>VZQC01012167.1:286914-409295 GCA_009823505.1 Rhizomys pruinosus
CTGATTGATCAACATGCCTGTGCATACAAGCTTCTCCAACTGGACTATGGGAACCTTGGGTTGTTCAAAATTTGGACATAGATACTTGCAAAATGCACCAATTACTTAATTGTATGACATACTGAGTAACATCATTGTTATCTGCAAACAACTGTGTCATTGTATTGTAGAATCCCTTAAAAATAAAAAAAAATTAAAAAAAAAAAAGACTTTTGTCTGTGACTGGGATCACTACCCACCCCAAGTTGAAGCCACTGTTTCAGATGAACCCAGCTCCCAGAGCATGTGACTTTCCTAGGGAATCCTTACACAGCCCCGATATGGTAAGCTGACCAGGGTGTGGGCAGAACTGCCCTAGCCTGACCTTATTCCAGGCTTGGTTGCTCAGTATCCACCCCTGCTGCTGTGGCCGAGACGGCCCCCAGACACCGGCAGGACAGGTGGCAATTATCCCTGGTCAGTGATTACACCACAGGGCCAGCAGCGCCTCAAATAGCTCAGCAACCCAGCCTGGGTGCTGGGAGTCGGAAGAAGGGCTCTACAGGGGAGGGAGGGGCAGGACCAAGGAGCGTGGGGTGTGGATGTGTCAGGAGGGGCTGTGGAGGTTGGGGTGGATTTCGTGCTCAGGCCTCTGTCTTTCAGTCAGTCTAGAGCCCCCTGGAAAAGAGGATGAGATGCTAGTGAACCAGGCCGACCCAGAGTAAGTGGACAGGGAGCAAGCTGCTCAGGCCAGGCAAAGTGAAAAGCTGGTGCTCAGGATGAGGGGCACATGCAGAGGGTCTCACCATGGTGGAGAAGAGGCCAGTGGTACGGCAGTACTCTGTTATCCTCTAGCTTTGGCTTGCTGAACTTATCAGGAAAGTCTCTCCATGGAAGGGTTATGGAAGGGAGGAGCTAGACCAGGTGAGGGGAGTGCCGAGGACACTGAATCCCCCAGCTTGGGAGGGCCAGGCCAACCTACTTCAACCGCAGACTTCAACGGTCTTGTATGGGACTGCAACTGCCTAGCCCCAGGGCTTTTTCTCAGGGACCCCTTCAACTACAGGCAAAGCCAGGAAGCTGCAGGCTTCAGGAGCCAGGAGGGACCTGTCACTGGGGCCTATTGGATAGAGCATCTTGCAGGACTGTCCTCAGGCCAGGGAGGCTGCCATGTCATCCCTCAAATCCTATTGGCTCTCCCCTTTGGCAAGGTCCTTAGACCTCAGTTTGCCTGAGACATCAGAGAGGCCTGGCATCCTGCTCGGTTAACACCTCCATTTGGAGGGTCAGAGAGGGAGGAGAACCTGGTTTCTCTAGTGAGAAGTGAGGTTCAGTAGAATGGCCCTGAAGGTGCTCAGGTGGGGCTAGAGATAGGTTCCTATGGAGACCCGTCCTGAAGCCGGCTTCTTCTGAGGCTTGCTTCTTGGCGAACGACATGAATATCTAGAGCAGCAGTTGGGGAGGGCACTGAAGAGACAAAGATGGATAAAGAAACTCTTCTCCCAATATGCTCCACTTTTCCCCCTGTATACGTGCAAGTACCTATGCATCGACCCCTCCCATGTGAGGAGTTCATGTCTATGAACAGCTTCCCTGCCTGTCTGCCAAGGAAGGGGCTGAGCTGCTGGACCTTGTGACCTCAAGCTAGCCACAAGCAACAAGGACAGTGTTTGCCCCAACTTTGGCCAAGTTGGAGACCAGGCAAGGCTGCATCTGGTTCCCCAAACATCTCTGATTGAGAGGGTGGCAGGGACCCAGGTGCTCATACTCCTTCCCTCCACCTGAGGGACTCTGCCCAACGGCACAGGTGTACCTCCTTAAAAGCCACCTGTGAGTTGTGGGGACCCCGGCCAATGCAGGAGGCTGTCAGCTCCCAACCACTTCTCCTAGCAGCTCTTGTTAATCCAAATAAGACAGGGGAAAAGGCGGTGGGAGGAAATGATAGTTTCATGGTTATTTTCAGAAAGGAAACAAAAAAAAAAAATGCAAACAGGAGCACACCCTGCATTTTGGTACAAAATCTAGGAGTCTCAGGGAAAAGAACCCACAGTTCTCCCTTCTTGTCCCTCTCACCAGATGCTGGGGAGGGTGGCGAGGTTGTGGGCGCTTCAGGCTGCTCCTCCCCCGTGCAAGGAAAGGGAGGTGAGGGGTTGCCATGTACCCGTGTGGGAGAGCCCTTCCTATAAAGGCCACCAGAGAAAGAGGCATCTTTGTCTTGTGGGCCTCTGGGGACCCACCCTTTGGGGGTGGGGGGAACCGAGGCAGGTTCTGGAGCTGAGGCTTGTAGAACGCAGTGGCAGGGGTGGGATTGGTGGGTTGGGAGGGTGTGTCTTAGAGGCACAGTGCAGAGAGAGGAGAGAGGGGGAGGGAGGGCAGGAGCGCGGGTGGGAGAACAGAGTAGGGCTGCAGAGAGCGTGTGCATGCAGGGCGTGAGCAAAGACTGGGGCTGCGTAGCCCCGCATGCGCACGGAAGGTACTGCAGGGGCCCTACCAGCTTTGGGGTGCCATGTAAACAGAGGGCAGAGCCTGGTTTCTTGTCCCCAGAAGGAATCTGGATTTTGCTGTCAAATCCGTGGCTTTCCCTAGACAGGGTGCGGTGGGGAAGGAAGCCGTGGCCTGAATTTGTGGGAGCTTTGTCTGAAGGCCTGTTTGCTGGGCGTCACACTTACTGAGACTCCTACAGGGAAGCTTGCAGAGACCCTGGGAAGAGGAAGATGTGAATGGGACAGAGGTATAGGCAGGATGTTTTACAGAGATGCAATGAATTAGGAATCTCAAGTGTTTGTGGATGAGGTATTCAAGATCAAGGGAGAGTACTGAGATTAGGAAGCATATGAGAAGGGCAAGAGGATTCTGGGAATCTAGCTGACCCAGTATTCTGCCTCCGAGCCAGGAGAGGTACGATTACCCCCATTTTACAGATGTGTCATCGGAGGCTGAGTTTACTGGCTATGTATGTCCAAATTCCCAGGACTTGTCAGAAAAGGAGGTAGGGAGGGAGACAGTTAACAAATTCAGGTGTCCTGTCGAGTGTCTCTATGTGACAGGGGCAGTTCCAGAGAGAACTAAAGGGGGCTGACTCTTAGGAAAACTCTGGTTCTGGGAAGCACCTGAGCTTAGATGCTGCACATGTAGAAGGATGGAGCCTGCTGAACCAGCCCAGCCCTGGGTTCTGGAAGGGCCGGGAGGAGAAAGAGGTAATGACTCAACCTGTCCGACACTGGCTTGACCTAGGGAGGTTGGGTAACACAGCAGACGCCACAGCAGGGTAAGGACGGCTGATGCTAGAGATATGGACGAGAGGGCGCGCCAGCAGGGAGGGACCCTGGCTCTTGGCAGCTCCCTTTGGGAGGGGCACAGTTGGGCTTTGAGGATGTAGAGAAGCAGTAAGATTCCCAGACCTTCCTGAGAGGAAGATGGTGGGTTGGGGTTAACATCTAACAGCTGAATTGGAGGCTCCCAGTAGTAGGGGTCCTCAGGAGGGAGCTCAGACACATTGTGAGCCTTCTAGACCCTGGCTGTGTCCTCGTTAGGGTAGAAGTGCTCACTCTAGGACCAACAGGTTCAGATATATGACGCTGGTCTGAACAGGCCACTGCTTAGCATTTCTGGCCTGGAGTTGAATGGGAGCTTAGACTAGAGACTGTACTATGTGGCAGTTTCTATATACTTTTCTTTTTTATTTATTTTTATTTTTATTTATGTATTTATGTGTATGAATGTATTGTCTGCATGTAGGTTTGTGCACCCGTGTCATGCGATGCCGCAGAGGTCAGAAGAGGGCGTCCTGGAATTGGAGTTACAGACGGTTCTCAGCCACCGTGTGGGTGCTGGGGATCGAACCCGGGTCCTCTGTAAGAGCAGTCGGCACTCTTAACCGCTAGGCCATCTCTCCAGCCCTCTACATACTTTTCAAGCAACTATAGGAGAAAAGGAGTTTATAGAGTTTATAAGTATATTCCAAGAAGCAAGCACAGTCTAGAACATTCTCCCATGGGCTCAGGTCTGAGTCAGGCGATAAGGTTGGAGGACTCAGAGCCCCAGGAAACCAGGGGAGCTTCTGAGCCACTGTTGGAGAACAGAAAGTGGTGCTTTCAAGCATCAGGAAGTGGGCTCTGAGTTCAGCTCCAGCTGCGACTTGAAGGGGTGGGTCTTGCACATAGCGTGACTGTCCTGGGCCTTCTGCTGACCATAGGATTTGGGTCCACTGTTCCTATGGCTCACAGAAAAGGACTGTGACTCTGCAAATGCCATACATCTTTGTCCTAGTGTCTGAGCCAGGAGGAGAAACCAGATTTCTTAACTCTGAGGCAGTAGAGCTCAGAGGTGCAGACCTGTTGCATGAGACGCCATATCATTGAATGGAGATTTCGGCACCCTAAAACGCGAAGATGTGATTTCCACAGGGAGGCTACGGTTCTCCAGTTTGTCACCTCCGAGCCATTTGGAGGTGGTTTGTTCATGTGACCTGCTGAGAATAGTGATGTGTGCTCGGATCTGGCTTCTAGAATATTCACCTGTAGAAGTAAGTGGTTTTCAGGTTTCTGGGTCAAGATGGCTCTTTTCATAATTTTACATTTCAGCAGGTCCTCTCCATCAACAACTAGTGTTATAGGAGGAGATTCCTGCTCAGTCAAATGAAGAACGTGAGGGCTGAGGAACCGCTTTGCCCTTTGGTGGAGAGGCCTGAGCTCCATCGCCAGCAGCAGCAAAGGGGGCGACACAGGCAGGAGGACTGAGAGATGGGAAGGCTGAGTGTGTCCATTCCTGGAATGGCAGCACAGACTCAGTGCCCTGAAGTGCCCCCTCCTTGAGTCCCACACGGAGGGGGCTCCCACATCTCAGAGAGGTGCTCCGCTTGGTCCAAGCACATTGGAAGATGGAGTCCCCTTCCTCAGCCCTCCCCCACCTCCAGAAAAGTCTTCCCTGTAGCCAGAAGAAGCAAGCAGTATGTTGCACAGGGACGTGTCATCTGGGTTGGACAACCTCCACCAAGCCAGCTGGGCGCACTCTAGACATGCCAAGTGCTGTGTTGTTTCCTAGGACCTGGGGGCATTGGGGGTTTTCTCTTCCCCCTTTAGGAAAAGGATGGAAACAGTGGGCAGCCCACAGGTCACCACAGAGGATCCTGGTAGCTCTTCACTACCTGGAGTGCACTGGGATAGTTTGCGTGGCCACTTCAGCATGTAGAAACTTAATATGATATGGTTTTGTACTATAGGGGACCCAGGAGAGGACTTTCTGAGCTCCTCCAGGAATTTTCCCCTTCACCCCTTCTCCCCTCTTGCCTTCTTACCGCCCACCAGACTCTGATTTTGGAGTCCCCCTATCAGGGACTACCAGTCCCAATGTGTTGAAATCATCTGCTGATGTGTCTGCCTCCTCCCTACCCTCAGAATCTCCTCAAAGGCAGGGACAGTGTTTTGTTTATTTTTGTAGTGTGGCTGCCTTCTTCTCTGGGTGCTGAGCACCGAATCTGGCTGAAGTTTTTATAATGATTAGACGAACAAATGAAACGTGAAGCAGCTCTGGATCCAGCCATATTGTCAGGGAAAGATGGAGACTGAGGGGAGCTTTGGCAGAGAAAGGAAATAGAAGACCTTGAACAGTCAAGGATGAAATGATTATACAGAACTGTAGACATGCATTTGCAAGAATCCAGGGCCGTGGCAAGAAGTACATGGTGGATCAGGTTATTTTAGGGATGTCCCATTTTGCATGTTCAGGGATCAGGGTATGGGTGGAAATATGGCCATATTGGCAGAACCTGATCATCTTCCAGCTTTGGACCAAGGCAGGAACCGCCACCACCCCAGTCACAGACAACAGAGGGAGATGGCTTTGCAGGTCTCACTTGTGACCGAGGAGGCAAAGGGACAGTAGGGATTGGCTGCCACTAGCGACTTAGCAGCCAAGCACATGTCAACAGAAGGCTCCTGCGTAGTGTTCCAGGGAGGCACTTCCGGATCCCTTGGCTGGAGTTTAAGAATCACCAGGGGTCTCTGAGACACAAAAAGGAAGATAAGAGGGCCACATTAGGGGATGAGGAGGCCAAGCCTAGGGGTTGGGGCTTTGGATGTGGGAAGCAGAGAACCCGGAGGGGGGAGGGTACCCAACTGTCCCCTGGCTTAGTGGTCCAGGTGTATGTTGGGGCTGTTCAGTGGTCGTGAGACCTCTCATCATTAGCCTATGTCTGTTGGCTTCTTTTGGGAGTATGAATTTCTTTTAATGAACTGCCATGATGTAACCCCACACTGTCACCTGACTTCACCTCCTTTTCTAGCTACTTTGCCTCCCAGAATCCCTTTGAACAAGATCACATCTCAGGACCTCTTTGCTTATGTCTCCTCCACAGGGTCTGCATGATCAACTGTATCACCTACTGAGCTTGGGCTCACAGGCCCCTCCTTGTGAGGCTGGACCATCCATATTGAGTGGTAAATCCCTCCCCCCACTGTCCCCAACTCCTATCACAGCTACAACCCACCTATTTGCTCGTTTGCAGTCTACGTGTCCGCCTTGGAGAAGGTGAGCTCTGAGAAGTCCACTGTGAAAGCCTCAGTGCTTAGAAGAATGGGTTACACCCGATGGATCTTCAACGAGTATGTACTAGATTGGTGGAGGCAAAGGACCCTTTCCTAGGACTCTCCACTGACTAGCAGAGTATCTGAAACAGGCTCTGCCCTTATTAGATGTTTGTGGATAAATCACAAACCCCTGTGGCCTCCGTTTCCTTATCTGAAAAGGAGAATGCTAGGCCAAACAGCTACAAATCTCAGAGAACCTTCTTGGAGGCGGGATGAGAAAGGCCCTGATATCTGAGGTTCTTTCAGAGAACATCATGCCATTTAAGCACATATCTTACTCTGTTCCCAAACCTGGGCTGAGTGAGGGGCAGTGTCACCTGGCAGCTAAGAGCTGGCGGGAAAGCTAAGGTCAAGGGTGGGTGACTAAGAAGCAGCCTGGTATCGAGGGTGAGGGTGAGGGTGAGGGATGGACAGAACAGCATTGGGGCGGCTGCATTTTATTTAAATCCCTGATAAGGATCAGGAAGCAGGTAACAACCCAATGACACATTAATTAACTCTGCAGATGATACAGGATCAGGAAGGTAATACATCCACCCATCTTGGTGAGAGAGGACAAAAGAACCTGGAAAGGCATCAGGAACCAGGCCAGGAAATGAAAACAATGACCCTCGGCTGTGGCCAAGAGGGGAAGAATCTGTGTCCTTTCTGGATGGATGGGAGGGTGGGGGTCAGGTCAAAGGACCCATGTTGGGAATCCCCATCCAGTGGATGGCTGGAGTTGGAACGCACTACATCATCTTCTGGATGTGTTTGATTTGATGCACCAATCTCTGGTCGGAGACAGCCATTTTACTCACAACTGCGTTTAAAGCGAAGGAGCAGGGGACAAGAGTAAGGAGCAAGAGTGACCTTGACAGGGTGTCCACACGAGCCAGCACACATACATGTCCTTGTTTGAATTCCACCATAGCCATGCAAAGACACGTAGAAGCTAAGCCTCAGGAGGACACAGAAGCCAAGCAGGGGATATAGCTCAGTGGTAGAATATTTGCTTAAAGTGCGTGAGACCCTGGATTCATTTGATTCCCAAAACTGCAAAATAAACAATAGTCGTTGACAGTCATATTGCAATGAAGTGGCTGAGTTGAGATTTGGATCTAGGATGGAGGTCACAGTTCCAAAGCAGGTTAAGAGCCTGAGGGAAAAGCAGAGTAGCTGCTGGGTATCAAATGACCTCTTAATTTTTAGAATTGAGATCTGAGTAAGTAATAACTGTCTTGAAGTAGGCTTTCCTTTGGACCTTAGGATCCCATGGACACAGAGTGTTTGGCTCTCTTGTTGGGATGACCTGATCTTCCTAAGCAGTGGGGAAAGGAAGCAAGAAGCAATGGAAGATTTAGAAGCTGTGCCACCTACAGAGGTGAAGTGCTAAGTGTTGAATGACCTGCAGCTCTTTTAGTCTGTTGCTGAGAAGATGCCAATGGGCTTGGAGGTGCCATTCTGCTCTGGTCACTAATCTGTCCCTTTGGTAGGGGTAAAGAATTGGTGCATCTAGGCCCATGGACACTCACCAACAGGGGATAAGCCATTTAAAGGCTATGGGCCCAGAGACAAGGGGAATGTTCTCTGAGCATAGTATGGGGGCTGGCCTGGCCTTCAGGGAACTGAGAAGTAGAGACATTTCTGAGACAAGGAACTCAGTGGGCAACTCAAAGGACAGCCAAGTCTGGATCTGAGCAGTGTGTCTCTGGGTGGGTCGTGGTGCCAACAGTGAGATGCCCAAGACATGGATGAGTGCCAGGCCTGGGCAGGCAGGGTGAGGAGAGGCAGCCTGAAGGGGTGGTGACCATGTTTCATGTGAGATGATCAAGGCCCCAAGAACATTCCTGGATCAGTGACAGGGCAGGGGAATGGTAGAATCCAGGGGCTCTAGGCACAGAGTGAAGGACACTGCAGGGGGAGAGGGAGGTCTGAGGTCTGGGAAAGGCATTTCTGAGACTTATAGAAAGGGCCTTTTTCATGTAGAGACCTTGGGACCAGACCAGGATCTTAGCTGACCAAAGAAACCACGTGTCCTGACCATGAATGTTCTGGGGACCTTCTGAAGGGAAGGCCAGGAAGCAGGTTAGGTAATGTTGAAGACACCACCTGGTGGGGCTGATTCCCACCCAGCCAAGCAGTTAAAACTTTTTTGTTGATGTTCTCCTGGTTTGCAGTTTTGTGGCCATGCTCTGTTTATATTAGTACCTTAGTAAGATTGCTAAGAAAACTTTCAGACATCTGTGTCTTTGCTAGTTGGGGAAAAAAAATGGCATGTTTCTATCCTAGAGTCAAGGGGCTCTGGAGGCTCTAAGAGTAGTTGCAAGGACTGCCTCAGGTCTAGACCGCAGAGAAGCCAGCTGTGAGGGGTTTGGAGCTCTTCTAGGCTTCTACGGTAGTGAGGGTCAGGGTATGTCTTCTCATTCCTGGCCAGGCATGGACACCTCAGAGCTTATTGCAAATGGCAGAAAGCCTCAGCACACAGCCTCCACCCTGTCATACTCCTGCTCTGCCACAGAGGTGTGAAGATGACCAATCTTGAAAGCAGTAGAGTAAGAGGAACCTTTAAATCAAAGGAAGGCGAAGCCTTAAGACTGGAACATTGGGAAAAGCCACTAGGCCCAGATGTCCTCCTGACCTCTGTGTTTGATAGATGGGTAACAGTGACCTTTAGGGCTGTTCTCAGGACTGGTCTGTCCAAGCCTTCTGAAATCTTCCTCTTCCCTCTAGAGGTCAACCTCCTCTCTATTTAAAGACTGAATTTTCTGAAATGACCCTTTGGGGACATATCTAGGAAAATGTCCATATTTTAAGATTTCATGAAGGGGTCATGAATTTCCCTGTTAGTTGCTAACATTTGGTCACTATGAGTTCTAGTCTTTGGGGCACATAGAGGTCTCTTGATTTCCTTAGGCTTATTGCTCCAGAACACCAGGGGAGCCCATCAAGGCTAGAAAAATGCAGTTCACAACAAGTCATCTTTGCAGGCAAACCCCAAACTAGCAAAAGGGGAACTCGAACAACCTGCCACAAACTGTGGCTCACATTCACCAAAATCCACCGAGATACCTTTTGACATATTTGTGAAAACACACACACACACACACACACACACACACACACACACACTGACCACTGCCATACAAAAACCTGATTCTCCTTGCCTCACATTCTTTAAAAGTATCTCATTTATACGCACCCCAGCTCACCAACTACAATTTTACAGTCAGGAGTTTCAGTATGCCACTCCAAGGTGGTGCATATGTGTCTGTTTAGTGTTCTTCCCTCACCCACCCCAAACACTTCAAATGTTGTTTGGAGCAAGTTATTTCACTATTTTGTCTCTCCTCTAACGTCTCATTTTGCTCCGGGCCTCTTTTCTGCAAAGCCTCCTGCCATCAATAACTCCTCATAGGAGCCCCATCCAGATTTTCCTTCCACCATCTCTCCATTTTATCCCTAAGTTTCAGGGTTGAGTCTCTTCTTGTATTTACATAACTTAGGCAGTGTGATGCTATCTGAGGCAACCTTATCTAGCTATAAAGTGTGAATCAGTCAGTGATTACACCACACTGGGTAGGTGCCAGCCAGGCGGGCTGCCATATTGCCAAGTAACCCAGTGGTTGAACCAGGTTAGGTTGAGTAATATCTACCAATGGGAAATGAGTGTATTAATCATGCAGCATGGTACACTGTTGACAAAAGTATAACTCTGAAAACCTAGTTAGGTTGGAGAAGGTACAGGTGGGGCAGGATGCTAGCTATGAAGACACCTGGTGATAATAGCTTCAGCTCTGATAATATTCCCAAGAAAGAACACACAGAAATCTGGAAGGAAACATCTAGTTTAGCAAAAGAGCTGGGTTATAAGTTCAATCATTAGGAATTTTCAGCCATCTTGAATACTCTTTGTTAGAAGTACATCTCTATGTGACTGTAAAGCTGGAATTTGGAATTCTTCATTTCATGAGGCGAGAGAAAGGAATTCAAGATGGCAGCCAAAGTGACCCAGAATTGTGTGGGTATGAGAATTTAAGATTCTATATTGCATTATTTTCATTTACCTCTCATTTCAAAAGCATTCTTTTCTAAGGCCACAGCCTACCACCCCCTCCACCCAGCTCTGGCCTTAACTTACTGGTAACTTTAGCCAACCAGAAATACCACCGTGATGGGCCTGTACAGGGCAGGCAAGAACAACCTCTTGTTCTCCCCTTGGGCTGGCCCAAAGTCAGTAGAGACACTGACTTTGGGCCAGCCCAAGGGGAGACTGAGACACTTGACTCCCCATCACAATCTGGTGCTGTGGTTACATAGCTCAGTGTCCTGTACCAAACTCCAGATTTTGGTGAAGCAGATCATTTGTCAGATGCACAGCAGACAGGCTCAGGTGAGTTTTCTATAGGGCAGGCAAGAAACGGAGTGAGACAAGATTCAGGTGTCTAAAGACTGTTCTAGAACAAACCTTACAAGGGGAGAGGATTCTAAAGACTGCAGCACAAAGGGAAGGGGAAGTGATGGAGATGCAGACCCCGAAGGACAAACATTTCCTGAGGAGCTGTGGGGAAAACTCTAGGCTAGCCAGTAAAGTCAGTTATAGATGAGGGTGACCTTACCGTGCAGGGGAAACATCACTTTCACAGGAGATAGAAATCATAAGATGTGATTGGCTGGTGCTACACAAACTTTCCCTGCCCTGTGTGTTTTCCAAATCTCAAATGACCTTTCTTCCCTTAAAAGTATCAAATCTCATTCCTAAGGGCTACTTTCCAAGGAAGACCACCTTTCCCAGGCATTGACAGATACTGAGGTCTCAGGAAAACCTGTCCAAATGGGATTAAAGCTGTAAAACTTTAAAACTTGATCCCCTTCCCCTATTATCTGGCCACAAAAGATTTGCCAATCTCTCTGGTTATCTTCTTGCCAACCCCAAGAACCCCTGTCATGTCTCCACCTGTCTTTCTGGCATCAAAAGCTTAAGTGAGAGAACTATTCTGTGTGGTTGTAGAGCCCTTCAGGGTCTTGTCCTAAGACCAACAGAGAAATAGCTCACCAACTATTTCAGCAACAACCAGATTTACCCGCTGGAAATCAGAAGATTCTAGAAGATTCAGGTTATTGTCCTGATTCCCATGAGTTTAGTTTATCCAACTTGTTCACATACTCTCTCTGTTGGTCTGAGATCTCCCCAAAGCATAGAGTGGAATCCTATCCTCTTAGAACCAGGACTCAAAATGGGATTTGAAACACCGGAACCTTTACAAAATTCTGACCCACTTGTAGGGACACTGGGTTCTACATTTCTACTCAAGAGTTTTCAAGGCAAGAACAAATCCAGCACAACAACCTATCAAACCAACCACCAAGGCAAAAACAAAAGAAGACAAAAAAAACCAGGCCAAACCAAAACTTTATACTATGAAAACAAGAAATAAGGAGATTTAAAGGCCGGCTGATTGTCAGCAAACACAATATATTTACTGTATTGGCATTTGCCCACAGTGCAAATGGTACAACATTACACCATTTCAATATGTTTTTAAAAATGCTGTTTTCATGAACTATATTATATTGGCATGACAATGCGACGAAGGAGCAAATGAAATGTTGGTGAAGAATCTCACCTTTTTCACAATATCAAGCATTTTTTTTAACCTTAGTATAAGGTACTATAAATCCAAGAAATAAAAACATCCACAAAATATATTACATCTGGTTTGTCTTTTTCTAAGTACTCAACTTTATACAAAAGTCTTTCAAAAAATATCATTCCCCATAGGTTTTCCTGTTTAAAACCTAATTTTTTTCTCTCAGTTCACATAAGTTAGAGTGCATTTTTTTTTTCTTTTAAACATGCAGACATATAAAAAATCTGGATAGCACAACCTTTTGGCAACAAAGTTATTTTTCTCTTAGTTTAGCTTAAATGTCTGAGAACAGTTTTATTAAAACAAAGGAAAACTCGGAGTTATCATGCAGTGACATGCATATTCCAGAAGGAGCAAGGAAAAATATTAAAGGATATTTGATTCCTCCTTCCAGCTTTGAACTGACCAAAAATTTTGTGTTTTAATAATCATCACATTATAAAAAGTATTCAGCAAAATACTGTCTCTGCAAAGAAAGATTTTACCCTTCAGCTGAAAAAATATGGGCCCTCCTGGCATACGTCAACTTCTCTCTCCTCTACAAAAAGCCCGAGTACTTGGAAACTCACAATCCCTCTACTCTTGAGTTTCTCCTCCCCTTTCACTAGAGTCCTCTTAGTATTATTTATCCACCACCAAAAGACGGTGTTTATTAAAAAAAAAAAGTGGGAAACGCATAAAGTGACTTTAAAAACAGACATTCTGTAAACTCTAGACCTTTGTTCCTTCCCCCTGGGCAGCTTACTGGCCACAGGAGAAATAACGCTAATGGGGAACAGTACATTCAGTCAGGACTGTCCTAGAAGCTGTGTCAGAGAGCACCCTTCCCTACTCCTCCACTTCAAAAGGGCCACCCTGTGTGAGGGAGGGCTGGGCAGGACTGCAGGGGAAGAGGGGCTCCTGAAAAGAGGTGAGGTAGGGCAGGGAGAAGGTGAGACTGAGCACGGACAGACATGCCTCATCCAGCAACATGGATTAATGCAAAAATCCCCAAGTATCTTTGAGGAAAACTTGGACAGATGTGCGTATGCATATGTACACACGTGTGTACATATGTTCACACACATACACAGATATGTAGATATAATCTCATCAGTTAACATTTTCATAAAAAATAAATCATTTAAAGCTGCATATGCCTACAAATTCTCTTTATTCCAGTGCACTGCGCTGGATGACCAAGTACCTTAGATTTGACTTTGCTAGGAATACATATTGTGTATGCTATGTAAATATATGTGTATAAACACACATACATCTACATACATAAACACATACACACATCATAAACTATTTCACTTCTGTCGTTGGTGATGACAGAAGGCAAAAGAACAGAACAGAGCCGTCTTTCTCAGGAACCGGAGAAGGGGAAATGGGTTTTGGAGGCAAGCATACAGCTTGACTGAGGCCTGCCTTTCTGGGAAAAGCTTTAGAAAGACCTGATGAGAACCTGAGAGGGGAGAAGGGAGAAAACGGGAGGAAAAAACAGAGGGCAAGTTCAAGAACATGGATTTTGAAAAGTGGGGCTGATAAAATGAAAAAAAAAATTTTTCCCAAAAGGCAGGCTCAGGTGATGGTGGCTCTTTCTCCCCTAAGATCAAACTGCCCTGAGGCCTAAAAGGGAAGCGCTCGGAAAGGGAGGGGCTCTGAGGGGCAAAACCCGAAGCGGCGACAGCACCGCAGCGGCTGCGTCCGAGGCATTTCTGTAAGAAACATTATTTCGGAGCAGATGGAAGACCATCTCCTCCGGCCACGTGCAGGTCGCCAGCCTGGGACATCTCCCAGAGGCTTGGGAACCCGGTGTGGGGAAGAGTTTTGGGGTAGACACAGCCCAGTTCAGCTCAAGAGTCTCATATACACACACACACACACACACACACACACACACACACACACACACACACACACGCGCGCGCGTACAGACACACACACACAGGCGAGCACGCAAACACTCGCGCGCGTTCCCGCACGCAGACGCGCGTGCGTGCGGCCGGCAGCAAGCTCTGCGCTTTGGTGCGCTCCTTACCCCCTCCCCCTCTCGGGTGTTCGAGGGGGAACACAGGGAGACACCCTGGGGGAAAAACAGTGAGGTGCTTGGGTCTGGCGAGGGTTGGGTGGGCCCCGCCTTCAGTCCCCCCGCAGGTCCTTGGCGCGGCCCAACGGCCCCTGGATCAAGGCGATCCTAACTGAACAAAGCGGGCTAGACGCCACCTTTCCGCCCCCACGCCTTGGCTAAGGGGGGGGGACCGCGAGGAGAAGGTGCCTCCAGCCCTAGACCCCGACCGCTGGCCGGTGTGAAAGGGTGGGAATAGGGGGCATCCAAGGGGAGCAAAGGGCCGCACGTCCATTGGCGAGACCAGGGCGCGGCCCTTTCGCCTCGGTGGTGGTTTTCCCCACTGCTTTCAGGCGACCAGCTGGGAGGCACTGGAAGGGAAGAGGGATCTGGGGGCCCAAGCCTCAGGCGCAGGTGGTGACCACTGGGGCCAGGGACACGGTGGGCGCCGAGGATGCAGAGGGCGCACCCCCTTTCTCCGCCTTCTTCTCCTTTTGCTTAAGGTGGATCTTGGCGTGGCGTTTACGCTCGTCGCTGCGCGCAAACTTGCGCCCACAGAACTCGCAGGCAAAGGGCTTCTCCCCGGTGTGCGTGCGGATGTGCGTGGTGAGGTGATCGCTGCGGCTGAAGCTCCGCATGCAGATCCGACACTGGAAGGGCTTGTGACCCGTGTGGATACGCAGATGCCGGGTCAGCTCGTCCGAACGGCTGAAGCGGCGGTCACAGCCCTCCGCCGGGCACGCGTGGGGCCGCTCGTGGAGCGGGGTCTTGCTAGGCCGATTGGGGTACTTGCGGGGCCGGATGGGCTTGAGCGTGAGCGGCGGCTGGGGCAGGCTGCCAAAGCCCGGGTGGATCTGCTTGTCTTTGAACGCCTTGATGGTCTCCAGAGGGGTAATAGGGGGTGGGTTGACCCGGATGGGGTCCATGCCCTGGAAGGGCTTGTGCTCCGGAATCGAGCCCATGTCGTTGGGGTGGTGATACAGGTTGTAGTCAGGAATCATTGGGAAAAGATTGCTGTCCAAAGCCGGCTTGGCCGATTGGTAATCCTGGGGGGAATAGGCGAGCCCAGGGTTACCCTGGGGGTCGTGGAAAGACACCGGCTCCGAGTAGAGATCGCCGCAGTTGGAGTAGGGGGGCAGCGCCGGATACATGGCCTCCACGTCGCCCTGCGGAGGCTGCACCATGCTAGCCGTGGACGTCTGCGTACTGAGCGCCCCTGAGGCCGGGGGCACCCCTAAGATGCCGGCACTCATGAGGCTAATGATGTTGTCCTGGCACCAGTTGGAAGGGGAGTCGAAAGCGAACTTTCCCAAGTAGGTCACGGTCTTGTTGCCGGGGGCTGGCTGGAAAGAGCCCGAATAAGAGAGTTCCGGATTGGGCTTCTCGTTGGGCAGACCGATGTCCATCACATTCTCTGCGGAGAGCGGGGGAGAGAGGGGAGGGGTGAGTGAAGCCGAGCGGGCTCCGGGCCGCGGCGCCCAGGTCCTTGCCCCGGAGTAGAGGGTGCGGCCGGCTGGAGTGCGCAGCGCATGGGGTAAGAGCCACGCTGAGCCGGCGCAAAGCGGGCGGTGCCGCGCTCCCCGGCGCAACCTGGATACAGCAAAATACTACGGATCGGGGTGTGGAGTGGCTCCGGCACACACACCGCACACGCCGCGCACACACTCACGTACCACATACATACACGCACGCGCGCGGGAGAGCATTGTTGTTCTTCCCGAGGTGGGGCGGGCAGGTAGCTGCAGCCACAGGTAGTTTCCGACCCGGAGCGCGCCGGGTTCTCGCTCTCCAGCGCACACAAACTCGGCCTCTTCCCCCCACCCCCCAGGCCCGGTCTACTCCGAGTCGCCGCGCCTTGACGCCCCGAGCGATGCCCCCCTACGCGCGCAGGGCCCCGGGTAGCCGACCCGGAGCGCTTCGACGCTTTGTCCTCGGGTGCCGCCCGTAAAGGGAGCTCTCCCGTCGCCTCCCTTTGGCCCCGGCCTCCTCCCGGCCTGCAGGAGCTTTCCAGCTCTTTGCTGGAGGGGAAAAGCCTAGCCTCAGCTACGGAGGGTGGAGGGCGGCGGAGAAGAGACCGATGTCTCCGCGGCGGGAGCGGCCGCCTTTCCCAGGCTCCGGGGTCCCGGGATCGCCCCCCGTGGCAACCCCCTCCCTCCGCCCGGCGGGTGAGCCCCCTCCCTCTCCCCGCCGTCCCCACACCCCCAAGGCTTTGCTGAACGCCCCGCAAAGGCAGCGTCGCAGTACCTCTCCCACCGCGGGGACTCCACGCCGCACATGGCTCCATCCCGGGTGGGAGGCTGAAGGAGTAAGGGGGGGGGGGGAGAGCGCGAATGAAAAAGACGCTGGGCTCCTCCCGAGAAAGGGGGCTACAGCACCACGCCTTGCGCGCAGCCCAGCGATCGGGCCCCCTGCAAGGAGAGGGAGAACCCCAGAGCTGCTCGCACCTACCTCCCTCCGGTCGGCGTCTGCCCCCACCCGGGAGAACCGAAGCCTCTACCGTGGCGTCGCCAACCAAGCCTTCCCGATCTCGGAGGGCGGGAGGAGTGGGTGGGAAAAGCAACTCGCCCCCCGGAAAATTCCCAGCGCGCCCCCCAAGTCTCCATCCGTCACTCCATCCATCCATCTCTCCATCCACGGTCTATGCATCCATCGCTAGCTGGCTCCCTCCTCCTCTGCCTCCCTCGCCTGCCTCGCTGCCTGGCCGCCTCCCCGCCGCCCTTACCTGTAGCCATCTGATTGTAATGGGCTACCGAGTCGCTGCTGCCGGAGAAGAGGTTGAGCGCGCTGGGGATCTCCTCGGGGTACAGATTGTCAGGCAATTGGTTTAGCAAACTGCTCATGGTCACCGGCAGCTTCTCGGCGAGTTTGCCGGTCATAGCACTCCCGAGCTGCCGCCGCCACCGCCGCCGCCGCCACCGCCGCTCGCTCCTAACGCAGCTTCCAGGCAAGCGGCATCCGAGAGGCGATCCGTGGTGCAGGGGAAAGGCATGCGAGAGGGAAAGTTCGGGGGGAGGGGGGAGGGAAGAGGGGAAGGGGTGGGCCAGGGGAGGGGAGCTTCTCTCTTTTGGGGGGTGGGAGGGAGGGGGCAAGAGGGGTAACCCTCTGGGGGGGCCTCGGCTGGTGCGGTGCGACGCTGGGTCGTGGGGGTGGGGTGGGGCGTGTGCGGGGAGTGGGGTGGGGGCTGGGCTGGGGGGGATCTCGGCTCCGGGGGGTCGGACGCGGCTTCAGTATTGATCTCACAAACAGACACGCGCCCGCCGCCCCCCCGCCCCCCGATCTGCCACCGCCGCCGCCACCGCCGCCGCCGCCGCCGCCACTGCCGCCGCTGCCGCTGCTGTTACCAACACCACCAGCCCCGCCGCTTCCTAGCTAGCTCTCTGCTGCCCAAAAGCTCCCAGCCAGGGAACTCCACCAGTCTATTTATCTGAGCCCCGGGAAAGCTCCGTGACGTAGCTGCCCATATATGGACAGACAAAGCCCAGCCGAAGGGGCGCGACGTCACAATGGAAGCTCCTCACAATGGAACATTAGAAAGCAGGAAGCGGGCCGCAGCTAACGTGCAGCGCCCGCAACGCTCGCCGTTCTTAAAAAAAAAAAAAAGAGAGAAAAAAATGAATTAAAAGAGGAGGAAGGAAAATGCGAGAGGAGAAAGGAAAGAGGGACGAAGCCGAATGCAAAGCGCGGGGCGCGTGGAGCGCGTGGAGCGCAGTCGAAAAACCAGAAAGCAAATGTGTGCTTATCTGAGGTCTGCATGAGAGAAACTGCGTTTAGGGGAAGGTGGAGTGGAGTTTGCAGTTGGCCTCCAACACTTCCAGCAGCAAGAATGAGTTGAATACACCTGGTGACGGGTCCCCTAGCAGCCTGGGAACTGTTGGGGAAAGGGGAAGGTGTGTACTCCTATCCCTGCTCCTCCTCTCCCACCCATCCTGCGCCCTACCTAGGACTTGGACGGACTGAAGACGTGCTTCTTTTTTGGTGGTGGTGGGGGGTGTTTGTCAGGTCTCCTTGGTCTAGTACACTGGGAACTTTTGTGCCGACTTCATTCTGATTCGCCGCCCACATCCCCTGCCCCTCCCCGGGCTCCTGACCCCGCTGTGACTCCCAGCTGAGCGCAGTGGCTCCGGGTGTGTTGCAGACTTAACAAGTTGCGCGGGAGGTGGGAACCAGACACTTTTAGGGCCGAGGGCGCGAGGTTTTGGTGGTGAAGACACTGGAGTGAAGTTTAGTGGACAGAAAGCACGTGCACCCAGTAATTCCCGGATAAATTCCTTAACGGTTCTAAAGCAAACCCCTTTGGCCACAGGATGGCAGGAGGGCCCAGCAGGCCCGGGCACAGAAGCTGCCTTCTGCAGCCTGCGAAGGGCTAGCCGCTGAGATGCAGGTCTCCAAGCCACCACGGTGGCCTCCCCTAGTCTCTACCCTCCTCCTTGTCTCCCACGGGGCTGTCCTCACTGCTCCTGAGGGCGCCGTGCAGTCAAGGGTGGCGGGTGTGCGGACCCGAGAGCTGTCACCCCCCCCCACGGGAGTGACAGCGAATCCCGGGGGTGGGTGATGTGTTTCCTGAGGCCTGCTTCTGAAGCGCCCACAGCCCGGCCTAGAGCAAGGGGGAAGATAGGGAGGGAGCAGGGAGCGCAACCCCGAATCACACCAGCTTTGCGGGGGAGGATTCCCTCCTCAGTGGCCGCGTGGGCGCGGTGAATCCCGCGTCCCCCGCCGGAGAGTTGGGGTTAGGGGAACGTGCATCTCTCAGGGGGCTGGGACTGTTGACAAGGAGGAAGAGAGGATCCCCGGGCCTCACGCCGTGGGAGGTCCATGCAGGCCGGGGACGTGTAGGAGGAACTCCCGAGCTGCGCATCCTGGAGGGGGTGGATGACAAGCCCGATCCCCTCCCCTCCTCTCCACACGGAGGATGGGAAGGGCCCACCCTCCCCCGGATCTTTTCTAGTTCTTAGGAAAAGCGGGATTCCCGCCTCCCGTGAGCCCCCTCACTGCTACCCCCGCCGCCTCTGCGCCAGGCTCCGGGTTCCTGTGCCCGGGAGGCACTGCGCCCCCGGGCTCTCCTCCGCCCGCGCGTCGCGGGGAGGCTGCGCGCAGCGGTCCCCGGCTCCGGCCGGAATCAGGGCATGCAGCGCCTCCCGCCCCCGGCTCCATCCCTAGGGGGGGAGCGGCCGGTCGGGGGGCGTAGGCGGCGGTGTGAGCCGGGCTGTGTGCGGGAGGGGCCTCCGCGGCTGCAGGGAGGGTCGCGGGGCGGCGAGCCAAGCCGGGAAGAGCCATACAAGGAGCGGATCCGGTGACGCGCCGGCCGCGCCCCTTCTCCTCTATTTGGCTGCAGATTCCGGTCCCTCGATTTGCATATTTTGGCATCCAGTGGAAAAGGAAAGAACGGAACCCGCAGCCTTTAAAGGAACCGCACAGGCTGTAGCGTCACCTAGGGAGGCGGTTTGGGGGGCGTGAAAAATTAGCCATCGGCTCTGGACTCTGGCCCTGGAGCCTGGCCATGGCAGCAGGGCGGGGAGCGGAGGCGACCGGCTAGCTTGGGGCGCGCCTGTCCCAGCTCCGGTCTCTCGGCAGCGCTTCCTGCTGCGCGTGCCCCGGGAGGCTGGCTGGCGGCGGCGGGAAGGGGGCGGGGGGTGTCTAGGCGGGTTCCTGCCTACAGCCAGGACAGGCCGCGAGGTTTTCAGCCTGGACTAGCCGCAGGTCCAAGACTGACTGCAGTGCCTCTGTCTCCCCGCGAGAGGCAGAGATCAGCCTGCGGGGGTGGTGGGAAGGAAGTGACAGGCCTCCGGCCACAAAGCTCAACTAGCAAGGACCCCAAGTTGCACCCACTTTCCACCTGTCTGGCTCTCTCTCTCTAGGAGGGGACGCCCTGTTCCGTTTCCGTCCCACAGGGGCCGGCGGTGGAAGCATTTGGGATCCTTAAAGGCTTTCTGGGCCCCAGACCAGCTAATGGACCTGCAGGGATGGCCCAGAACCTTTTGGAGGCCAGCTGGAATTGTTGCTCCTGGGGTGGAGGGCACTTGGCTGGGCCTACTGGCTTGCACTAGCGTCTTCTTGCCTGCTGTAAAAGACGGGAAAGGCTGTCAGCCTCTTCTCTACTGGTTCTTTGTGTAGAATGGGAGCTTTCAAATTAAAGTATTTATTACGCCGGGCGTGGTGGCGCACGCCTTTAATCCTAGCACTCAGGAGGCAGAGGCAGGCAGATCTTTGTGAGTTCAAGCCCATCCTGGTCTACAGAGAGAGTTCCAGGACAGCTGGGGCTACAGGGAAACCCTGTCTCAAAAAGACAAAAAAAAAATAAAAAATAAAATAAAGTATTTATTAGTGCTTTACCATGACAAGACAAACCTCTGGGTTTCCTTCTTACACTGTTTTCCTTGTCTTTTGATTGAGATAACAGTACCGACCTCATAGGAAGAATTAAATTGGAGAATTTTCATAGAGTACTTATGGCAGACTTCTAGCAGGTGCTCAAACAGCAATTATTATTAAACTGTATTATTCTCCTCCCGGTCACATGATGGACACCGTTCCTGCGTGTCCCAGAGGTGACTTTAGATGATACAGCTAGTAAAAAACGGCCAATATGGAAGGCTACCCTTTCCCAGCATATTGTGTACAAGAATATTGTTTATTATTTATTTTTGGTCTTTTTGAGACAGGGTCTCCCTGTACCTCCCAGCTGTCTTGAAACTCACTATGTAGACAAGACTGGCCTTGAACTCACAGAGATCTGTCTGCCTCTGCATCTGAGTCCTGGGAGTAAAGGCGTGCGCTGCCAAGCTGGAGCCTGTTTATTATTTACAGAGAAAAGGAAATTCCTGTATGAGTACCTAATCCTCTTGGAGACTGCCAAATCAGTGATGTATAAGGATGCATAAGACTCCCTTTCTGCTAGTGCCCAGACACAGATTAAGACCTCAACAGCCAGTGGGGGCAAGAGCCAGAGTACAAAGAAGTCACTGGAGCACCCTTTTAGATGTTTTTTTTTTTTTTTTTTTAAGACATTTGACTGTGGCTCCCAGGATGGGGTGGAGGATTCTTGAGCTTCTCCTTTGCCATGAAAAAAGGCTACACTCCGGTTCTCACTGCCTGCTTTCTGTTCCGACAGACGCCCACTGTCCCCTTGCATGATGGTAGAAGATGAAGTACAGGGTTCTGTGGTAAGACAGAGAACTATCATTCCTGGTTGTCAAGACTGGAATTCAGCAGGGAAAAAAAGTTTTTCTCCTCTCCCTCTTCCCTCACTCTCTGTGTTTTCCTTCTCCCTGCTGAACTGGGGCTGAGGGTGTTTGTTTCAGTTTTATTGGAGGGCTCCAGTGAGGTTGCCAAGGGCCTAATTACCTGAACTCTAAGCCCTGAACTTGTCAGGGAGCGAGTAGGCACTGGTTCAGGGCGTCCTCCCCTGGAGCTGGTGAAAGGCAAGCAGGCGCTGTGCAGCAGAGCCAAGGCTGCTCTCTCCCACAGATCTGATAGCCTCAGCAGCTGCTCTTACAGGGACTGATGCTGCTAAGGGCCAATGGGTGCCTTTGTCTTGGTGAGGATAAGGCAAATGTAAGTCTGTAGCAGAAAAGGCGCAATTCTGTCTAATTCTTTTGTTCCAGTCACCTCAGCCCTTTAATTGTACCTTTAAAATTAAACATAGCCAGGCCATTGCTCTCTTCTAAATTGGAGCTCAGTGGTAAGGAGTTTTTCTAGCTTGCTCCCTAAGAACCCTGGGTTCTCCCCCTAGCAACTTTTTTGGTGTGTATATTGTATGTATATGTACTTGTTCATGTACATGCATGCACACACGGAGACCAGAGGTCAGTGTTGGTGCCTTCAATTGCTCTCCACTTTATTTTTTATTTTTATTTTTGAAATAGGGTTTCTCGCTAAACCTGGAGCTACTAATTTCGGAAGACTAGCTGGACAGTGGGCTCCAAGAGTCGTCCTGTCCCTGCCTCCTCCATGCTAGGGTTACTGGTATGTGTCATCGTGCCCAGCTTTTTTTTTTTTTTCAAGTTAATGATTTTATTTATTTATTTTTATTGATGCTTTGTGTATTTCATACATCATTTTCCAATTCAGTTCAGGCATATTTCCCCTTCCCTTCCCCCCATCCCACCCCACCCCCATGCCCAGCTTTTTACATGGGTGCTGGAGATCCAGATTCAGGTACCTGTGCTTGGATATCAAGCATTTTTGCACCGAGGCATCTCCCCAACCCCTCTTTTTTTTTTTCTGAGATAGGGTCTCCCGGGTGCAGGCAGACCTTCAACTCATTGTGTAGCAGAGGCTGGCCTTGAACTCACCTCTACCTCTCAAGGCCCGGGATCATAGGTGTGTGCTGCCACAGCTTGCTACTCCTCCAGCAGCTTAGAAAAAATGCTTAGCAGGGGTAACTGAAATAACCCGAAGATATTAGGACCAACACTTGGCATGTCATCCGGAGCATGGGAGGTACTTGTTCATGCTGCTGGAATTGAGATCTGGTTGTTGAACATCAAGCTCAGTGATGGGAAGAGGGACTTTGGAGAATCACTGAGTCTCGGAATTCACACCAAACATCTGTGTATAGGGGCAGGAGAGATGGCTCAGTGTGTAAGAGCACTGGTTGCTCTTCTGGAGGACTTGGTTTTGGTTCCCAGCATCCATATGGCAGCTAACAATCATTTTAACTCCATTTCCAGAGGCTCCGACGCCATCTTCTGACCTCCTCAAGCATTGCATGACATGGATGCACTTACATACATGCAGCCAATACATTTATGTGTATGAATAAAATAAAAATAAAATCTTAAAAAAAAACCTATGCGTGTAGAAGACCTGCCCTGGTGGGGTTGACACTGAACATCAGTTCTCTTGAGGTCCTCAGTAGTTTCTCATTTGGGGGTGCCACACAGGAGTATCACTGGAGACCCGCTGCTTTTTAGAGAAGTGAAATGTCAATGGTCAGCCCTCCTTGCAGTTCTAGAGATAATTGTCATTTCTTTTATAATGGCAGCCAGTTTAGAGAAGGAGCTAGGAGGGGTTTGCCTGGTGACTAGCAGAAGGAAAGTGTTGTTAGCTCAGAAAGGCCAGTGCATTTCATGGGGGACCTTGAGGCTGGTGCTCCTGGTTGAGAAGGAGGCCCTTGTGCACTAGCTAGCCCAGAACATGGGGGCCCTTGTGCACGCTCCATTTTCTTTACTCTTGACAGCAGCCCAGTGAGAACAATTTAGGACTGCTTTCAGTACTTATTAAGTGAAGATCTACATAGTTTGGGAGTCTTAGTGGCTTGCTGGAGATTAAATGGACTCAAAGTGACTGGCCTGATACTTGAAGTCACCCTGTATAACAAAATGCTTTTAACTCTACCTGTTGTCCCTTTTATGGCTGAGACAGAAGAAATGAGATTGGTGTGAGAAAGAGGGTCAACGGGTAAAACCTGGGAAGAAAGGGATAAAGAATAGGAATAATTTGTGATATCCCAGCATCCTTTGGACCCAGTATGTGGGTACAGGAAGAACCCCAGCCCCACAGGTCAGTAGCATTTCTTAGCAGGTCAAAGGATGAGCAGTTTTGCCAGGCTCTGTCAATGGGCATAAGAGCTATTGTCACTCTGAGCTTGAGTCCTATTTCCTTCAACTCTTTCAAAGGCCATGGAACCCTCTTCAGGGTAATCATACACCTCTCTTGTATGGATTTTTAAAAGTTTTGTACATGTGGTGGTATGTATGTGTGTGATGTGTGCACACGGGCTTGCAAGTATGCATGTGGGAGATCCAAGATTGACTTCAGGTATCTTTCTTTGATTTCTCTCCACCTTTATTTTTAAAAGTATTGTTTATTCATGTATATATGTGTGTGCCTGTGTGAGCTTTTGCACATCATGTGTGTGACCTCTGAGGAGGTCAGAACAGAACATTGAATCCTCTTGAATTGGAGCTTCAGGCAATTATGAGCTGCTATGTGAGGGCTGGGAGCCGAACCAGGTCTCTGTAAGAGCAGTAAGTGCTCTTAGTCCCTGAGCCATCTTCCTAGCCTCTCTACTTTTATTGATATTTTTTTCTGTTTCTTGAATATTTTATTTAATTTTGTGTGTATGAGTGTATTGCCTGCATGTGTGTTTGTAAGTACCCCCTTGTCATGCAATGCCCTCAGAGGTCAGACAAAGGCATTGGATCCCCTGGAACTGGAGTTATTGGAAGGTTGTTAGCTACTATGTGGGTGCTGGGAATCGAACCTGGGTCCTCTGCAGCCCTCTAAGTGCTCTTAACTGCTGAGCTCTCGAGCTTCCATCCTTCCTTTCCTTCCTTCTTTCTTTCTTTCTTTCTTTCTTTCTTTCTTTCTTTCTTTCTTTCTTTCTTTCTTTCTTTCTTTCTTTCTCTTTCTTTCTCTCTCTCTCTCTCTCTCTCTCTCTCTTTCTTTCTTCTTCTTTCCCTTCCTTCTTTCTCTCCCTCCCTCCCTCCCTCCCTTCCTTCCTTTTTTTCTGCTGTTTTTTTGAGACAGGGTCTCTGGTAGTCCTAGCTGGCCTGGAACTTACTATGCAGACCTGGCTGGGCTTAAAGGTGTGCACCACTGCACCTACCTCTTTATGTTTTGAAGACAAGGTCTCTCACTGAACCAAAAGCTTACAGTTTTGGCCAGGTTGTCTGTCTGGCCAACCAGCTTCAAGGATAGGCCTGTTTCATACCCTGTCCTCCAAGGCTGGGATTACAGGTAGGACTGGGCCATGTCCAGCTTTTTCATGGGTTCTAAAGATTACACCTTGCACGGCGGGCACTTCCTTGCCAACTAAGCCATTTCCCCAGCCCCACAAACTTCACTTAAATTTTTTTTTTGTCTAAATGCAAACAAACTCATTCTGATTCTGTAGAAGCAGGATATTTTGGATCACAAGGTAATTTCATGGAAAATCTGATTAACCACAGAGAAAAAGTTTTGTTACAAAACTTAGTTACAAAGAGAAAAGGTTTTTGATGGGGAGTGGGTAATCAATAAGTTCCCCAAATGGCTTGTCCGGAAGCTCTCTCCCAAGACCTGAGTGAATCCACAGGCTAATTAATTGCCCTGGGTAATCCAGAGGGTGAGAGTCCTGGGTGGGGCTGGGCTGGGAATCAAGAGTTCCGAGTTCTGCCATAAACTACATAGGAGTTTGGGCCAGGTGCATCTTGTTTATGGGTTTCAGGAAGGGTTGAGTTGGATGACCTTTTTCTGTGAATCTCAGTTTGTAGCTTTTCATTCATAGGTTTCTAATGATGGGGAGGGGGAGGGGAAGAGAGAGAGAGAGAGAGAGAGAGAGAGAGAGAGAGAGAGAGAGAGAGAGAGAGAATGATTTAGATCCCCTTTCTTGGTTCCAGGGGTTTTTGACCATCACAGGTGGGGATGCAGGAATGCTCTAAATTTCCTTGTTACAGTTAGAGGTTCTAGAAGGCGGGGCTTAGCTTCTGGGGCAGCTGGTATGTGGGGGGGGGGGTCAGGGGATGAGGGCTTATAGTGGGAACTTTGCTGTCTTAGATCAGGGGATCGGGGAGGGTAAATGGAGTCATGTGCGTTGAGGTCCTGTCTCTCCCCTGGGACCCACTGTGGGCATCCCCATCTCATCTGGGAGGGATGATGTCTCTGCAGAAAGCACTCTCGGGGGATGGGGCTTTTTGGAAAGAGGAACTTTTATGATTTGAAATGAACCAGAAAAAGTGTGAGTATAGGGGGCCCATGGGGGAGGGAGGCAGTCAGGGGGAGCAAAAATGCCACTTAATTCTTTTGGGGTACAGGCTTTGTTCCTGAGGCAGATGATTCCTCTCCTCCTTCCTTGTAAGAAAAAACTGGGTTTTAGAGAGAGTTGTGGACTCTGAGCCCTTGTCTCTGATTTGTTCCCAGACTCAGCAGCCTCCTCAGCCTAAAACCTTCAGCCCCTTGGCCTCATCCACCCCAGAGACGAGTGGGAGGCATACCTTTGGTGTCTTTACTATGAAGTCAGTCACTTGGGGTCCAGGGAAGCAGTTAATGACTATCTGGAGCCCAGACTGCAGCTCCTGGTGGGTTTAGGACTGTATTTCACAAGAAGCCTAGGCAGGACTTATGCTGACTTTTGTCATAATGGTAGTCTCCAAGAAAACAAATCTTTTTGGGTAGAGGTCTTGAGACAAGGTCTTCACTATGTAGCCCAAGTTGGACTTGAACTGTAGATCCTCCTGGGAGCTGCAATTACAGGTGTGAACCACCACCATACCTGGGTTGAAAGTTTTTTCAAAACCACTCCAACAAAGGATATAGACTGGCCTGATCCTATCAACGGAGAAGAATGGAACCATGAGAGGCCTACACCTTGGTTAGGAAGCCCTGATGGCCTGGGCTTCCCTGCTAGGGCTCATAGTGCAGGGCATGGGTGGGAGCCCAATACCTACCCCACCCCCTAATTAGTAGGATTATTTGGCATTTTTTTGTCTCAGGATCATCCAGAAAGTTTCTGAAGGTTGAGACAGTATTGGTGTCCCAGTTCCCTGAGGATAGGCCCTGAGTCTTGTTGGTCTTTGTGCCTGTTCCCAGCAGGTGCCCAGTGAGAGCTTGGCCCAAATCAAGTTTCCAACTTGCTGATTCTGAAATGTGGACTTGAGGAGAGCCAGATACACTTCACTCTTCCCATCTGGTCCTTTCATGGGTCACTCCAATCCCTCTACTGCTCCACTTCTCACGCAGCATGGGAGGAGTGTCTACTAGAGTGCTGTTTGGGGCTGGGACTGGGGCTTCTGGGCCTGGGACTTTGTGCCCTCATGCCAATAAGACTTGCAGCTACAGAACACTTCCTGTCACTCTTTGTGGAGGAAGACAGACATGAGACTAAGATTGTACTGTCCAGGAATAGGCAATTTAATTCGAAACAGGGCCCTGGTGCAAATGATCACATACCCTACATGATGAGGGTCGCACTGCACAGGAGGTCAGAGGGAAAGGACCAGTACGGGGTAAGGCTGGAGCTGTTGAGGGCAAGGTGAAGGTCTGATGGTAGATGAAGGGTTTGGGGGAAGGGGTAAATCCCCAAGAAAAGAGGTAAAATGCCTGGAAGGGAAGGGGGTGGGCCCTGCTAGGAGGAACCACTATTTTCAGTCTCTGAAACTGGTATCTATTAGCAGCTGTCCTTCCTGAACTTGTCCCTAGAGATGCCTGGCCTAGGGCTGATCATTGCTGACCTGTAGGTGAATGAGAAGTCCCTAAAGGGAGCCCTGGATACACAGAAGATCTCATTCAGGCATATAGACACCCATCAGAATGTGAGCCTTATGAAGGCAGGGCTGTGCGGCCCTCATTGATCTACCCCAGCTACCCGTACCTGATTCATGGAAAGCTGGATAAATCCTTGCTGAAAATAGAATGTGCCACCAAATACTCTACCAGGCTCTGTGTTTGAAGGGGGCTAATACCAGTGTGAATCCAGAGAACTCCTGTGGCTCCCAGGTTGGGGGCAGGGGTGGGGTGGGGTAGGCTTAATCAAGCATAAACTCAAGAGGTAATAACCCTGTTAATTGAGTGGTAATGATCCTTGGCATTTTCATCTTCAAAGCCTGGAACAAACTGTAATTAATGCTCCTGCCACCCGGGGGCAGGGTGGGTTGTGTGTAAAGAGCTGCTACACTCAGTTGGGGAAACTGAGGCACTGGCCAAGACAGACTTTAGAAGAGGGGATGTGGAGATCAGCGCATTCAAGGATCTTCAGGGAACCTGGAACACATCAGAGCACGCACTCCCTCCAAAATCTTGGCACGGGAGAGGTGGGGGGACCCAAGGTCATGTGTAGGGAGGGAGACTGGAGACTTGCTGCAGGCCTTGCCAAAGGTCGTCACTGAGTAACTGGGCTTGCTACTGGCCCAGTGTGTGCCAAGCTTCCTAGAGCAGGGGGAGCTCCAGGGGTAGATCTCAGGTCCCCAGAGCATGCTGTGGTCTCTGTGCGCTGCCAGAGTGCAGTGCAGAGGAAGGGGGTGCGGGAGCCCTTTTGTGCCCAGAGGCAGGCGGCTCCCTGCACACTCAGAGTGACTCACCGCAACTGCAAAATGCCTCCTGGTTTCTTCATAGCAGTCTGGCTGTCCCAGGCCCAGAGGGGGTTTTTCATTAGAGTGATTACCCTACTGTCATTAAAAGCTGGTAAATTGCACCCAGGGACCCAGGCCACAAAGCCTCCTCTGAACTGCAGCCTGGGTTCATAGGTCCCCTGACCCAGGTGTTCAGTAGCATGCTCCATGTCCCCAGTGAGCAGTTTGAATCCCAATGTCCTGGTACCAGGGTCAGGACCCGCTGTCCCATGCCTTCTCCAGGGACAACATCTCCCACTATTCATCTGCAGTGCATACAGCCAGGTTCTATTGTACTGAACCATCACCTCCTGCTGGGCATTGGCTGGGTCTTGGCAGGGGTACACTCCCAGCATCCTCTAATCCAGTCATCATTACAGTCACAGCATTCCAGAAGCTTGCTCCAGGCCATTTTAGGGATGCATCCTGTAGGCTGCCCACATGCCTTCTTATTTGTGCAATCTTTTGATAAATGTGCCCCTCAGTATGTGCTCAAGAGCGGGAGCGACTCTTTGTATGTATTCCCATTCCACCCCCATTTCTTCCTGCCCCATGGCACCCTTCATCTGACTCCAGCATCTGGGGCCTAGTAGGCCTCAGTTAATTCTTTTTGAATTAACAAGTCTCCAGGAGGCAATGGAATGTTTGATGACCTCTCCTAATTTATTTTTAAACATTTACGGAGTATTTACTATGTGCCTTGTGGAGCGGGGTGTGGTGGGGGTGGGCAGGTGGGAGGGTGAGGGATTGATGAAAGCAGACCAAGTCCTTGCTGTGGGGAAATGTAGGTCCCCTAAGGCTTCAGGGTGGGGACAGTTTACTATCTAGTAAACAAATACACGTGAGTTGGTCATAAGAGATATGGGTAAAAATAAATTAGCATGAGAGTGTAGAAAGTGGTGAGGCCTATCTTGGCAGTTACTTCATGATTTCTGCATCTGGAGGTAGAGTTGGTCTTGCTAGTTTATCAAAGTTCTGAATTTCAACATATGGTTCTGAGTTTTGGTCTAGTTATGGCTTAGTTTACTGGATGCTCTGAAAAATTCCACCTGAACAGGACTTAAAAAAAAAAAAATCAGATGCCGGAGCTGGAGAGATAGCCTAGTGGTTAATAGCACCGACTGCTCTTGCAGAGGACCCGGGTTCGATCCCCAGCACTCACATGGCGGCTAAGAACTGTCTGTAACTCCGATTCCTGGAGAATTCCAGTTCCAGGGGAATCTGAGACCCTCTTCTGACCTCTGTGGCATTGCACAACATGGGTGCACAGACCTGCATGCAGACAGTACATTCATACACATACAAAATAAAATTTAAAAAATATAAAAAAAATAGATGCCATCGAGATGGCTCAGCTAGTGGGGATGCCTGCTGCTAAGCCTTTGACCCGAGCTTGAAACCTTGGCTGTGTCACATTGTGCACTCATCCACATACATGCACACAAAGTAAAAAAAAAAAAATCCCATCAAAGTACATTAGGAAAAGTTAAATCTTGAAGGCAAAGTCACCTGTCATCAGCCCTTGCCCCAGGATCAACACTTCTTCCCCCTGGGTCACCCTTCTGTCCTGCCACCAGGTGGCCTGAGATAAAATTCTGACTGTGTGAGGGCAGGGTCATTTTCAGAGGCCTTTTTAAGCAGGGGGCAGTAGATCATAGGTGACTGTGGCTGTGGCAGCCCAGCCCCCGTCTCGGAAGCACACTCCTCTCTTGCGGACACCATTTCTCTCTCTCTCTCTCTCTCTCTCTCTCTCTCTCTCTCTCTCTCTCTCTCTCTCTCTCTCTCTCAGCAGAGAAGCCTCTTCTAGACCCCAAATGAAAGAAAAAGTGGCCACAATGGAAACTCGAATGAATTCTCCCCTCTTACCCTACTTCCCTCCCGTGGTCACACTTCCGGCTGCCACCACAGGGTATTTTAGGCTCAAAAACAAAGCGTCAGATCTATTTGAGCAACTTTTGTTCCATCGGAGTAGAAGCCCAGGGGCCTGCGGCTGCCCTGGGCTCGGCCACTTCCCCAGGGAACTGACGTGTTTCCCCTTCTCTGCCAAGGTCCAATTTAACCACTCAGACTGGCCACTTTTGGCTTCTGCTTTCCCTTGGCTAGGGAGCACCCAGGCGAGGAAGCTAGGAGGAGGGTGTGTGTCTGGATGTCTTCCTCATGGACTTCCAGAGAAGGCCTGGTTTGCCTCTTTTGTTAGTACCTCCCCTTGTCCATCCTCCCCCAACCACATGCAAGAAACCTCCACTCTAGCCGCCAAACTGCTCTTGTGGCATCAGGAGATTGCAAAGTGAGAGCTGTGGTTAGCTTCTGTCTGGTCTTGAGTCTCATACAAACAGGGGGGAATCTCTCTTTGTCAGTGGTGGGCTGGTGTGTCAGGTTGTGAGTGAGTTGGGTGTGATGGACATTATATGTGTGTGTAAATCTCCCGTGCAAGTTTGCCGAGGTTCAACAATGCACTCATGAATGCAGCTTGCACGGATGTCTAGAAAGAGCCTGGCAGAGTCGATACCCTGGGTGTCTAGCGGGTGCGTATGCCATGTGATCTTGTGTGGGCTGCTGTGTTGGCAGTATGTACGTGCAGGTTGCATACAGTAGAGGTGTGTGTAAATGTGGGCGCTCATGCTTGGAGACGAGCGGATGGGCAAGGGTGTGACTGGCAGAAGGCAGGAAGACATGTGAGTTCTTGACAACTGTGGCCAGTGTTCATGTGGGCAGAGCTTGGCCTGGGAGTGGTATGTGTGTGTGCGGATCAGGGCTTGAGGGCAGGTTGGTGAACAATAATTTTGCTTCTGTGAGCCTGCCGAGCTCCAGCCAGGGCTGAGGTGTTCACAAGTGACTTCGTCTCTATCCTCTCTTCTCAAGTCTCCCTTTCCTTCCCTGAAAGCTGCGGCGTCCTCTCCCGGTGTGGGTGCCCCTCTCCTCTTGTTGGGCTGTCTCTGGCCACTCTCTTCTGAGACTCAATTCATATAGACCTCACAATCACACAACTGCATCGTCATTGTGGCAGAGCTGTCTTTCTTTATTATTATTTTTCTTTCTATCCCTTTGGTGTCCAGCAGACAACTAAAGCTCCATCAGCCTTGGAGAACTGTGGGCTGGGGCAGTGACTTTACCGAATCCATAAAGCACTGGTTTCCTTAGGGCAGTTTGAACTCACTGGACCATTTCTGTCCTTGTGGGTTAGAGAAGGGTCTTGGGGAATAGAGGGGATGCAGGCTTTTAGACTATTACTCAGGCCTTACAGGAAGTACATTCACCTGCTGCATCATGAGACTGGAAATGAAAGTGGGAACTCCGGGCAGGTAGGCTCCTTTTCTGAAAGGCTGTTTTTTTTTTTTTTTTTTTTTTTTTTTTTTTTTTNAGGCTTTTTTTTTTTTTTTTTTTCTTTTTTCTTTTTTTTAACCCTTTGCCCGCATGATTTAGGCTCGGGGTATGGAATACCATTCATGCTTTTATTTGTATTGCCTTGGGTGAACATCTAGCCCCTCCCCTGCCTCTTTTCCCCTCCACAAGATGCTGAGTGTACCTCTGCTTAGGTTTTGCCTGGCTCGGATCTAGAGTGGATGAATGGGCTGTTTTCTGTGAGAGATCCCAGGGTCCCGAGCTCCGCACACCATATTTGTAAACTCATCTTTAACCTAATTATCTGGTCTAGTTTGCTTTCAACTGCTGTGACAAGACACTCTGAACAATATCAACTTGGGGAGGAAAGGATTTATTTGTCTTACATCTCCCAGGTCACAGTTCATCACTGAGGGAGCCCAAAATAGGAACTCTGGGCAGGAACCTGGAGCGGAAGCACAGGCCATGGAGGAACACTGCTTACTGGCTTGCTCCCCTGGCCCATGTCAGCCTGCTTTCTTTTTTTTTAAATTTATTTCTGTATGTGTATGAATGTACTGTCTGCATGTAGGTTTGTGCACCTGTGTCGTGGTGCACAAACCTACATGCCACGGAGGTCAGAAGAGGGCGTTGGATTCCCCTGGAACTGGAGTTCTCTTGGAATTGGAGTTTCAGATGGTTCTCGGCTGCCATGTGGGTGCTGGGGATTGAACCTGGGTCCTCTGTAAGAGTGGTCGGCGCTCTTAACTACTAGGCCATCTCTCCAGCCCCAGCCTGCTTTCTTATACAATACACGACAACCTGCTCAGGGGTGGCACCACTCATAGTGGGCTGGGCCCTCCCACATCACTCAACAATCAAGAAAATGCCCCACAGACATGGTGACAGGCCAGTCCAATAGAGGAAATTCCGCAATTGAGGCTCCCTCAATTCAGGTGTGTCAAGTTGACACTAGAACTATCTAGCACATCATTCCACTAGGATTTTCTGGCTTCTCTAGCCAAATGCACTTGGCTCTTTTTCGTTCTTAGTCATGATATTCTCTCATGTCCTGGTGTGGTGCTTTCTCTACTACTCCCCAAATAACTGTGCAGAACTGCAGAAATTTGAGGTGGAGGAGGCCATACAGAACACCCATCCCAAATGTTTTGATAGATGAGGAAACCTAGACCCAGTCAGAGCAGCTGATTTGCCCAGGCAAATGGAGCAGTGGATGACAGAGTGGGAGTTCCCACCAGCAATTCTTTTGTAACAGACCAGATGGCTGTGTCCTTTTCTATTCCCTCTTCTTTCTGATTCTGATTCCTGGTCTCTAAAATGGAGCAAGACTCTCAGAAGGGAGATACAGGTATGGGGTTTGTGTGTGTGTGTGTGTGTGTGTGTGTGTGTGTGTGTGTGTGTGTTCTCACATGTGCCCTAGCAGTCACTGGGGGCAGAGGGGAAGTTAATTACCTAGCAGATGAAAGGTGTTCTGGGGTCATCACAAGGTACTATTATTAGGCTGGCCAAGACGGTGGGGAAAGGTCCTCGAAGTGGGCAGCTCCACACTCCATTTCTACAAAGTAATTCAGATACCTCAGAGGCTGGGGTGGAAGGGAGGGAGTATTCTGAATGAAGGGTCTTTGTCTTTACAGGGAAATTCTTGCTAGTTGCTAAGGAACTGGGTGTCTTTCCTGATCCAAGCCTCCCAGTGTTTCGCTCAACTTGGGAGGGGTCTGCTGGCCTGAGGCTCCAGGCTCCCTAGCTAGTTGGCCCTTTCTTGGGGCTGATGAGGCTCTTCTGGGTCTGATAGGAAGAGGTGGCTTCCTAACCTGAGCATCACTGCTCATTCCAGCTGAGCTTGGGGAGAACACGTGAGGTGGAGGAAGGGAAGAGAGGGAAAGACACGAATGCACATTTGCTGCAAAGCCTGTCTGCCAGGCACCACACTTGCCTTTCTCTCCTGTATCTCATTTAACCAGTATAATCTATCTTGGAAGAAGGGCTTTTGTTTCCTTTTTTTTTCTTTATACTTCTTATTGCATTTGAAATATAGGTTTGAAACACCTAAGTTGCTCAAGAGTATTGGGTTGTCCAGTGGTAGAGACTCTATGTGAGTTAGAACTTTGGAAGAAAAACTTACGCTTTTAAAATTATATCACCTACTGCACATACTGGGTTTTCTTTGTATTCCATGACTTCTCAGCTTTAACACCTAGTTACATTACCATCACCACTATCACCACCACCAGCACCACCAGTACCACATGGCTTCTAAGAACTGACATCTAGTTACATCACCATCACCACTATCACCACCACCAGCACCACCAGCACCTCCCTCTCATTACCACCATCATTCTCATCATTGGCACTATCAACATCACCACCAAGATAAGCAACACTATCAGCATCAATCATTACTACCCTTATCATCAGCATCACCACCCTCATCATTGCCGTCACCAGCATCATCACCAATACCATGACTACCATCATCATCATCACCATCATCACCATCATTGCCATCACTACCACCATTGTCATTATCATCACCATTACCATTATCGCCATCATCACCATCACCATCATCACCATCACTACCATCATCATCACCATTATTACCATCATTACCATGATCACCATCACTATCATCATCACCATCACCATTATTACCATTACTACCATCATCATCACAATCACCATCATCACCATTATCACCATCATCACCATCACCATCACTACCATCATTGTCATCATCATCACCATTACCATTATCACCATCATCATCATCACCATCACTACCATCATTGTCATCATCACCATTACCATTATCACCATCACTACCATCATCATCACCATCACCATGACTACCATTATCATCACCATTGTGATAATGGTAGTCATCATCACCATCACCATCACTACCATCATTGTCATCATACCACCATTGTCATTATCATCACCATTACCATTATCACCATCATCATCATCACCATCACCATCACTATCACTACCCACCATTGTCATTATCATCACCATCACGATTATCATCATCATCACCATGACTACCATCATCACCATTATCACATCACCATGACCATCATCATCATTACCACCATCACTACCATCATCACCATCACCATAACTACCATCATTATCACCATGACTACCACCATCATCATCACCATTATCACTATCACCACCACTATCATCATCATCACCACTATCACCATTACCGTCACCATTAGCATCACCACCATTGTATCATCATCATCATCATTATCACCATCATTCTTAAGTTTCCTTGGTGGTCCTCTCTCCTTTCCACCTCTCTCCTTTATTGAAGAGCAGTTATCACACAGGGGTGGTGGGGGACATAAGGGAAATTCAATGAATTGAAAGTGGTGAAGTAGAGGAGCAGAGAGTGAACAGTGGTGATGGTCTTAGTCTGAGCCTGGCTGTTTGTTACTTTGAATATTGAGGCCCTAGCCTTCCACACAAAGGTCCAGGAAGGTTGAAACTTAAAAATCTGGGACTAGGAATCTTTCTCCTTTGGCCCACTCTAGCTCCTAAATGAATAGAAGTCCCAACTTTTATTTTATATTGCCTACACAGTAAAATTAAGGTGCTGTTTCCCTTTAAATATCATGTTAAGAGGATTTGAGTTAATACCAGATTCTGCCATTACGATTTATGGGGCAGAGAGTAAGGAACTCTGTTTCCTCATCTATAAAACAAGTATGCCACTAGCTGTTGTGACTGAATGAGAGAAAAGCATGAAGACCTGACTAGGCTAGGAATGAGGGTGTGGCTACCTTAACTGATATATTACATGTAAAGCATTTGGCATAGTGTATGATAGGCAGAAAGTGCTCAATAAATGATGTCTGACAATGATGATAATGATATTGGTAAAAATGTCAGTTCTTGGGGGTGGAGAGGGCTCAGTGATTAAGAGCACTGGCTGCTCTTGGAGAGGACCTGGGTTCAGTTCCCAGCACCCACATGGCAGCTAACAACCATCTGTAACTTCAGTTGTAGGGGATCTAACACCCCCTTCTGGTCTCCACAGGTACTGCACACATGTGATACACATATACATTCAGACAAAAGACTCAAACACATAAACTAGGGGCTGGAGAGATGGCTCAGTTAAGAGCACTGGCTGCTCTTGCAGAAGACCTGGGTTCAATTCTCAGCACTTACATGGTGGCTATCAACCCTCTATAACTCCAGTTTCAGGTGATCCGACACCCTTTCTGTCCTCTGCAGGCACTGCACAACATGGGTGCACTTACATACATGCAGGCAATATGGTCATACATAAAAAATAAAATAATAAAAATAAATAAAAAACACATAAAATAGGCTCAGTGTGGTGGTGCACACCTTTAATCCCAGCACTAGGGAGGCAGAGGCAGGCAGATCTCTGCAAGTTCAAAGTCAGTCTGGTCTACACAGTGAGTTCCAGGCCAGCTGGAGCTTTGACAGGGAGACCCTGTCTCAGACTAAAACAAAACAAAAACAAAAAAAACCCCCACACAAACCCACATAAAATAAAAATAAATTTAAAAAGTCAGTTCTCCTCATCTGTGCAAAGGGGGCACTAATGGTCCCTTATATATACCTTATATATATTTCCTTGGCTACTTCATTAAAGATTTCAAAGCAATTTACATGCCTTTCTTGTTTCCTCTTGGATGAACTAGTGAAAAGAAACGGGGTGATAGGCCCACAGAGCTCAGGTAGAAAGGTGTCCCGTCATGGGTGGGTCCCCCACCCTAGTTCCCTTCATGGCCTCCGGATTTCTCTTCTATCCCTGGGCCTCCACTATGGTTTTAAGAGCTAACTTCAGCCTAGTGCCTGGGCTGGCTGTACTCTGTTTTCACTTTTCAATTCTGAAGTGTGGTGGTTTTTTTTATTTTATTTTATTTTTTTACTACTGAACCTAAGGTCCCAAATGCCGGGGCAAAATGAGGGTTTAAAAAAAAAAGGGAAAGAAAGCAAGCCAATAATTTCCTCGAAGGGTAAACATCCGAGGTTTTTTCCCCTTACCCAAAATAAACATGCTAGCCACAAGGAATTAAAAGCAGAAGAGGAGAGGATGTCTCGATTTGGGGCTGTTCTAGCAAGCTGACCTTCTATTTATCCTGCTCCTGGGCACCGACCGGAGCTGCCAATTATACTCTGTATCTGGCATGGTAAGGGCTATGAAGAGAAGGTCTCAGGGAATATGGGACCCAGAAAGTCCCTTCCGCAGCTGCCTTCCATGACACTGCAAATGGAAACTTCCTTTTGTTTCTTATCTTAGCTCTGCTCACAGGCTTGTCTTCTGGGGAAGACGGAGTGGGAAGGTTCCTTTTGCCCTGGGCTGGCATCAGATTCTCTTCTAGAACCTAGGCATTGGTTTTCATTCCTTTGGGCAGGGAGCTGAATCTATCAATGGAAGGAGACCATCATCCAAATTTCTTCCCCAGTCACAGACTCTGTTCCCTACCCCACTGCATTTTTTCAGATCCCATCGTGAAAATGGACTAATGAATTGAGAGTATATACTCCATGGGGTGGAAGGTCAGCTGGGGCCTCTCTGCCTTGTAGCTACCATGGGACATGCTCTAAGCAGGTAATAACACCAGGACCAACTGTAGCCTGTCTCTTTCATCTTGGGATTTCAAAGCACTTTGCACATGAGTGTGCAATGCTGCTGTGTCCCAGGCAATGTCGCCATAGTTCGCTAAGTCTTAGAGGGAACATGATCTGAAGGGGTCTTAGAGGGAGTGGAGAGAACCGGCTTGGGAAAGAGGCAGCTGAAGAGCCATGGTTTACACTGCACAGACTAGCAGAGAAGTGCTTTTCCTGGGTGGGAAAGCCAAGAAAGATCTAAGGATGTCCAAGAGCCTCAGATGATGACAATTCTTTCCTTGTGCATACCCAGGAGCTCCCTATAGATTTCTAATAGCACATATTTGATTATGTTGCCTGTCCTACTCCAATCTATTTATCATTCCATAATTTATTGCCTGTAGGTTGGATTAAAAACTTTAACTTGGGGCTGGAGAGATGGCTCAGTGGTTAAGAGCACTGACTGCTCTTGCAGAGGACCTGGGTTAGAATCCCAGTACCCACATGGCGGCTAAGAACCATCTTAGGCTGGGCGTGGTGGTGCATGCCTTTAATCCCAGCACTCAGGAGACAGAGGCAGGCAGATCTCTGTGAGTTAAAGGCAGCCTGGTCTACATAGCGAGTTCCAGGCCAGCTGGGACTAAAGGGAGACCCTGTCTTAAAAAGACCAAAAAAAAAAAAAAAAAAAAGGAAAAAATTGAACTCAATGCCCTGGGATGATGCCCTGGCTTGTCTCTTTGCCCACCTCTCTTTACCCATCTAGGTAACCCCTACCCATGTTCCAGTCCTGACTTAAATACCACCTCTTTTCAAAGGGCTTGCCAAAGCTAGGTATATGGTCCATACTTTATCTGGACTTGGGGGCAGAGGAGGTGGCTGTCTGTAAAATCCAAGGCCAGCCTGTTCTAAAAAAATGGGTTCAAGGCCAGCCTCACACATCTTTGTGAGTTCAAGACAAAAAAAAAAAAAAAAAACCAAAAACCAAAACCAAACCAAGAGGCCTTACGTCAGCTTTGACTCCCACCAGAAATCAAGCTGCCTTTACCTCCTCATCACACTTACCATAGTTTGTTATAATTTGATTGTCTCTATTTTGATGTGACAAAACACCCTCAACACCAGTTTGTTTTAGCTCTACAAGACCAGCACCTTGCTCCATCTGGCATGGCTGCCATGAATTCATGCCAAGCTTAAACAGGTGCTGGGCAAATCTCTTGAACAGAATACGGTGAATGTTGAAGCTGGAAAGTGTGTGCGGTATAACCACAACCCCGGGGTCATTCCTACTTCAACTCCTCTGCTTCATCCTCATTGTCAGGCTGTTGGCGAGGGCACACAAAATGATGTGAAAGGCAGGTATGGGAACCTGGTAACCGGACAGGTCAGTCATAGGGCCCGGCAACAACACTGGAAGTGGGGGAAAACGTCAAGCCCAGGGGATGGATGTGGGGCTAATGCTGGTGTCGATCTGGGCGTTCGGGAGGGATGGAGGGCGGTCGGGTTTCGGGCGCGTTGGTTGCTAGTCTTGCGTGCTTTCTTTCTTTCTTTCGTGCTTAGTTTATTTCTTTTTTTTGCTGTCTTTTTTTTTTTTTTCCCTTTTCCTTTCTCCCCACCCCACCACAGTTCAAGAATTCTAATGTATGTCTTGCATCTTTTTCCTTAGTGTTTTTTTTTATTCCTTCCTTCCTTTCTTTCTTTCTTTCTTTCTTTCTTTCTTTCTTCTCTTCTCTTTTTTCTCTTTCTTCCCTTCCTTCCTTCCTTCCTTTTTCTTTCTTTCTTTCTTTTCTTTCTTTTTTTTTTGTCTTTTTGACATAGGGTCTCCCTTAGTCCCAGCTGGCCTAGAGCTCACTATGTAGACCAGGCTGGCTTTGAACTCACAGAGATCCGCCTGCTTCTGCCTCCTGAGTGCTGGGATTAAAGGTATGCGCCACCACCCCAGCCTAAGATGGTTCTTAGCCACCATGTGGGTGCTGGGAATAGAACGCAGGTCCTCTGCAAGAGCAGTCAGTGCTCTTATACGCTGAGCCATCTCTCCAGCACCATCTTTCTTTTTCTTTCTTTTGTGTGTGCACCTGTTCATGTGAGTGTGGCTACTCAAGTATGTGTGGGTGGATACACGCATGTGTGTGTGTGTGTGTGTGTGTGTGTGAGTGTGTGAGTGTGAGGCTAGACGCTGGCTGGCGGCTTCAGGGTCGCTTAGCCATCTCTGCTTCTCATTTCCCCAGTGTTTTCTTTTTCTTTTTTTTTTTGAGACAGGGTTTTACTAAGTAGCCTTGGCTGGCCTGGAACTTGCTCTGTAGGCCAGGCTGGCCTCAGACTCACAGAGATCTGCCTGCCTCTGCCTCCCAGGTGCTGGGAATAAAAGCATGTGCTACCATATCTGGTAGCACTGGGCTTCTAAACTCAAGTCCTCATGCTTGTAAGGCAAGCACTGAGCATCTCTTCAGCCCTTCCCTTCTTGATCTTTGAAAAGATGCAGGCTAGGAAATAAATAAACTAGGCCCTGCATGATGTTTTTTTTTTTTTTTAATTTGGAAGAGAAGGGAGTCCATTCCATACCAAGAGGAAGTTCTGTCTCCAGGTCATCTGCTTCACCTGGGAGGAGAAGCTTGTGCCTTGCTGGTGAGTTATCTGTGCCTGGGTTCACCCTTAGCGAACCCTGGTAGTGGGTTATCACCACCTCCTGGCAGCAGTGGGGTATCACCACGTCCTGGTAGTGGCCCGCCGAACTCAGTCATGAACTGGGTACTTGTTACAGCGTTATTCAGCTGGAACTGCTGTACAAATGAATCCAATTGCCAAGATCCTAGAGGGACAGAGAGACCACAGAGAAACAGTGAAAGACAACCACAGATCTGAGATGGTGCCATCAACTCTGAGGGTATGGAGACAGGCAGACATGTCCTTGGCCATCAGGCTAAGGAGTATCACTGGAAGCCTTCTGGTCCCTAGTTGGAGGGGAGTCCCTGGATGCTTGTAGACCTCCACAATGTGGCAAAGTTAGGTGCCTGCTTGCTAGAGGAGGATGGTGACTTAGTCCAGAGTGATGTGAGGCTACCTTGGACCTCCTTCCCTAGTGCCTTTTATTTAATACATGCTATTGGCTCCTCACCCTGTGTAGAAAAGGGAGTGTCATCAGGAGGTCTCTTGACTCTATGATGTTTCAAAACATATCTGCTCACCCTAGCTGTGGGGCCAAGATTGGCAAGAGTCTATGCCAGTCTTACAATCTCCCAGGGCTGTGGACACCCCTAAAACACAGCTCCTTTCCTGGGGTGGAAGGAGAGGGGTGGCACTTGGATTCTGAATAGGGATCAAGTGTGGGAGACATGTCCCCAGCCCGGGCTTAGAGAATCCTAGCCAATGCCCAGGTCAGAGAGATCTCTTCTCAGGGGAAGACAACCCAGCAGAGGGTGTGCCTTTTGTGGGGAGAGTGAGCAGGACTTATGGTAGGGCAAAGAGGACATAGCCCCAGATACTGGGGAGTGGCTGAGAGAAGGAGTTGGAGGTAGAGTCCCATGTTCCGTCCCTAAATCCTGAGCCTCACACACCCTGAGTAGAGGGTTGCCAGGAAAATTCTGGAAGCTCTGGTAAGTTTGGATTTCAGATAAGCAACCAATCATTTGCTGTCTATCTATCCCACGTACTTAATGGAGAACACTTATCCTAATTTTTTGTATGTTTATTTAGATAGCTAATTTGAATGTGTCCTGCAGTTTTTTGCTGTGGTGAAGCTAACTCTAGAACCTGCCTTGGATGGGAGAACACCTGGGGAAGGGCTTTGCCTACAGCGGAGATAGGTCGTGGCCAGCATGCCCTGGTTTATGGAGACCAGTCATGTCTGAGACCTAGACAGAAGAGTTCCAGCAAGAGGCTGGCAGCCCGGAAGTCTTTGTAGAGCCTCATCTCTGATCCATAGGCCATTCGTTGGCCCTCATCTTCACCCACCACCATTTTCATAAGGATAAAATGAAGTCTACTCCTGTTCTTCTCTTGACTTATGTTCCATCCAGATATGGCTCATGTTTAAGATATTCTCAAGAACTTGACAGTTATTAATCTCAACCCCCAAAGCAATAATAATGATAATTCAGGCAATAATAGTGAGTGACACTGTTGTGTTTCCTAGGTGCCAGGCACGATCATAGGAATGCTATGTACATTAATTTACAATACTTCTCAAATGGAGGATTGTAATTACTCCAGGCTCACGGAAGGGAATGTGGGGGTCCAGGATAGGCTACTTTTGATGAGGGATGAAGCCTTTTAAGGTTCCCTCAATGATGTGTGACTCAGCAGCTGCACACTTGACCCGACCTCAGGGGCTGTAGAGTTAGATTAGTGAGAGTGTCTTGGGAGAAAGAGAAAGGGTAGACCAGGATGCTGACAGCCTGGCCTGTGGGTGGGTGCTGACTACATCGGGCACTTCCCTGGTGTGACTGTGGCACCTCACTGTTCTTTCACATACACTGGTTGGAGTCTCTGTACCCCAGGGGGCCAGGCTGGCTGGAAAGCAATTTTGGTATCATGACTCTTGGAAAGCATGTACATGTGTGTCTCTGTATGCATGTGCATGCATGCTAGTGTGTGTGTGTGTGTGTGTGTGTGTGTGTGTACAGGCACACCAAGGAAAGGGCTCATGGGTAAAGCAGTGCGTAGCAGGTGGCCTCCCGCTTTCCTCATTGAGTACAACCGGAAGAAGCCTGGGTGGCAAGGAAGGAATCGAAACCCATCACGAGATTAGAAGAAGCTGGTGGAAAGAAATCCCCTGTGTCCCAAGAGAGTTCTGGCTTTCCTAACACAGAGCTGGTCATCCCTGACTTAATGGTTTTCTCTTCTGTGAGCTCAGAGAGTCCTGGGGTCCTTAGGACTTCTCCCACATCCTTGTGGTTCTCAACAACTCAGGCAGCAGTTCTGCCAAACCAGGCCCTGGGCCTCCTAGTCTCCCGCCACCTCCTCCTTTGACTGGCCAGGACTCCTTACACACCCCCACTTGTTTCCTGCCACAGAGGGTGAGAGGAACTGACCCAGAGCAACTTCTAGAAGGAAGAGGGGTGAGTCAGGTCCTCAGGGGCATGTGTAAGGAAATGGAGAGCTGTGGCTTCCATGGTCACTGCTCAGAGGAAAGCCCCTTCCTGTATGGCATTGGTCTGTCTCAGAGCTGCAGGAAGAGGGTGGGAACTGTTGTCCTGGTAGCTGGCAGGCCTCTTCTCAGGACTGCGCAGAGTGAGGGGTACATTGTTAGAGGCTTCCAGGAGGAGGCAGCCTCTGGTACCTGACACCTGAACTTCCAGAGGAGCGACACAGAGGCTGACGCTCCTGCTGCCGGGCTGTATAGATCATGAGCAGATTGGTCCTTGTACAACCCCAGAGGGCGCCCCTTCCATCCCACAGAAGCTGTTGTAGCAGCCCTGCTGAGAGGTCACTGCCTCTGCTCAGAGCCCATGGAGAAGAGGTTAGCCAAGGCGCTGATGTTAACGTGGTTGTGGGAAGGGAGCAAGGGCAGAGTGAGGAACCTTATCTAAAGCCCAGGGGAATTCTGAACCGTATTGCGTGGCTAAGTTCCTCCTGAGCACCAGGGAAACAAGGACCCTGTCTTTAGCAACCAGGAAAGAGATATTTCCCTGAGCTTCAGTCCCAGGAAAGGCCTTGGGTAGCAGTTTGGAATGGCCTTGGGGGCAACGTTGATGGTCACTCTCTCCATCCTGGTTTCAAGTCTAAGGGGGCCGGCTTTTGTCATTCAGAACTGGCTATCATGTGCATCTTATTTTTTATTATATTTTATTATTTTTATTTTATGTGAATGAGTGTATTGCCTGGATGTACATAAGTATACCTGTGCCATGCAATGCCCACAGAGAACAGAAGAGAGTGTCAGACCCCCGGGAACTGGATTTATGGACAGTTGTTAGCTGTCATGTGGGTGCTGGGAATAGAACCTGGGTCCTCTGTAAGAGCAGCAAATTATCTTAACCACTGAGCCATCTTTTGTAGCATGCAGGAATGAGTTGGACAACTCCTCTCCTAGAATTGTGCACTCTGATCTGAGTGGACCTGAGAACCCATCCCTGAGTGCTAGCCCCTTTTATATAACACTGGTAGGGTGTCTCTGGGCCTCTGCCAGGCATGGGTGATGGTGGCTGATTTATCCAGCTTCAATCCTGGCCTCAGTGAGTTTCTAATATTTCCTAATTAACAATGGATGAAAATAATAAACAAACCCTGGACAGTTTTCCAGCTAGCCCCTGGCTGATGCTCACAGGCTCTTTGGCAGGTCCACTTCCAGAGTTCCTACCAGCATGGGACAGTGCTTCCTGGCCCTGCTCTGGCCAAGAACAGTTTTCATCTGACTTGCCACTTGGTCCCCAGTGGCCCCTGAAGTGTTTCTCAGCTTTGAGTATGGAGCTAGGAGCCTGAAGAAGGCAGGCTTCACTCAGAGAAGCTGGGGAACAAGAGTCCAGGGTCTTAGTCACTGATCTCGGGCCTCTGCCCCAGGCAGTCCCTGCAAGGACACAGGCACCTGGCCCTTGGCCCCTTGTGCCCCACGATAGGTGACTGGCTTCTAACCGAGGCGTCCAGCCGCTTCTTCAGTCTTGGCCTTGCTCTGTTTTTCCCATTGCCAGGCCACCACTTGTGATGAGGGGACTGTGGCCCTGAAGAAAACAACGTGACTTCAAGTCCAGGCTAATAACTGCCCCACAGAGAGTGCGGCTCAGGTCCGTAATTTGTTTGGCTCGTTGGGGCTGACTGGGTGATAGAAGCACTGATGCCTTTCTGCAGAGATTAATGATGTCCTGGCAGTGGTAGGCGGGAGGCCTGAGCCTTTTATTTTTTGTGCCATTAAATGACATCCAGAGACTTTCACTCAGGAGCTGAAAAGGCCTCGTTCCATCACATCCAATTACTTCTGGAGAGTATTTGCTGAGTGGCTGATCCTGCTGGCTTGAGAGGCTTTGGGACAGAGGGACCACTGGTACCTGAGACTTTGGTCCAAGTGGGCAGCAGGGAGGCTGGGAAGGCCCACAGTGGTGAGGGGCCGCTTCTGCACCTTCTCTGCAGAAGAGAACCTAGGACAGCTGGAGAATGAGAGGGTGGATCCTAACCACGTGGCCAGGGGAGCGTTAGGTCTCCTTTCTCCACCCTGTAGCTGAGAGACTGGATGAAGAAGGGAGGGAGAGACTGAGGGACTCAGCAACCATGTTAGCTCCCATTTATCTGTTCCTATATTTGGTAGTAGCAATGGCTGGCTGGGATTTGGGCTAGAATTTGGGAGTTGTCTATATGTCCCTTGTCCCTTTGAATGGTCAATGTTCATCCTGACTTGGGCACATTTCTCTAAGAGACTTGCCTTTAGCATACAGAGATTTTAGACAGTTCCTGGCTAGGGTCCCTGACTGAATACTGCCTAGGATGGTCCCAGCTGGGCACCTGCCAGAACCTCATGGGTAGCAGTCCCTGCCAGGTGGGTAGAGCCTTTTGGAAACAGAAGAGAGCTGCATGCCACACAAGCCCACACAGTGATATGATCAGGGCTGGGCCCTGGGGGCTTCTGGGGCCAGGCCAGCTGAACCACTGTGGGAGGTCATGGGGGATGGGTTGCACTGTTTTGCAGTGGGCTGTGTGTGTTTGTGTCTGTCTGTGTGCTGGAGGATGGCAGCCTGAGAGTGCTCTTGTCTGCTGGTTAATAGGGGTCTCTGCCGGCCTCATTCTTCTATGCTGTTGCTTGGGGCTCTGCTGCCTTTGCACCTGTGGCCCCACAAATGGCCCTATCCTGCTCATCCAGGCAACCCCGTAGGTGTTTAGATTCACAAGCAAGACTTAAGACCCCACAGTATTGCAGGCCCCTGCCTGTTCCTCCTCTCTGACCTTGGAATCCAGATGTCTATATGCCAGGGAACGGTTTATGGCTGCCTAGCCCAGAACCCTGACCATGCTTGCTGTTTCCATCCCATTTTGCAGCAATCAAGCTTCCCCTCTGAAGGTCCCAGAGGTGGTAACTGACACTGTGGTACCTGTCTTGGGCTTGTGGCATTTGAGTGGCTTTTGGAACAAGCTGTAAATGCCATATATCATCTCACAGGACATAGATCATAGAGAACCCACAGATATTCCCCAAATTCCGGCCAACCATTGCTGCTACCAAATGCTGGATCTTACAGATATGCTAATGTGGCTGCTGAGTCCCAGCTCTTGCTCCATTCCCGGTCCCCGCTCTTACTGAGGAGCATGAGGATTGTGACAACTCCAGGCCAGCGGCTGAGGTGTGATATAGTGTTGACTATAGCTCTCCAGGAGTTTGAAGCTTAGCTATAGCTTTTACCCAAGAAGGGAGCATTGAGTAAGACAAACCACCTCAGGCTCGGGACAGCAAGACAGAATTGCTTCCTATCTATCCTTGCACCAGAGTCCAGGAGTCCGGTAGTCTTGGGGAGACAGAAGGAATGTTGAGTGCATTGGTGCCGTTGCCGAGAGCCCTTTGCCGGGAGAAAGTTGATATTCTTTTAACTGTGGACCTACCCTCGGTCAATCCATGGGCTTTGATTTCCTCAGTCAGCCAAGTGCTGCTGGCTACTGTCCTGCCACCTGACATAGTGGGGTAAAGGGAAAGATCACAGGGTACAGGGCAGGCTGGCAGATAGGTGATCCTATATGCTTGGACCTGGACAGGGAGGATATGGATGTGGAGACTGGCTTTGAGGGACTGGTGTTTACAGAGGAGGATTCCTCTTCAGGCGTTGAAGGAAGTTGATATAGCCTGTGTATGCGCACGTGTGTGTGTGTGTGTGTGTGTGTGTGTGTGTGTGAACGTGGGGGTGTGAGAACATGCAGATCCACATGTGAATGGCTTGCAAATGTGCATCCGTGGGTGTATCACACTCATAGACTCATAGACATACTTGGTGACTAAGAAGCCACAGTAGGCTGGATGCAGTGACAGATGATCAAAGGAGGGAAGACAGAGGTGACCTCTTTTCTGTCAAGGAATCTGTAGTCGTCTGATGGAAGCAGAGCTGATGTGAGTGGAACAGTATTTACTGACACTGAAGAGATCCAGGCAGATGCCCGAGTATCACAGAACATTGGGAGGGCTGACACAGTTATGGAAACACTGACAGGGGAGGGTGAGGGCAGGCCAGGCTTAGAGGGGCCAGTACACTGAGGAGACATTCCAGATTGGTGGAGGGGAGCAGTATCGACATTGACAGGGACGGGTGAATCAGCTGTTTCCGAGAGTGGCGGACAGGTTGACATGAATGGGAAGCAGGATTTAGGAGTGTTCTGGCAGCATGTGACATTCCTGGGAATTCAAACATGGGGTCAATTCATTCCTCTAGAATCCAGAAGTCTGAATGGCAAGTTCAAGGTTGCTACTAGGAAAAATGTGTGGGGATACCATAGACAATCACAAGTTAACCGAGGCCACGTCTAGGACTTTGAGTAGCGTGTGTGTGTGTGTGTGTGTGTGTGTGTGTAACTAGGACAGGATAAGTTCACGGAAAAGCAGAGAGAGAGAGAGAGAGAGGGAGGGAGGGAGAGAGAGAGAGAGAGAGAGAGAGAGAGAGCAGAGATCCAGCACATCCCAGGCCAGAGTCAACTCTAGCTCCAAGTCTGGGAAGGGAAAGAGTAGCCTTTGGGATGAAGCGAGCGCAGCAAGGCCAGCCCTTGTCAGAGGTAGGAGCTTCAAGGTTCTTTTCCTCTTCTCCCTGGGTGCCTGATGATGGTTGAGCTATTTGGACATCTGCTCCAATGCTTTCTGTGAGTTCCAGTTCCTCATGGGCTACACTAGGGTGATTACACACAGGAGCAGGGCCATGTGGCTTCCTTTTATTCTATGATACACTTTAGGACCCAGTGTTGTTCTGGAGGTGCAGAGGTCTTAGTCAAAGGGGCATGGGAGGCAGAGGAGTGGCACCATGTACCACAGGACTTCATAACTAGAGCAGGGTAGCTGGAGCCCCTCTAGGCCGTTCCTGTAGTGCTAACTGCCATGCAGGCAGCCTGCAGTGAAAACTCCAATTAGAAATGTCTTGTGTTATGGGCTGGAGAGATGGCCTAGTGGTTAAGAGCGCCGACCGCTCTTACAGAGGACCCGGGTTCGATCCCCAGCACCCACATGGCGGCCGAGAACCGTCTGAAACTCCAATTCCAGGAGAACTCCAGTTCCAGGGGAATCCGACACCCTTTTCTGACCTCCGCAGCATTGCACGACATGGGTGCACAGACCTGCATGCAGACAGTACATTCATACACATACAGAAATAAATTAAAGAATTAAAAAAAAAGAAATGTCTCGTGTTGGCCCCTCCAACCAAACCTTGTCAGTTCTCTGCCTTCGTGTGGCAGAACTCAGGAGGCGAACTCTAGAATAAACCAGTTCCGGGTCATTCCCCTGTAGAATAACTACCCTAATTAAAAAAATTCATTTGTTATTTTTATTTTATGCATACTTGTGTATTGTCTGCATGTGTGTAAGTGCAACTGTATTGTGCAGTGCCCATGGAGGTCAGAAGAGGGCTTCAGATCCCCTGGAACTGGAGTTACAGACAGTTGTTAGCCATCATGTGGGTGTTGGGAATTGAACCTGGGTCCTCTTCAAGAGCAACCAGTGCTCTTAACTGATGAGCCATCTCTCGAACCCTGTGATCCTGTTTTGATGAGGTAGAAATTGAGACCCAGGGGTGGGAGTTGGCTCCTCCAAGGTCACACAATGACTGAGAGCATGAATGTCACGATGTCCCCATTTTCTGACCAAATATACTTGTACTGAGTCACAGGAGGGTTTCATTTCCTTCCCTTTGAACAATGCCACCTGCCATTCCCCACCAGGCATGGCAAGTTCAATGACAAGTCAACTTAGGCTTTCTTCTGACATTCAGCCTGTCATATACACATGAGTCCCGGGGGGACAAGGACTTGAACAAGACTAGAACACAATTGATTCTCCACATTTTTTTTTTTTTAGTGACTTGTACACTATATCACAAGGGGGACCTTTAGGTTACTTTAGTTTGAAAACTGCTTTGCAAAGGTTTCTTAGAATTGCCCAGCTAGCTGGCTCAGCCTGTTGTCTTCTTGGATGTTTCTGTGCCTAACTCCTATATCCTCGCCTTCCCCCTCCAGCCTGTTTTTCCTGGGGGAATACAGTGGCTGGTTAGAGCATACCCCATCCTGCCCTGGCTCTAATCCTATGGACAGAAAACTAGATCAAGGCAAGTCACAGGGCCTGTGTTCATTGGCAGGGCCCAATGTCCTGACCTCCTGAGTGTGAGCCCTGCCTAGGGCTTCATGAGTCCCTAAGCACTGTCAGACGGTACAGAATGTGCCAGGCCCTCAGCACTCTGCAGTTGGGCAAGGCCTGCTGTTTCTGCTCTTGCAATCATCCTGGATTCATCTCTGCCAGCCCCTTGCTGCCTCACGTCTCCGCGCCTCTGGTGGCCTCTTGTCTTCTTTCTCTGGTCACTCAGATTGCCTGTCTCCAAGAGTGGCTTTCATGTGCTACTCCTCCTATAAGCCATCTCTAATGGTTCCCTGTCCCCTACCCACTGGTGGTAACATCTCTGCTGGATCTTTGAGAATGTCCACAGCCTTCTTCTGTTCTCTCCTTATTTTCTCACTTAAAAAAAAACCTTTGCACCTCTACTTTCTCCAGCCCAGAGCTCCTTTCTCCTTTACTCAAGGTTCAGATTTCTTTCTGTAGGACCCAGGGGATACCTGCTCCCTCACAAAGCCTCAGGTCCACAGATCTGTAGATTGGCTGCCAATGAACCCCTCATTTTCTAGGGAGGAAACTAAGACACAGAGAGGGTTATCACCAGCTAAAAAGTATAAGTAAGATAACCTTATCCCCCAAACACCTTTGTTTTCTACCTGGGTGAAGAGGGGTACTGTCCCAGAGAGAAGGAGACCCCGGGGAGGGAAGGGATGTATCCCCAACCTGCATAGTGAGCCTGTATCCTCACAGACAGAACCATACAATTAACTGCTTAATTATAAGCTGTTCCTCATTGTTACTTAATCAGTTCCAAAGTAGACTATAGGCTCCTTAAGGGTAGGGAAAATTCCATGGGGTTCTGGGACTGTTTCCTCTCTGTAGGCCCTGGCCCAGGACTAGGAGGTGGGACTGGAACTCCATAGTGGACCCGATCTCTGGCAGTAACCAAAACTATAGGATATAGGAGTCTTACTCTACCTAAAAACAAAGGGGAGGGGGTGGTTCTGGTAAAGATCCAAGGGGCTTAACAGTAAGTTTCAGGTTCCATAGATGTGGGGCCTCTCTGCTTGTCCTCTACATGGGTAGGCAGCCTTTGCTAAACACTTGAACCTCTGTGTTTCCAAGCTGTTAGGCTGTGGTCAGACCCTGGGAGCTCTGTCTCAGCAGAGCTGGGCAGTGTGATTTTTTTTTAATTTTATTTATTTATTTTCTATGTGTATGAATGTACTGTCTGCATGCAGGTTTGTGCACCCGTGTCGTGCAATGCCGCGGAGGTCAGAGAGGGTGTCGGATTCCCCTGGAACTGGAGTTCTCCTGGAATTGGAGTTACAGACGGTTCTCAGCCGCCATGTGGGAGCTGGGGATCGAACCCGGGTCCTCTGCAAGAGCGGTCGGCGCTGTTAACTGCTGGGCCATCTCTCCAGCCCATGTGATCTTATGCTGAGCATTCTCCCATATAGGACACTGGTGCTGGGATCCTAGAGTCTAAGAGGGGATGCCGAGGCACTGCCTTATTATATGAGAATCTGGTAGAATAATGAGAATGGTGCAGGACAAAATGTTAATTTCTGGGGCCCTGGAGCCACTGTGCCGGGATGGAATAGGGCTTCCTGTCGTTTTTGTTTAGACTTGTATCCAGGAAGCTGAGAAACCTATTTCGTTCTGGGCAAGTTGCATTTTTTTTTTCTTTCTTCTCTCTTGGTATCCTACATTTAAAAGTGTGTCTTTGGCAGAGATGTTTACCTGCAGGTTGGCCAGGGGCTGAGGGCATCTGGGGGAGGGTTCACGGGTAGAAAGGTGGCACCGACTTGGTTCCAGGTGCTGAGCCTTTTGTGATTGGTGGCCCCTGCTCGGCACACATCTAAAGGGCTTGACGGGTGTGTCACTCATTTTCTAGGCTTGGGCTCCTCTCCTCTGGAGCTTCAGGCACTGGGGATGTGACAATACCTGTGTTGGCTCCCAGTGGGTGGAAGTTGTTTGGGGTCACTGGGGGAGAGGAAAAGGCTGCCTACATTTGCCTTCCCACTCACCTTCCCCACAGCCTGGGGCATGTGTGCTTATGACCCTCAGACAGTCATCTATACAACCTTCCCTTCCCTAAACCCAAGGAGGTCACCGAGTGCACAGGGATCACTGTATTTCCCATTTTCCTAAAGAGAAATCTGAAGTTTGCATAGCAAGTCACCTGCAGTCTAAACATGGCCCCTCCTGCTTTCCAGCCCTGGTGGTAGGAGAATTGAGGCTAAGTATACCGGATTAGCCACAAGTAGGCTATGGGAATATGTCCTCTCTAGTGTCCAAGGAGGCCTGCTCAGAGAAGTTGGGGGAGGGGGCGTGGCTAGGGACATCTTTGCCCCATCACTGAGATGGCAAGGCAGATGAAGCAATTAGCCACCAATGAAGACAGACCAGCAGGGTGGCATTCCAGGGCCCTCTTGCCCATATTGCCCTCAATTATAGGGCACAATTACCTGCTGTGGGGTAGCTGCCTGTACATGCCATGCAAAGTTTTAGGGGTGTTTCTGGGTTGTTGGGGCTTCTGGGAGACCACATCTGAAGCCAACATCTCCTTTAGGACAATCCTTCCTATCAGTTCACTCCCAAGAAACACTACCCTTTGACCCCAGTCTCTAAGACTCATGGGTGGAAATTGAAGTCTGGTCTTCCCAGAGAGGCTTGAAACTTTAGTTTTGCCCCAGAATCTGCCCCAAGCCTCAGCGTAATGATCAGAAAGGCCTCACCTCGTTCTTCATTTTCTTGGTCTTTGATGGTGATGGGTGTCGATCCCTGAACATAGACAAAGAACTGGTAACGGTGTAAACCAGTGGTCGGTGGTGGGGTGGGAGGATCGTATGCTGCAGGAAAAGGACAAGAGACACAGGTGGGTTCACCACTATGCCACACAGTTGCTACCTAAGAGTTTCTCTTGGGTTCTCTGAAAAACCTCCAAAGAACTATCTGTGGTTTTCCATCCTGACTGACCTTCCTGGGGTCTCAAATGAATCCACACCCATTATGCCCCATTAGGATTTATGTCTGGTAGAATCTCACCTTCAGCATCTTCAAAGCTCTGTGTTTGGGGTGGGTGGGGATGGGGGAGGCTGCAGGTTAGCATAAAGGGGTGAGGGATGGTGCGGCTCACAGGTCTTTCTGGGCCAGTGCATGTTGGTGGTGTCCTGTTTCCCCTGTGAGTATGTTTGGCAGTGGGTTTTAATTTATTTTTTCAGCATTTCCTTATGAACTCAATCCCCAATGAAGCCTGTTTCTTGGCTGGTTTGGGAGGATCTGGAAGTGGTTATGGGGGTGGGTGGGACTGGGTTCAAGGGTTTGATCGCAGGCACTGAGGAGAAGGCTCTTCCCCCTTCATTGTCCCTCTGGGAGGCAGGCTGTTTTAGGAGATAGGATCGGACTGTGAAGATATCCCTTGTGCTTAAGCACAGCCTGGGGTTTTGACGGCCTGGTCCTGGTCGTCCAAGCTGGAGCTCCTTCCAACAGTGTATTGCTTCTCCTCCTCCTCCCCTCTTCCCATCTCCCTTTCCAAGGAGGGGATACAAGTTGGGGCCAAGAATTTTCTGGGGGAGAGGGGAAGAGGCATGTTTGCAAGGAGGGTGCTGGTGGGAGGGAGCACTGGTTCTTCACGACCATCCCCCCTCTTTTCTTCCCTTGATCATGAAACAAAAGAGGGACTGGCTGTTTGGCACTGTTGGAAGTACTCCTCATAGCATACTTCCGGCCACTGGGCTCCAGCATGCCAACAGCCAGGGGAATTCCTGACTGTTCATCTTTCCCATCGCAGATCAGATTGTGTGTGTGTGTGTGTGTGTGTGTGTGTGTGTGTGTGTGCGCGCGCGCGTGCGCACTCGGAGAGAACAGAGCAGGGTGTGCCAGGAGCTGTGTGAATTGTGTGGTTCGAGGTCTCGAGAGGGCCGCTATGCTTATGGGAGGTGCTTGTGTGCCAACCCTCTGAGGCTGTTTTGGAGGATCTGTGTCAATGCCTGTGAATTTAGATAAATCCAGAGATTCTTCCCAGATACCTCTACAGCTGAGAAAGACTTCTGGGCATGGGGTGGCAAATACTATTGTGTGTGTGTGTGTGTGTGTGTGTGTGTGTGTGTGTGTGTGTAAGGCAGGCAGGATGGGCAGATTCTGCCCAGATGCCAGGCCTGTGGGCTCTGGGGTTGCCCAGCACCTTTGAGGTATGCATTTTCCATATGGCCAAAGATAGGTGGCCAGGATTCTTCTGTGTGGACAAGCATGAAGTTAGAAGTGAGGATTATGAGGGCTGGAAAGATGGCTCAGTGGTTAAGAGCACTGACTGCTCTTGCAGAGGACCTGGGTTCGATTCACAACACCCACATGGTGCCTAAGAACTGTGTTTAACTCCACTTCCAGGGGAATCCGATGCCCTCTTTTGACCTCCGCGGCATTGCATGACATGGGTGCATCAACTTACATGCAGACAGTACACTCATACACATAAAAAATAATAAATAAAAAAAGAAGCAAGGATTAAACCTCAGAAGAGATGTAGGACTTTACACTTCTTACTAGGGGTTTCCTGAAGAATCCTCCATTCAAAACTTCCAGAAGCAAAGATTTAGGGGTGGGGAGAGTAGGATACCGACATGTTGGCCAGGTGCACAATTTCCACTCGGGACATGTTCTTCACTCTACCCAAGCCTGGCAAGGTGGGTATAATGCCCACTTTTTAGGATGATGAAACTGAGGTTCTGAATGGTAAGGCTGGGTCCACAGGAAGTAGAGCTGAGATGGGAATCTAGGCCTACATGAGACAGAGGCCATGTGGCTTGATAGACTGCGAGACCATTTGTAGTCAGTTTTTGGCCTGTGGCCAGCTCACTACCTGAGTATCCCGTTTAAGAGGCATCCAGGGAGCCGGGCGTGGTGTGCATACTTTTAATCCCAGCAGAGGCAGGTGGATCTCTGTGAGTTCAAGGCCTGCCTGGTCTACATAGTGAGTTCCAGGCCAGCTGGGGCTACAGGGAGACTGTCTCAAAGAGAGAGAGAGAGAGAAAGAGAGAGAGAGAGAGAGAGAGAGAGAGAGAGAGAGAGAGAAGGTATCCAGGCATATTTTTGGGCAAGGACCTAACAGCCTATGAGGGAGGGGTACTGGGGCTGGGAAATGGGGTCGTAAGTGCTCTGTAGTCAGCCAGACTCCAGGATTTCCCCTAACTTTTCTAGTTGCATGATATGGGGGGAGCCTCCTCCTCTCACCCTCACCTTAGTCTTTTTTGAATGGAGACCTTAAGGCTGGGGATGAACCTGGGGTGGGAAAGTAATTATCTATCATGAAGTAAGCTGTGGGTTCAATCCCCATGGCTGCATAAACCAGGCGTGGTGGTGCATGCCAGGACTTAGGAGGTAGAGACAGGAGGATCAGAAGTTCAAGATAAACCTTGGGCTACCTGTGAAGTTGGAGGCTAGCCTGGGATACATGGACCCTGACTCAAAGAAAGAAAAGAAAAACAAAACCTCCAAACCTTGAAGGGGGTTGATGACATCAGAGCCTATAGGTGACTTCTGTGGCTGGTGTTTGCCCATTGAGAAGCAGTATCTCCATTGACTCTTAATGACCACTATGAATGGCCTGGATGTGGGAGGGGCTGCTGGAGAAGCCCACTCACCTGTTAATACCTGGCCCTGAATATTCCCGGTCTTCAGGCTAGTACCCTGAAAGGAGAAATAGGCAGGGCTGTAGATCACTTCCTGGACAGCAGCTTCAACCCCCCCCCCACTTCTCTGCTAATCTGCTGTCTCTGTGGGAACAGGATGGAGAAGGGGTATGGCTGCTTCTGTGAGAGGACTGTGGAATTGGGAAAGCATGCCTCAGGGAGTCTAGGGGAGAAAAGACAGATGCTGGTAACCGGGTGGGGCTGGCCTAGTTACAGGACAGACACCTGCCCCCCCGGGGAGTCCCCACAAGGCCCTTCCCAAAGGTTGCCTGATGATCACCATCTGTCCTGGGACTGGGCACAGGATGTAATTGTTTATGGGGTACTGGGCCCAGCTGTCCTCAAGGGATGGCTAGTTAGTCCATCATCACAGGAGAGAGGAACTTTCCCTTTTGCCTGTGGGGCCAGGGAGCAAATGGATGGGGAAAGGTGGATGGGGAGGGGATAGGATAAATTTCCTTACTGGACTCAGGGTAGACTGCCTGATGGGACTCAGCCCACAGCTCTGGGCAGTTTTTTGGCCTCAGTTTCCCTCCTCTTCTCTCCCCTCTTCTTCCCTTCACTCACTGTCTGTGGGATAATGAGGTGTTCCTGGGGGTGGGCACTAATTACTGTTTGTGCAGGACTAGAAGATGCTTAGATGAAAGGGACTGGAGCTGGGCCCCTGGGTCTGTGCCACAGCTCGGGGCCCCAGGCCATGCCAGGGAGCCCTGCGGCCCTAGGTGTGGGGTTTTACAGCCTTAATGATGGTGATTAGCGTGGCCCTTAATTGATTCTGCCAACACCTAACTGTGCCCTGGCTCCTTCTCCACCAGCCCTTCCTGGGGCAGTCTCTGCATCTCAGTCCCTGGAAATGCAAATAGGATGGAGGAATGGTGAGGGAGGCAAGGGCTGACCCCTGGCTGACCACTTGCCCTTTCTAGTATCCCTCCCTCAAGGCTTGTCCATGAGAGTCTAGGTCATGTTTGGTTGGGAGAAGAGGCAGGAGCCAAAAGGATAAAACCCATTATCATGATTCTTCCACATCTGATTTAATCTACCCTGTCTCTTCTCTTCCCATCCTCTATCTTCTCCATCCCTCTTTCCATGGTCTCAGACATATCTGGGTAGCCTGAAAATGCAGCCCCTGTGTACATATCCCAGTGTCACCAGTCTGGGTCGCTTCCTGGTGCAGTTTCTTGACTCCTCTGCTTTAGGGCCTGGCATTGTCTGGGGCTGGCACTAGACCCAGATTGGGGACCAGGAACGAGAGTCTGGGGCTGGAGTAGGGGCTGGGTGAGGAAATCACAAACATAATCACAAACATTGAGGGTAAGGGGTTCAACCCAGAGGCTTTTCCCCTGGATGCCTGTCCCTTCCAGGAAGGGCGGTCAGGACCCAACAGAAGCCTAGAAGGACTCTCCCAAAATAGCCCTCTTGGCTTCCCTAACAAGGTGGGGAAGAGGCAGGGAAGCTGAGCCCAGTGGCCTGCTCTCTGTTCCCTGGCCTCCCCTCATTCCTCTCTGAGGCAGCCCAGCCAGTGGTTTGTTTAAACCAAACAATAGCAACCTAGCCTGGGTGTTTCTTTTCAATTCCCCAGAGGCCTGGGTTCCACCCAAGTGATAAACAGGCTTCTCTCCCCTAGTGAGGGCAAGAAGGCAGGGAGGGTGGGGGCTGGGAGTTGCTGGTCAGGGAGCAGCTGGTGTGGAAAGTCTGACTTGTGGTCTTGCTCAGGCCCTGGGAGCATCTTCTCACCCACTAGGACTACTTGGCAAAGACTGTGCAAACCTTGGGGTTGTCCTCACCGAGGCAAGCTGTCAGCCCCCCCACCCCCCCTGCGCCTCTTTGCCCCTGTGTTCCACTGGGTGCTGCAGACATTTAGCTGTTTGGAGTTGCCCCAAGCTGGTCCTATGGACAGATGACAGTCTTGCTGGTAGGAAGGGTAGATCAGGACCTGGTAGCAGAGGGTCCCCAAGCAGTGAGTAGACAGTGTGGCTGTGACTTATTCAGGTTGGATGAGGTTGGCTCAGTGTCCTTTGGCTATAAAACCTCCTGGTCAGTCCCAAGGGACTAAGATTTTTAATGAGGAATCAACACCAGCAAGGCAGGGGCCTTAGGAACCTCTAAAAGGTGAGAAAGTTGGGGCCTAGGAAAACCAAATAAATAATCTCAAGCCATTTGAGCAATGAGTGGGAGAACTCTAGAATGTTCAGGGAAAGAGGGGCCACATGCCCTGGGATTCCTGAGGCTGACTGGTCAAGGGCTCAGGCCTTTTGGTCCACAGTACACCTTATCCCTTTTTGTTATGTCTTAAAAAGCTTATTGCTCTACTGGGAAGCATTATTTTCAGCCAACCATTATGGAAATACACAGATATTAAATGAGGGAGTGGTTCGATGGTAGAATGAGTTGCTTATCATGTATGGATCATTGTGCTTAATACCCAGGATCAAGTCAAACCACACTGGAGACCTGGGGGCTACAATGGAAAGGTTTTCTATCCCACCTCAGTTTCCCTAAAATAGCTTAGTGCATTAGCCAATCACATCCAGGTCTGGAAAGCTGGAACTTTGGAGAATGGGCCAGACTAAGTTCTAGAACATGAGTAGGATGCTTTGAGATGCCAGTTCTGACCAAGTGAGAGAGATACCTGCACTTCAGAAGGGGAATCTGCTGGAGGCACAGGACTGTAGAGAGCCCCTAACACTCTCTCTCTTCCTCCTCCTCCTCCTCCTCCTCCTCCTCCTCCACACTCAGCCCCCTGCCTCCATCTGCCCCACCTCCAGGCATGCTAATTCCTCTCTCAGATGGGCCCAAAAGACCAAACTTCCTTTCCCTTACGGTGGCTGAAGACTGGCTAATATTTTCAAAGGGAACTTGTCTAAATGCTTAGCTTTTAAAAAAGGAAATAATTATGGAAAGCACAAACACCGTTGAAGCGGTTGGAGTTCTGATCCTCAGCAACACTGAACGGCCACAGATGGGGTTTAAAGAGCATCAGGGCCGGGGTCCCCAAGGCCTTTGGGTCTTGTGCCTGGGAGGACATTTGGGGCTTTTATAAATGTCAGAGACAGATGGCCTTGGAGAAGAAACTCTTTATAGCCAGAAACCTCCAGGAAAGAGGGTGGGAGGAAGAGTGGACAATTGCTCTGTAGGACTGACTCTTGTGTGCTCAGGATGTCAGAAAGCAGCTGCTTTTGGTCTTAGAAGTTGGTCCCAAGTGCGTGTGTGTGTGTGTGTGTGTGTGTGTGTGTGTGTGTATGTATGTGTCGTACATGCTCATGTATATGCATGCATGTATGTGTGTATGCATAAAGGGTGTTAGGTACACGCATGACTACTTGGTATAGGAATACACACAAATTATTTTTGTGGTGCTGGGAATGGGGTCCAGGGCCCTGTACATTCTAGGTAGGCACTCTACCACTGAGTCATGTCCATGGCAGAGAAGGATCTGGACTTTGTGGACACGGGGGAGGATGTCTGCTTTGGTAGAACATAAGATTTCCTTTTGCTGGGATCATCTCAGAGCTCACTGCTTCTCTGTTGAACTAGTTTAGAAATGGGAGATATTTAAAGTTGAGGTTTGATCGAGAGCCACAGTAACCCCATTCTGGGACCAAGAAGACCCAGAATGTCTTAAGAGGCTTGTTCTGGGTGATTTGTCTCAGATTAAGTCAAAAGCACGGCACTGGAAGTTTGTGTGTATATGTGTGTGCACGTGTGTGTGTGTGTGTGTCTGTGTGTGTCTGTGTGTGTGTGTGTGTGCACGCATGTGTTTGTGTGTCTGTCTGTCTCTAGCCCCTATTAGCTCACGTTTCAATTCTCCAGGGCTCTGTTCCTCTGATCTCACAACACTCCCTGCATGGAAAGACGGAGAGCCGTATCTCATGCAAGTAGAAAGAAAGCAGTAGGGCTTTGGCTTCTCCAGGACTGGGACTGCATCCTGCCGTCTTTGTTTCCCTGGGGTGCCTTGTACACAGTGGGCTGAGGAGTTGCTGTTCCTCTTGCCTTTGCCACCTTAGTCAGCTCCACTTCTAGTCTCTACCCTTTGTTTCTGCTCAGAGCGATGCTTGAATGCTATAGTCCCTGTGGCCTCTCACACACCCCTCACCCCCCCATACACACACCCCAAGCAACTGAAAGCCCACTAGGTAAAAGCTCTTGAATTGGTTCCTGAATCTTTGGTGGGTGTGGAAGGGGCCTGGCTGTTCCTGGTCCCTGTGGGGATGTTGGCCTAGTGTCATTCCCCTGAAATTTTGTATGAGAAACTAGCCGCCCACTTGGGCCCTACGGAAGTCCCGGTCCTCAGGCTACCTGGCCTCCGGGGTGGAGGGTCACCGCTGCATTTCCTCCAGCAGGAGATGATTGAATCTCTTCACCCACTTCTTCCCATTTAGATGGAAGGATTCAATCACTTCTGCCTGACTAGGGATTCCCTCTGGCAGTGGGAAGTTTTGCTCTCTTGATTTCAGGAAGGGTGAGGGGCATCTGAAGAGTCCCAAGCTTGAAAGATGAGGTGCAGAGAGATTAAGGGGGAGTGGGGGAGAAATGAGAAAAACAGAATCATTGAGTTGAAAATGAAACAAAAAAAAAAAAAAGAAAAAAGAAAGAAAGGGAAATGGAAACCGAGTTCCAGACTCCCTGACACTGGGACCAAAATGAGAAAGCACCTCGCTGTTTTGCACAGCTGCCTATAAGCTGCCAAGTGGCAAAGGAGCCAGGAAAAGCCCAGCGCTGGAAAGTGCTACCCAGCAATCTGTGTATTCTGCAATTAACAAGGGCTAAGTGAGTGGAAGGCATTGACAGCTCCCAGGCTCTCAGATCTCCAGGGGCTGTGGCTGCCAGGCCACCAAATGCCAGCCTGGAGAAGACCCAGCCCTAGAGATAGTGCCTGCTCCGGGGGAACCTTCCAGCCAATTAACCCCATGGCCCGCTCTTGCCCTGGGGCTGTCCAGCGAGGACTGGCCACTGGAACGGGTGGAATGAAGCTGGTGGGAAGTGTTGAGAAGGATGAGCAGAGATCTGAGCCTGCCTGGGAGCTGAATGCTTCTAGACCCCAGGGTGTAAGATAGCCAATTATTTTGTGTACCCGTTTCCTTCCAGTTATGTCAAGATCAAAGACTTGCTAGGTATTTCCTACCGCACCCTCATGGGCATGGGGGGGGGGTAGAGCATGGTGAATATTATATTTAGACCATCCCAGTGGACAGACAGCAGATCTGGGTATGGCACCAACTGAGGGCAGGACCGCTGGGCTTTGATTCTGAGCTTGGCTTCAAATTTAGAGTTTGTTACTTTCCTAGTCTCGGGATGCCACGTACGGTGGGGCAGGGCAGGGTGAGGTGCGGCTGAAGGGGAATGATTTTCTTCTTGCAGGAAATAATTGCCTGGGATGAGAAGAGTATCACCCAAAGCTTAACCACCCTGTCACACTGGGTTAAGAGGCAAGGTTCCCCAAGGCCAAGGTCAAGGTTGCCTGTGGCTTGAAAAGTATAGGTTGTCCAAGGCTGTTCTTTCCAGGCCACGCGAAGTGCGTGTGGTCCTGCTGCTCTTTTTTATTTTTTTATTTTTATTTTATTTGTATTAGTGTACTGCCTGCATGTGTGTAACTGTATGTGTCTCATGCAATACCTGCAGACTCAGAAGAAAGCATCAATGTCCCTGGAACTGGAGTTACAGGCAATTGTTAGCTGCCATGTAGGTGCTGGGAATCGAACCTAGGTCCTTGGCAAGAACAGCTGGTGTTATTAACTTCGGAGCCATCTCTGCAGCCCGGTCCTGCTCTCTTGACTCTGCTGGTGTGTGATAGTCACTAGCATGGAGCTGGCCCTGAGGAATGGCTGGAGAGATGGGAAGACTGGATGACGGGCTCCCTGTTGAACATAGAGATACTAACATGACACAGTTCATGATATTGAGGAGCCCATGGTCTAGAGGGCCAGATAAATCAGCAAAGAGACAACTGTGATCGGCCTAAATAAGGTCTATAGGCAGTGCTGAAGGGGAACACAAATGACAGAAAAGACAAATCCCTGAGGGGAAGGGGGGATGTGTTCAGAGAGAGCTGTGGAAAGGTAGCAAGTCTTTGGGCCTTGAAGGATGTGTAGGAGTGTTTTATTTTTCTTTCTTTTTTTTTAATTTTTTAAAAATTTTATTTATTTCTGTATGTGTATGAATGTACTGTCTGCATGCAGGTTTGTGCACCCGTGTCGTGCAACGCCGCGGAGGTCAGAAGAGGGTGTCGGATTCCCCTGGAACTGGAGTTCTGGAATTGGAGTTTCAGATGGTTCTTGGCAGCCATGTAGGTGCTGGGGATCGAACCCGGGTCCTCTGCAAGAGCGGTCGGCGCTCTTAACCGCTAGGCCATCTCTCCAGCCCAGGAGTGTTTTATTTTTCAATGGACAACATAAGAGAGGGAAGTGAAGGTCAGTTTGGGAAAGCTGCTGTTATTTTTCAAGTCTGAAGTATCCCCTATAGGCTTATATGTTTGAATAAAAAGTCTCCACCTGGTGAAGCTGTTTGGGGTGGCGGTAGCACCTTTGGGACATGGTACCTAGCTGGCACATACAGGTCACTTGGGGCAAGCCTTTAAGGGCAACCTTTTGCTCCACTTCTCATCTGTTTTCTTTGTTACTATGAGGAGCTGCGGCCTTACATGGAGCCATCCTAGCCGTTGTGCCTTCCCGACCATGATGGTCTATGCCCCCCAAACACTGAACCAAAATAAATCCTTCTGCCCTTCAGTTGTTTCTGTCAGAGCAATGGGAAACGTAACTAACACACCACTTAAGCTTTGTATGAACATGGAGGTGATATGGCAGATGTGTCTGGACTGGGCCAGCCACCACTCCTGCATCTCTGAAAGACTCAAAAGAAGAAGGCTGGTCATGTATGTAAGCAAGGTCAAGTGTCTCAGGCTTGAGGCAGCTAAAGCCACCAGCGGGCTGAAGCTTCAATTCACAGATCCCAGGCAAGGCCTTTTCTGTTTTTCAGATACTCAGTAGCCGCACCAGGATGGTCAGCCGAGGAGGGTGGACAGCTACCCTGTAGGTCAAGAAGGGATACAGGGGCTGGAGAGATGGCTCAGTGCTTAAGAGCACTGGCTGTTCTTGCAGAGGATCTGGGTTCGACCCCCAGAACCTACATGGTGGCGAACAACCATCTGTAATTCCAGTCTCAGGGCATCTGACACCTTCCTCTGGCCTCCATGTGCTCTGCACACATGTAGTATATTTACATACATTCAGGCAAGACAATCATACACATAAAATTAAACAAATAAAATATTTTTTTAAAAGAAAGGATAAGGGTAGGGAGAGGCTTTGGGTCAGAGAGGAGGTGACTGGATTCCATTACTGATAGCGTCCCGTAGAGCAGCCGAGCTTAGGATCAGTAACACCTCTCTTCTTCTTTTTTTTTTTTTTTGTCTTTTTCGAGACAGGGTTTCCCTGTAGCCCCAGCTGTCCTGGAACTCACTCTGTAGACCAGGCTGGCCTTGAACTCACAAAGATCTGCCTGCCTCTGCCTCCCAAGTGCTAGGATTAAAGGCGTGCACCACCACGCCCGGCTCATTTTTTTTTTTTTTTTGGTAATACCTCTCTTCTATAAACAGTAACTTTTAGTGTAAAGTAGTAAAGGACCAAACACTTATTTTATTGGAACCGTGTGTGTATGTGTGTGCATGCTTGGATAGGTGTAATATGTGTGTGTGTGCGCGCATGTGTGTGTGTGTGTGTGTGTGTGTGTGTGTGTGTATAGGCCAGTGGACAACTTCAGGTGTCATTCCTTGGGCCCTGTGCACCATATTTTTTGTGAGACAGGGCCTTCCTATTGGACTAACCCTGCCTCCCTTCTCCCAGTTCTGGAATTATAAGTGCATGCCAGCATGCCCAGCTTTAATATGTGTGTTCTCAGGATGGAACTCATGTCTTCAATACAGAAAGAGTGCTATTGACTAAGTCGGCTCCTAGCCTCCTAAATGTGTATTTATTTACTTTTATTTTATGTGTATGAGTGTTTGCCTACATGTATGTAAGTACATAGTGTGTATGCAGTGCCCATGGAAGCCAGAAGAGGATGTAAGATTCCTTGGAACTGAAGTTAGGAACAGTTGTTAGCTACCAGGTGGGTGGTGGGAACTAAACCCTGGTCCTCTGCAAGAGCAGCCAGTGCTCTTCAGCGCGGAGCCATCTATTCAGCCCAAGGAATACCAACTTTGTTCCCTACTACATCATCATCAGGCTTCAAACTAAACAGAAAGAACAGGCCATTCAGCACTTGGTTTGCTTTACCCTCCTTTGGGGCCAATAATGGAATGTTTATGTCATGGTCACCACCTAAAGAAGGGGAGCTGCCCTCTGTGGAGTGCCCGCAGTGGGGCAGGCGTCCGGCCAGGGTTTCTGCATGAGTTAGCTCACTTTGGTTTCCACTTTCCAGGAACTTTTCTGCAGAAGTGCGATGAAGCCAGGAGACCCGCCTGCTGGGAGGGCCAAGGCCTGGTGGCCTGCTGACGGAACTGTGCTTCCTGCTCCAACTTTTGGCAGCCACAAGACTGAGGCAATAGAGATGTCCAGGTGACAGGTGACTCAGGCATTCAAGACGACTGTGCTACAGAGCAAGCCGGACCTGGGCCCAATGTCATTACCAATTAGCTACGTGACTTTGAGTAAGCCACTCAATTTCCAAGTCTCTCAGTCTCTCCACCTATATAAGCAGTGATGGGCATGTACAGTCTGGGTTTTCTCACAGAGTTACTGGGAAGATGCAATTAGGAAACACAGAGTTCTTAAGTCCCACAGTGCCATCCAAGTATAAGGGTCATTACTGAGCTGAGCTCCCAGCTGAAGCTCAGTGAAAGGGTGGTGGAGGGAGGAGGGGCCCTGTGGCTGCCACTGCTCTTTTGGCTGTGACAGGCCCAAGAAGTCAGGCTCACAAGGCTAATGGCCGTGCTGAGGGCTCGGAGGTTACCCAGCCGTGACTGTGGCCTGTCCCGCTGGGCCCGAGCTCACCCCAGGCATGTGAGGCAAGCAGTAAGTATATGATGTTTATTAATAGGCCTTGATGAGGAGCATTAGTCCCTCCTAATGACACCGTATGAGCCTGGCCTCCCTCTATCCTGCTCTTATTCCTTCATCTTTTCTGTCCCTGCATCGCAAAGAAACACACACTGTGGTTTTTTTTTTTTTTTTTTAGAAATACACACTGTTACATTCACAGAGGATAGAAGCACAGGCACACCTGGATGAGGCTCAGGACAGACGGCCAGGGCCATTGTCTGAGGAGGAGAGGGCTCTGTTGTTGGCGGATGGATGGGAGGTCCAGCCTTAGGGACCAAAGGGGAAGCCTCTAGTGGGTAATGAGGTAGATGCTGTAAAAATGTGGCCAGAGGCCAGGCATGGTGGCGCAAACCGTTAATCCCAGCACTTGAAAGACAGAGGCAGGTGGATCTCTGTGAGTTCAAGGCCAGCTTGGTCTACACAGTGAGTTCCAGGCCAGCAGGAGCTAAAGGGAGACCTTGTCTCAAAAAAGACCCCCCTACCCCCAAAAAGAAACTGCCCAAGACTGCTTGGTGATTAAAGGGAGGGAAAAGAGTGGTAAGACTTTTCTCAAACTGGTGGAAACCAGTACGGCTGGGGTGGAAGGAGGAAGCTGGAGCTACAGAAGCCTAGGCTCCTCGAAGGGAATGGCTAGAGGCTGGGTCTGAGAGAGGAGGACACAGCGGAGGGGGCCACAGGCAGGGAGAGTGGTGGCTGACTGACACACAGACACACACATACATGCAGTATGCTCTTAATCACACACACATATACGTGGCCACATACATGTCCACACACATACTCACTCATGGTCAAGGTGTGTTCTGATGTTCAATATACTCATGTGCATGTGCTCACATGCCCTTGCACACTCACACCCACATATTCACAGTGGACTTACACACTCATGCATATTCACACATACAATGCTCACCCTCTGGCCCACATTCAACCTGGTAACACATGTTCGCAATGCTCATATGTTTTCATGGAATATATACATGCTCACATGTACACATAATTGTACTTATCCATACTTAGACCCCACCTGTGTGCACACATAACATACAAAACATGCCTACAAAGTATGCCGACTCACACCCATATTCACACATGTGCTCACATATATGTTTACACAAATACGCTCACATGTACAATATATACATACGTTCACCATGTTCACACACAGCCATACCATATACACCATACTCGTATGCTTTCCTGTATACTCACATCATGGAAGCACAAACAGACAGGCATATACTCATACATGTTCACACATGTACATACTAGAATGCTCATACTCAGACCTCTATGTTCATATACACACTAACACCCAGACACATGACCCTCATACATACTCCTCTCCTGGGCAGTCTCTCGCTAGTGGTATCGTCAGAGTCTAAGCATGATGGGAGGACCAGGGGAAGGTGCATCTGGGAAGGGGCAGGTGTCCAGGCCATGGCTTGGACCATGGGACTAGGAGAAGTGGCACAGTCTGTGAACCAATGATAACTGGCTGGTCCTTAGGTCTGTAGGTAGGCCCAGAGCTGATCTGTTGCACAGGGTGTGTAAAGGCTCTTGGGCCTGGGCTGGGAGGTGCAGAGAGTATGGGCTGAGGTGCAGAGAGTCAGCTGGGAGTTGGGCTGGTAAAGCTAGTCCTCCTCAGCCCTCCTCCCTGATTGCTTGTAGGAGGCCTCAGGACTGGCGGCTCCAGCAATAATTAGGAAAGGGGTTCAGTTAATCCCTAAAACAAACAGGGCTTGGGAAACTATAGCCCAAGTGGAACAGAGGGAGCTTCAGGGCTCACTCCTCAGCCTTGGCCCTTATCACGCTTCATCTCTCACCTGTAGCACCCTGCCTTCTTGGCTGCTGCCAGCACCCCCTCCCCTTCCCCCTACCTGCATTGTGAAGAGAGAAGAGCTGAGAAGAACCCATATGCTGGGAGGAGGTTACCTTACCGGACCTTTGTTCCCTCACTGTTGTCTAGACTGTCACAGAGGAAGCTCCCAGGGTGGCTGGGACCACTGCCCGAGAGCTCCCTGAGTCTGCAGAGCCTCTTTCCCCCACCCCCCAGTTTCCTCTTGCCTCAGGCCCAGCTCATTCTTCTGTCTCCCTTCTATTTGGCTGAGAGAAGCTTGTGTCTCACCCCAAATCCACCCATCCACGTTCAACTGCCAATCAGGAAACTATTAACAGTCTCTGGGCTACTTTGCCCTTCCCACGAGCAAATGGGTCAGGGTGGGTGACTGAGGATAACCTTTCAGACAGAAAAAGGGGGAAGAAGGGAACAAGTGGTGGAGAAAACTGTATGACCAGGTGCTTTGCAGCTCTGGTGGGAGGAGAATGCACCATGCAGACCTTTGAGCCTTCCAATAGAACCAGGCTTGGGGCTGATTTGTGAATAGAAAAGGAAGGGGAGCGGGACTCGATGGAAGAAAGGTTAGGAGTTTTTATGAGAGGAAAACCAGATGCTCATTAGAACATGTGGCAATAAGCAGAAATAGTCCAAGTCTTAGTCAAGGTCCATTTTGCTCTTTTTCAAAGACTACCACTGGAGCTTGGCTTCTCCCCTAGCCACCAGCCCTGTTACTCAAAATGTAGCCTGGCTGGGATGAGAGTTCCTTACAAATATAACAGGCCGGCAATGGTGGCACACACTTTTAATCCTAGCACTTGGGGGGCAGAGGCAGGTGGATCTCTGTGAGTTCAAGGCACACCCTGGTCTACATAGTGAGTTCCAGGACAGCTGGAGCTACAGGGAGACCCTGTCTCAAAAAGACACACACACACATATATATACATATATATTTACATATATATACATATATATTTACACATATATACATATATATTTACATATATATATTTACATATATATATTTACATATATAATATATTTATATATATAATATATTTACATATATATAATTTCTGGGGCTGACCACTGTCCAGTCGCTACTGATTCCAGTGTTTCTTTTACAAGAACCTGAGATAAAACTGAGCCTGATGGCAGGCTTGTTAACTGTAGCTGAGGTGGATCCTAAGTTCAAGGTTAGCTTGAACTACAGAGTGAGTTCAATGGCACCTTAGGCAACTTAGTGTGACTCTGTGTCGAAAATTTAAATACTGCAAAAAGTGGGGTGGGTTTCTAGTTTCTAGGGACAGAGCACACTGGTAAGTGCTTGCCTGGCATGGGTCAGACCTTAGGTCATTTCCCACTGCTGCCAAAAGGAAAAAAACAGCAAACCCAAAACAACCTGAGGTGATTCATATGCACACTAACCTGGACACCACCTGCCACAGAGCCCCGATTCCTGGGGGTCTCTGAGCCCAGGAAGGGAACCCTCACCTCAGTGTTGTGGTCCTGGATGGGATCCACATTCCCATCTTTTCTAGGCTCTCGTTCTTTGGGAGTCTGTCCGTGCTCGATCCTCACTGACCTTCAGGTCATGGGGTGGGCTGCTCTCAAGTAACGTAGTTCAGACAGGGCAGAGAAATCAGAAAGCCAATCCACTCATCTCACTCAGAGCCTTTGAATTCTTGGGAGTGGGGGTGACTACCCCGTTTAATGGTACATGTGGGCTCTCGATACCCATCGATAGTCCTTCTCCAGTACCTCGTGTGACAAAGAGGATTTCTATTCTCCAACTGGGCAGGAACCTCAGTGATCTGGGGATGGGGGGGCAGAAGAGGCAGGAAAGTGTGGACATGTCAACATGCATGAGGGCGTGTGGGCGCTTGGGCCCAAGGGTCATGATCCTCTCTGGGATTCTGGTGGTGCCAGGTAGCCTGTGGCCACATCCTTTGCTCAGTTCTCCTTCCTTCCAGATACCCTAGGTGCCATCTCTGACCAGCACGCTGCTTGCTCTCTCATTCCTTAGCTATGCTGGGACTTGGGCCTCTGTGTTCCTGTCTGCCTGTGACAAACCAGGTCTGTTTGTTAGGCCCAGGGAATGGTGAATGGGGCCCACCAGAGCCCAACCAGAGGCTGGGGCCATGCAGTCTCCAGTCAGACCCAGGGCTCGCTCTCATTCCATTGTGTCACTTTTTATAGTGCCCAGCAGGCAAATGCCAACCTGGGGAGCTTGGCAATTATGATGTGGAAAACAACCCAGGCTACTGCAGTAAACTCCACCCCGACCTTGTGGTTGGTCCCATAGTTCTCTGAAATGGTGGAGGACTGACATGACCCTCAGAGAGACGGAGCTCTGAAGTACTGGACCCTTCTGGCAAGGCTGTAAGGACTTGGGTGGGCATGTCTTAGGGGAAGGTGCACGCTCAGAGGTCCCTGGCTAATCCTCGGCAGGCAGAAGAGTTGGGGGCAGGGCAGCCGTGGGGTTTGGCATCCATCCTGAGTGAGGAGCATCCTTGGTCTCAACGTGTTGAAATGAGCCTTTGCACAACTCTGAGGAGAGCCTGGCCATTCCAAGTGATGGCGCCAAGGGGCATAAGGAGATGAGAGGAAAGGGGAGCAGGTGACAGCAGAGAGCTCCAAAGGGAGTCAAGGGACAGCTGCTGCTGACTCCTTAACCTGCGTCTCACCAATCAAAGCCCATTGTGATTAGCCTAGGGCAGGCCCCCACCTGTGCAGAGGAGTTCAGGAGTTTGGACACCTAGGCAAGACCACAGATGACACAGACAGATCTCTCCCTAAAACTTTCTGTTTGAGCAACTCTTGCATCATCTGAGGCTGCTGTGCACACAAGCAAGGGGTCTTTAATGAATGCAAATGACAATTAATTAATCTGTGGGTTCTCCTCTGTGGGTTCTGGCCATGCTTCATTCGGTCTGGATGGTGCGTACCAGTGGGGTGGTACCAACATATTGCTTCTGGGTTTCTACAGCAACCCCCGCCCCCATGCCTGTCCCTCAGGCCTGTAGTCTTTCCAGGACTGAGGGGCTATGGGCTGGCCCTGGAAAGTGTGGCTTCACCTTCTTGGACTTTGTCACTGGCTGTTCTCTAACAAACTATCTTTCTGGGGATACAGAGAAAGTGGAGTGCAAGGGGAGGGTCAGCTAGCTGCTTGATAGGGCCTACACGGCTGAGTCTAGGAGGTAAGCAGGCTACCTCCCAGGTCAGGCAGGCGGCCTTCAGAAGGCAGTCGGGCCACCCAGACTGTCTCTTCTTATGACAAAAGGTAGAAAGAGGAGTTGAGAGTAGGACAGTCTCGTCTTTATGCTCAGGGCACACTTTCTGCCTTGGCTTCTGACTACTCAGCCTCAGTGGATCACAAGTTCCTGCTAGATGCTGGGTATAGTGCTTGGTTAGAGATTGCTCAGAGTGGGTCATGGAGTCAAGAGTGCACAGATATAGCTGATAAGAAGGGGGCATGCCGAGGACCTAGTGGGGGTAAGGAAGCTTTGTAGGTAGAAGCTTTGTAGGCGGAAGCTATGCAGTTAGTGGTGGCTGGCAGACGACGGTGGGGAGAGGTGTATGCTGGGGTGGCAATGCCCCTTATGCCAGACTGCAGCTGGCAGTCTTAGGTCCTCAACGGGAGCCCCTATTGGAGAAGTCCCAGGCCCTTTTGACACCCTCTGCAAGCTACTTGAACCTCTCCGGGGCTGTCGAGACATCTGGCAGTTGTAGAAGTTAGAAGCGAGAGGCAGGCCAGGACTGAGGCTCCTGCCCTTCTCCTTGGCTGGACAGCCTTCTCGGGAGCAGAAGCAGTACTCCCTTTGGGGGAGAAACCCCCTCAGTTTCTACTTCCATAAAGAAGGGGCCCCGAGCTCTCCGCTGCAGCCTCTAATGATGGGGTTGGGGTGTAATGAATATCTGCATGCTCATAAAACAGGCTAATGATGGCCCTCATTTCCCGGACCCCTTTTATCCTCGCTGTTCCCAAACTAGAAGGGACTATCTTGGGGGCCGATGCCCTGAGCCTGATGGAAGCTATAGAGCACAGATGGAGTTGAGGGTGCTGTCGCCTCAGGAAGTTGCCTGTTGCTCGTCCATCCCTTACCTGGTAGAAACAGCCTGAGGAATTTAGGTCAATGGCTGAGAATGCTCAGCCCAAGGAACTGGGCAGGGGTTAGGGAAGGCAGACATACCTACACCCTGATTCCTAAGAACAGAACCCGAGGACTCAACAGAGGCTCAGAAGTCACGTGAACACCCAGAGGAGCACCACACCCCCTTCCCCTGGCCTGGTGCTGATAGGAGCTCACTGAATCATCCTAGTCTCCATCCGACACCTGAGAAGAGCTAGACTTGGAGAGGGAGGAGCTGGGCTGCTGAATCACCAGCAGCACCTGTGTTTTGCTTGGGAGGTCTCCTGCTCCTAGACCAGCCAAGCCTGACCCTGTTTGGCTTCCTGGAGCTTGGTGAGATCACAGCCTGGGGTGTTATGGCTGCAGGCCAGTGTGACCTGCTATGCAGGGAGTATTTTTAAAGAGATACTTGCCCCTACCGTTCCCAGGACTAGTTCAATGAGAGAGAGAGAGGGAGAGAGAGAGAGAGAGAGAGAGAGAGAGAGAGAGAGAGAGAGAGAGAGAGAGAGAGAGAGACCCCACCCCATGGGATTGTACATAAACTCACTTGGGATGCACTGTGTAGTGGAAAATAGTTGTACTCTACTCACTATGGGATAAGACAGGGTCTTCCTTAGCCCCAGCCAGCCTGCAACTCACTATGTAGACCAAGCTGGCCTCAATTTCACAGAGATCTGCCTGCCTCTGCCTCCTGAGTGCTGGGATTCAGGCGTGTTCTACCACCCCACCCCACCCCACCTGAGCATCACTCACTTATTATAGACACCTGGGGGTGAGCTGCAGCCCACGAGGGAGGTAGGGCAGGCAGCATCAAAGCCTCCGTAGCCACCAAGGAGGGAGAGAGAATTCGGGAACTATTGAATCCTTGACCTCCTTTTCTGGTCACAGCCTGGGCAGGGTCCATGGTAGGGTCTTTAGCAAGTGGTAAGGACTTATATATGACTCAGCCTGAAGCCTCCATGTTCCCAGCCAGGTGCTGGCCCAGCCCTGCCTCCAGGTAATCTGAAGATAATTGGGGTCAGCAGAGGGCACAGGATCCCAGGAATGCGAGTTCCTTGCACCCTAACCCAAACTTCCCTTTCTGTGTCCTTCCCCTTCTGTGTCCAACCCTTCCAAGGCAGGGTTGATGAAGCAACTCCAGGTCTCATTTTCCAGGAGGTGATGGTGGGAAAGGGATGATTAGAGAGTTCAAGGGAGTGGGGAGTGAAGACCCCGCGTGTGGCTTGGCAGGTGTCACAGCTAACACTCACCCACAGGCCCTGCTCACCACCTTCCCTAGTGTCACCCCCAGTTTGTGTGGGGAGCTTGAGCCCCAAGAAGTTAAGCGGCCGCCTTAGATCACAGTCCCTGGCGGCTGCAGATCTGGAAGCCGAGTCCAGGTGTCCAGCCCATGTCAACCTCCTGACTCACAGTTCCTTGCTATTCTGCCTCCTCTAGGAACAAAGGGGGCTGTGTGGAGGGAATCAGTTACAAGGGACAGGGATGGCTTCTTCCCGTTCTGCTGGAACCTCTCTAGCAACCCTGGACATGCTCGATGTGGCACAGAAGGTGGTGGGGTCAGAGCTTCCTACACCTTTCCTGAATCAGGCCAGGCCCAGGGGTAGAAAGCTTTTTCAGATGAGGCAGAACACTTTCTGCAACACTGGCTTAACTTAAGTGCCTTTGGTGTTATGGGCTGGGAGGCCTGAGAGGGGACGGGGATGTGATGATTCAGTGGGTCTCTAGTCCCACAGAAGTGTCTTTGGGGACAGAGACCTAGACGGTTATCGAGCAGACTGAGTGATTGAGGTGGGAATGGAGTTCAGTAGCTGGAAGTTTCCCTCATGTAAGCCTGAGCAGCCTTTGTCTGTCTAGAAGAGCTGATGGGTTCCTGCTCTGCTTAACCCGTGGATTCTGTCTCAAGTGCCCTCCCACTCACATCTGCCCCAGTCCCTAATGCAGTGTGTCTGCTCGGCCAGGATCCACAGCTGTCTCCTGGGCTCTCTTCTGTGTAGTCTGACGGTCTGTCATCCCGCTCTCTACTCTCTACTTCCTGGTAGGCCTGGGCTGAGGACCTGCTTTGCCCGTGATTTCCATGTCCATTGGGGCCATTCACCATTACTACAGCCTGGTAAGGTGTGAAACAGAGGTTGAAGAGGGCTGGGGCCTCGTGTAAGTCATTAGGCAGCACCCCTGGAATAAAAGCTGGGCGGTTCTGATCATGTGGGGGACACACTTTGTCCAGCTCAGGTTGCCAGTCTTGGAAGCAAGCCTCTAGCTGCTGAAACATCCCACCGGCCCAGGGGAAGCATTTCTATGTCGTCATTAGGTCTCAGCCCTCCCTCCCTCTCTGTGCTTCCCTCCTTCTCTTTCCGTTTAAGACACACTTTTGCTGACTTGAACTGTGAAGAGGACCTCAGGGTTCTCCTGTGAGGTCTCTCAGGTGTAGAAGCCACCTAGGGGGACAGAAAGCCATACGGTCAGAAACAACTTGGGCCTTTTGGGTTTGTACTCTCCCTGTGCCATCTCTTTAGCTTCTGGATGGCATTTGTGATTCCAGCCTCCTCCTCTCTGCAGTGGGTGGAGGATAGTGTGAGTCACTCTGCGGCCAGGACCAGTTGCTGGGGTCTCCACTAGATGGAACCCCGCCAGAGTTGTCTCCTCTGCTCTGCTCCTCTCCCTCATTCCCCATCATCCCTTCGTGCTCCCGGCTCTCTTGGACCCTCCCTTTCTCCTCCTATCCTCTTCCCTTCGTGGAGCCCACCAGCCCATCCATCTGGGGACAGACTCCTTCGTCCAACTTGATCCCCAGCTCCTCTTTGTGCAGGTTGGTCCTGTCCTTTGCAATGTTCTGTCATGGTGGGAATGTGCAGCTCTGCGCCCTTCTATAGAGCAGCCATGGGCCTTAGCTCATTGCACAGGGAGCTAGAGCCACCCAGGAAGGGGATCAGAGCAAAACGATTTCATGGTAGCTCATTTAAATGGAAGGAACCACTTGGAGCTGGTGGTTGCTGTACTGGACATCAGAACTCAGGTGGGTACCAAGCACTAGACTTCAGAGATCCTCTGTAGGCCCCATCTGCACTGTCCAGGCTGTCCCCTTCCTGGTATCTGCCCAGGTGCGGCTCTGACCCAGGACCCATGACAAGTTGCTAGGTCTAGGTGCCAGGCTTGGAGCTGAGTGACCCTGGGAAAGTCATTTGACCTCTGGGTGTCTGTGGCCTTCTCTGTGAAATACTGAGGGTAATCCTTGTAAGCCTTCAAGTTTCTTTCCGGGTATTTGAGCAGGAGCTTGCTGTAGTCAGACCTGAGTGGGCTGGTGTGAACAGCAGGGTAGGCAGGTGTGCCTATGTGTGCATGTGTGTATACGTGCCTATGTGTGTGTTACCTGTGGAGGAGCAGAAAGCCCTTAGGAGACTTTTTCTTTCTATCGTTCTTTTGGAGGTGGGTGGGTAGGGTTTGAGACAGGGTCTTGCTGTGTAGCTCTGACTGTCCTTGAAGTCTTCATTCTCCTTCCTCTGCCTCTCCAATGCTGAGATTAAAGGGGCATCTTCTCTGCCCAGCCTTGCCTCACCAAGCAGTCCAAGTCTAGGAAATGGGTTGAAGGGCTGCATAGAGTTAGTGAGATCGTCGCGACCTGACTCGGCTCCTGGCACGCAGCTGCTGGTTCCTCGGCCTGGGATGGGTGGTTGCACAGCACCTAGACTTCCTCTTTGACCATAAAAGTCTCTCGGAAAGCCTTCCCACAGAGGCCCCAGGGGCTTTCTCAGGGAATGTGGGAGCGTGAGTGCAGTCATTGAGCATGTTCTCCCAAAGAGCTACCACTTAGGGTTAAAGGAGATGTGTGTGTTTCTGTCCCAGGCCAGGTGGAGGGACTTGGGACTCAGGACTCTGCCTTTATACAATCAGTGCTTCAACTCAGTCAGCTTAAGCAACTGGGGTACACAAACACACACACACACACACACACACACACACACACAGAGACACACACACACATACACATTTGTGCTTACACATACGCACACGAAACCTTTATGTAGAGAGCCGTAGGGAAGAGAAGTAAACTATCCTTTGCTGCTGTGCCCCCCCCTGCTGGGCCTGTGCCCACAGATCTCCTCAGATCCAGAGAGCTGAGGGAGATCCCTGACAGAGAGCTGCTGTCAGGCTGCTTGGGTGTGGTGGTGGCTTCCAGCCGAGGGTTGAGGTCGGACAGACCATTGAGAGGAAAGCCCTAGGGTTAGGAGAGAGGAGTCCAGCAGTCAGCATTAGGTGGGCCATGGCCACAGTCTTGATGGCAAAGGACGCCCTCTTTTCCAACCCCAGAAGGTATCCAAGGCCTCAGGGATCTTGGGTCATAGAACCCGCCTGGCAGAGTGTTGCGTCAGAATGAAACTGTGCTAGATACCTCGAGGGGGAGGGCACTGAGGGCTTGTGAGCCCAGTTTTCCAATCTTGAGGTGCTCAGGGTTAAGTCCTTGGCCTCCAGTGGGTCTTCTCCCCATTCCCAACACAGTTCTTCACTAGACCCCATGTAGATGGAAGTGGTCCCTCTAGAGGGATGTGGAGAGTGGGGGGGTGTGAGTAAGAAATCACCAGGGGTTTTCATCATCCCTGAATCAGAGAGAGGGAGGGGAGGGAAGGCGGGGAGGAGGGTGGGAGTGACAGCATGTCATCTTAGAACAAGAGTATGCTGGAGAGAACAAGGCCTTCTAGAAGGTATGAAGTTCCTGTCGTGCCCCCAGTGTATAGGCTGAGTCTTTTTCTTTTTTTTTTGTATTTTTGAGACAGGGTCTCCCTTTCAGTCCCAGCTGGCCTGGAGCTCCCTCTATAGACCAGACTGGCCTTGAACTCCAGATCTCTATCTGCCTGCTTCTGCCTCCTGAGTGCTGGGATTAAAGGCGTGCGCCACCATGCCCAGGTTTTTTTGAGGGAGGCTGAGTCTTTTCTCAACCATTGTTGTCTACTCCAGAACGGGACAGACTGCCCTCAGGCTTGAGTGACTTAAGAGAAGGGTGTCTGTGGGTAGGGAGAGGGCACATGCATCCTTGGGTGCCTCGGAACTCCGTGAGTCCACAGAAAGGCCTTACCACATCGAAGCTTCTCTGCCCTGTGGACCCAGGTCTGGTCGCTGGGAGTTGAGATGGTCCTTTATTGTGACTAGGGGGATGACAGGCTGAGGTTAAGGGACCATCTAAGATGGATGTGGTATAGGGGAGTGTAACCCCAGTCCTCTTACACTGTCTGGATTTGCCATGGGCTTTTGCCTGCTTTCAAGTGAGGAAGAGTGGGGATGGGTTTTGGGTGAGGTAGGGTCCTGGTGAAGAGGCTATGGAGTGTGGCTCTCCCTTCCAAGCTAGCAGTCCTGACTTCCTCTAATACAGCATTAGGAGGCTGAGGTCTGGCTGGTTGGTGCCTTCTCCTAGGTCTCTATGGACCCTTCTTAGGCTCTTTCTGCTTGCCATCCAACACAATAAGTCTCGTCTGTGTCATGGCAGCCCAAGAAGCTCAGCTCCCTGCTAGGGCTGCAGAAGCCCTGTCCGCCCCGGGCCAGTGCCTGGGTAGAGGTGTCATCACCCAGGGTTACAGCCATTCATCTAGCATAGCGTGTGGATCAACTCTCCCAGGTGGTCTCTATTTACAGTCTGTCTGAACACTGCCTCCCCTGCCCTTCCTTTGAGCAGACCCCCCATCCAGATAGGCTGCTCTAGGCAGCTGTGCAGGCATGGACGAACCGCAAGAACAACAGCTGCAAGAAGGCGCTGTGACCTCTCAACCAGGGCCACCCCTGCATCCAGCAGAGGGATGGATACGTTCACAGTCCTGGTGTCTGCAGTACGAGGCACCTGCAGCAGTGCATGTCCAGAACAAAGTTCTTACCACCCCCAGCCTGAGAGTTGTTATAGTAAGTCGCTTTCATTTCTTTAGGGCATGGCTATGCCTAGAGTTGGGGAAATTTCATCTGGGAAGAATGTTTTATTCTTCCCAAACCAATGGTGCATGGTTCTGGGCACATGACTGCTTTTTTATTTTTTTTTTAATTTTATTTATTTCCGTATGTGTATGAATGTACTGTCTGCATGCAAGTCTGTGCACCCGTGTCGTGCAACGCCGCGGAGTTCAGAAGAGGGTCTCGGATTCCCCTGGAACTGGAGTTCTCCTGGAATTGGAGCTTCAGACGGTTCTCGGCCGCCATGTGGATGACTGCTTTTTTAATAAATGCTTAATGATGAACTTGCTGTGTTAGTGACTCCTGGGTCATCGCTTTTCTTGTCCTTATCATGGCCCCTCCTGGTGGCAGTTAGCTAGAAAGAATGATGCCAGAGAGCCCCTCCCTCATCCCTTGGGTCACAAAGCCTCTCTTAGCTCTTCAGTCCTGAGTCCTGAGCAGAAAAGTGTGCAGCTTAGCCACCCCTACTAACTGTTGGAGAAATAAACAAGATGTTATATGCCAAGAGAAGAGTTACATCAAAAGTATCTCAGAAAGGAAGAAAGCCAACATTTTTTTTTTTTTTTTTTTTTTTGCCTTATGTGAGATGCATGGATAGGGGAGAGAGGAAAAAAAAATGCTTGGGTAATTAACTTAATAGGTTTCTTAAAGAATGCCCTTGTGAGTGATGTTCAACACATTCAAGTGTTGACAAGAAGGCATTGAACTCGACGCCCACGCAGCGGGCAGAAGCATGCTCTCGGCTCCGACACACCTTCTTTGTCTGAAACTTGTAGTAAAACTCAGGGCCGGGTTGTGAAATCTGTCCCAGGAAATCCATGCTGCAGGGGCTCCGAGGTCAAGCCCCCCAGTCCCAGGTAGCTGGGGTAGGCCAAGACGGTCACTCTTGCAGAAATACCATATATACCAAATAGCAGAGGTGTGTGGGGTTCCTCAACTCAGAAGCCTAAGGATACTTCTGTGCCTGCTTGAGAGCTGGGGAAACTCTGAGAGCTCTAAGACCATCTGTGGCTCAGGTCAGAAGGAAGCCCTGTCCCTGCCTTCCAAGCCTAGGTGCCTTAAAGAGATTCATCTGAGACCCAAGGATAACCTGTGGGAACCCTCAAGCTTCCTTAATCTTTTTTTTTTTTTTTTTTTTTTTGTCTTTTGAGCAGGGTCTCCTGCAGTCCAAGCTGGCCTGAAATCACTTTCGTAGACCAGGCTGGCTTGAACTCACAGATCTGCCTCTTCTGCCTCCTGAGTGCTGGGATTAAAGGCGTGCACCACCACATCTGATGGGCTTCCTTAATCTTGATGGAACTAGTGGAAGATCCCGGGTGGAAACGTGGCTATGGATTTTCTCTTTTTCTGAAATGTAGAGAAAGAGGCCACCAACTACCTACTGGTAGGCGGAATAGGAAGTTTGCATTGGAGGAAGGAGAGAGAGAGAGAGAGAGAGAGAGAGAGAGAGAGAGAGAGAGAGTTTAACGAACACTGAGTTGCTTTTGGTTAAACTCAGGAGGAAAATAATTCAGTGTGGTCCTCAGAGTGGACTGCCCTTTGCCAGGCAGCCTGCCTCTAAGGCCTGGGTGAGAATGGGTCTTGGCCTCTGTGCCTGTTTTACGCTTATCAGCTGCCTTCCGGCCCATCTATCATCGGGCCCTCCTGTCATCAGAGATCCACTCATCCGCCCGCTGCGATATGAGGTTCAGACTTTTCAGATCAGACTTTTCAGGCTGAGACCTGAGTGATAAGGACCTCGATCACAATGGTGGCAGCCAGATTTGTTAAACAGAACTCCTGTGTGAAACAACTTTTCTTGGAGACCTGGTCTCTTGTAGTCCAAGCTGGCCTCAGACTCCACACATAGCTGGGGATGACCTGGAACTTCCCATCCACCTCCCTCTGCGTCCTGAAATCTGGGAATACAGGCGTGTGTCACCACTTGTTTATGGACAGCTAGGGATTGGGACCAGGGCCTCATGTGTGCTAGGAAAACATTCTGCTGACCAGCCACATCCCTAGCACCCCAGCCCCAAGTCTGTTTTTTCCTTAGATACTTAAGATTGAAACAACAACAACAACAACAACAACAAGTACCTCTGTCTATAGCTGCCCGGCCATCCAAGGATGTGTAGGGACAGCTGCCATCCCTAGCTCTTCTGCTAGCATTTTCCATCATGGAGGCATATTGCTGATGCTTCCCCCATCGTCCAAGGTGAGTTTCCCAAAGGCAATTTGAAGGCATTGAACAGATCCCCCACGTGCCCTTTGACCCTGGTGCGTGCCAGGTGAGTGGGCTGGCAGCCCCGTTCAACACAGCCTTCCTAAGTTCCTCCTGTGTCTAGAGCCAAGGCTGGATGTTACAGGGGATAGATTCACAATCCTCCAGTTCCTTAAACATTTTTTTACTTATTTTTATTTTGTTTATTTTTTTAATTAAAAAATTTTTTTATGTGTATGAATGTACTGTCTGCATGTAGGTTTGTGCACCCGTGTCGTGCAATGCTGTGGAGGTCAGAAGAGGGTGTCGGATTCCCCTGGAACTGCAGTCAAAGACAGTTCTCAGCCACCATGTGGGTGCTGGGGAATCAAACCTGGGTCCTCCGCAAGAGCAGTGGGCGCTCTTAACCGCTAGGCCATCTCTCCAGCTCCGACAACATTTTTATTTTATGTGCATGAGTGTTTGCATGGACGTAAGTGCACGTGGCTTGCAGTGCTTGCAGAGGTCAGAGGAGGGCGTTGGATCCCATGGAACTGGAGTTATAGATGGTTGTTAGCCACCGTGTGGGTGCTGGGAATTGAACCTGGGTCCCTTGCAAGAGCAGCCAACACTCTTGACTAACAAACCATCTCTCCAGCCCTGATCCTCCATTTCTCAGAATCTCAAGGAGGGGTCATTTTTTTTTTATGTGTATGAATGTACTGTCTGCATGTAAGTTGGTGCACCCGTGTTATGCAGTGCCTCGGAGGTCAGAAGAGGGTGTGGGATTCCTCTGGAACTGGAGTTAAAAGACAGTTCTCAGCCTCCATGTAGGTGCTGGGGATAGAACCCAGGTCCTCTGCAAGAGCAGTCAGCGCTCTTAACCACTAGGCCATCTCTCCAGCCCAAGGAGGGGTCATTTTATGAGAGCTACAGCACCTCCTGAGTCTAGAGGATGAACGGAACCCCATGCTTAGGAGTCAGGAGGGAGCCGCAGGCACCCCAGAAACACATGGGCTGCAGAGCTGCGACCTCCTCCCAGCAATGCAGATACACCTTCCAGCAGTAAGAATCTATGTGCTTGTGTGTGAGGTCAAAGGACTACCTGGGGTCTCATTCCTTCTCCGGAGCCATCTATCTTGGAGTTTGTTTTTTTTTTTGTAGGGGTGTGTGTGTGCGTGTGCATGTGCATGTGCATGTGTGTGTGTGTGTGTGTGTGTGTGATGCTTTTTTGTGTGTGGGGGCATATGTGTGTACAGGTGCATGTACAAATGTGTGCACACATATGGACGCCCAAAGTTGACACTGGCAATCTTCTACTTTATTTACTGAGACAAGATCTTTCCCCTGAACACAGAGCTCATCAGTCCTGCCTAGCTTAGCTAGTCAGCCGGTCAGGCTTTCTGTGGACTCTGGGGATCCAAACTCCAGTCCTGGCACTTGTGTGGCCAGCTCTTTGCCCACCGAGATATCTTTTCAGCTGTTATTTCTGGGGCTTGCTTGTTAGGCTAGGCTGGCTGGCCAGTGGGTGAGCCCCAGGGACATGCCTGTCTCCACTTCCTCAGAGCTGGGATTACAAGCATGCTCCACGACATCCAGATTTGTATGAGTGTTGGGGATTTGAACTTGGGTCCTCATGCACATGTAACAAGTGCTTTACCCACTGAACCCTCTTTCTAGTCCTTAGGCTCTTTTTGAAAGTAATGTTGACTTCCTTTGGGGTGCCCGACAGGACAGAAGCAGATTTCTTAGTCTTGAAAAAATATTGAAATCAAATAAGTATCAATTTTGGTGGTTTGTGTGGACAAAGGATGCTGGGACGCCTTGGAGCAGGGTAGGTCCTGAGCATCTGCCAAGAGCCCGAGGTTGTGAAGTCCAAGCCCAGTGAAGATGCGGAGTTGCTAAGTCCTTCCCAGATCATTGCTCCTCCTAGAGGGTCAGGGAGGGTAGGAACCAGGGACCTGGGCTATGCTGCGCTGGTGGCCACCCTGATATTGGATTTTGGACTGAGAAGAAGAAAATCTCTGGACTAGACTTCCCCGCCCCTGCATGCGTGGGAAGTGTGAGGGGCTGGAGGCAGGAAGTGAGCGCAGATGGACAGGGCTGGACAGCTGTGTGGGGAACAGAGCACATCTGTCTGGGAATGAGTTTGGTAGGGCTCCTCCCACAGCCTCTCTACCGAGTGTGGGCTGGGTTTGGGTCCCAGATGGGGAAAAATGATAGGAAAAGAAAGGCTCAAGATAGAAACTGAGGCTGGGGGCTGCACGTGGCGGGGGGGGGGTTCAGATGGAAACAAAGAATGTCTCTGAATGCTATGTGGAAAAGAGAGAAGGGGTCAAGCAAGAGTTTGTTGAATGAATAAATGGTTTTGTGGGATAAGCTAACACTAAGTTTCCTATTATTCTTTAAGTTTTCTCTAATTAGCTTCAAATACTGCTGGGGAGGCTTATCCCAAGTAGACACCTGGGAGAGATCTTTGGGAGATAGAAGCAGGATCAGACTTCTCATGGGGAATTTACCCTCAGGCTCAAGGTGTGAGTTAGCCTTTTTTTTTTTTTTTTTTCTCTGTTCTAGGGAGCATGGCAAGAGAGGAAAGCCTGCCTCATTGTTGTAGAAACTGTTCAGACTAGCTTGGCATTGTGGTGGTCTGTGTGGCCTCCACAGGGCGGCTGTCCATTACTCCATTCAAATCTATCACCTGCCTGGCATGGAGCTGGAGGGGTAGGAAGTTTGAAAGGCAAGATAGACCTTCGCCAGCTCAGAGGCTGACAGATGGCCTTGCACATGCTCCCTGTCACCTCTTCTGTTTTCCACAGTGTGAATGAAAGATGAGAGCTTGCATCCCAGCTCTGCGGGCACCCGAGTCACTCGCTTCTCTTCTTTGAGCCTCAGTACTTTCATCTGTATAATGGGAGGGCTGGAGCAGGAGGCCTCTGGGACCCTTCCGGCTCTCACTACCCCAGAATCTGGCAGATGGTAAGTGGGGAATGTGGGGAGTGTGCTTGGTTGGGGCCTTTGCCTTCACTCAGGCTTGGGAAAAGGAGGAAGACCCAAGAGGCCCTGACTCTGCTTGCTGACTGTTGCGTTTATTCACGTGTGCGATGGTGAGTCCTCTTTCTGGTTTGATGGGGCCCAGTCCTTCACAGGGTCAGGAGGTCAATGTGATTCTTATAGTTTCTCAAGCTCTTGCTCTGAGTTTTGGGTTGTCTAGTGGGTGCAGCAGAAGTACTAACAGGCAGGAAGGAAGAACCCAACCCCCTGCACCCCCCGGGACTTGGGGCCAAGCAGGACACACATACCCTGCTCTAAAATCACCGTCATCATCACCATCGCCCATTATTAATATTGTTAAACATTTACTGTTCTTTATTTAGCCTAGTAAAACAGGAGAGTAAAATCCACAGGAATATCTGGTTACAGACATTGGCCCCATCTAGGCATTTCTTGGAAGCCAGTGGACCTGACTTCTATTTAGGTGCCAAATCTGACCCTTGGCAGGGCATGGAGCAAGAGGCTTTGATGGCACGTGTTCGTCAGAGTGCTCCTCTGGGGAGGACAGGCATCGGAATTCTGTGCTCCCCCTGTTGCTGTACACCTTCCATAGCTCTGCTCCCGCAGTCCCCCGTCAGGTCGCAGCAAACCGTGCTGGCTCAGCGTTGATTAATGATGGATTGTGATGCATCCCGTAGGTGGAGCAGGTCTGGGACAACCCAAAGGGGCTGTTGGCAGCTCAGAAACATCTCAGTCCTCGTCTAGGGCATCTTTCAGGCTGATGCCTAGAGCCGGAGCTGCAGGTTGCAAGACTAGTGTGGGATTGCCTTAGAGGCGGGGTGACGAGATGCAGACAGGAGGTGAACTTCGGGCGCCTCCTTCTGGCCCTGCAGGGCTGAGGGCAGGCCTGGGGAGGGTTCCCAAGGGAACCGTAGCCTCTAGGCTGTGGTATGTGACCCTCCCTGGCCCTGAGACCCTCTATCCTGAGGGGGAGAGGAGAGCCTCAGTTCTGGAGAGCCAAGTGAGGACGGTGAGCAAGGCTGTTATGTAACCGGTTCACCTCCTCATCAAAACCAGTGACTAATCCAGACAGTCTTGGCCAGATTGGCTCAGCAGCCTCTCTGTCAGCAAAGGAGGGCTCAGCCCCATCTGTGACTGGTCCTCACACCCTCTGCTGGCTAAATCTCTGAGTTTTCTCCTTGCTGGTCTCAGCTCTCCAGAACACAACCTTGACCCTCAGCCAGGGGGACCTGGGTGGTTAGGGAAGCAAGCCTTTTCTCTCTGAGTCCAGCCCCACCCTGACCCTTGTGCGAGGAAGAAAGATCATCTATCTGTCCCGAGATCCATTTGCCTGAGAACTCAATGGAACACCCCCCGCCCCCAAGTAAGGAAGAGGATCAGCCAGCCAGGCTGGGGGCTTTGGCTTTCAAAGGTTAAGTTTGGGGCTCAGAATTCAGAGATGACAATCTCCACCATAACTCAAGGAGAAAGGGCTACCTCGAATCCTCTGACCTTGAACTCCTCCTGGCTGTGTGGGTCCAAGGCTTCCTGTGTGATGCCGGGAAATGACTTTCATTGACTGCCACAGGGTCTTCTTTTCTTGCTCAAAAGCAGGTGTGTGGAGCACGCAGCCCTTTCTACTGCAGGAAGCTGTCCCCAGGAAGACAGGTGCAGGGTGTTGGCACCAATGTGGAAAAGTTCATAAACACGAAGAGGCATTCTGCGGAGAGGACAGGCCCAGGTCACTCACCCTGCAAAGTATGCTCACTGCGTGCCGGACTTCATTTTATTTTCTCCTTTACCAAGCAACCATCAGTGGCCGAGATTAGTCCCATTTCACGGGTGAAGAGATTGAGGCTGAAAATGATCAGGTGGTTTCCAAAGCAGCTGAGCTGGGATTTGAACTCATGTCTTGGAGCCTGGGAAGCTGGAGCTGGTTGTGACACATTGCTTTCCTGTGACATCCTCAGGCTTGGTTTTGGAGGCTCTGGAGACAGTCTCCCTTCCAGCAACACTAGCATCTACCCTGCCAGCTCCAGAGGATAATGCAGCCTTGTTTGTACTCCTCCTGCCACATCCTTCCTACAAGACAAGCAGCTCACAGACATGACCTCATTCACTCTCCCAGATCCCATGTAGCCTGGGAGGGGTGGGGATTCTGACTTCCCCATTCCCAGGGAGGAAAGGCAGGCACAGAGAGGCATGGTGACCAGCCCTCAGTCACACAGCCAGCTGGGAATGAAACCATCTTGCTTGACGGATGGAAGCTGAAATCACCTCTGAGATCCTGAAAATTGGGGTGCTTCTTCTGGGGGGTGGGCGACTCAAAGGTTGAAACAGCTCCAGAGGAGTTGGGCCATGTGTTGAAAAGAGAAATCTCGGGCTGAAGAGATGGCTCAGCGGTTAAGAGTGCCGACTGCTCTTGCAGAGGACCTGGGTTCAATTCCCAGCACCCACCTGGTGGCTAAGAACCTTCTTTAAGCTGGGCATGGTGGCACAGGCCTTTAATCCTAGCACTCAGGAGGCAGAGGCAGGTGGATCTCTGGTGAGTTCAAGGCCAGCCTGGTCTACAAAGTGAGTTCCAGGCCAGCTGGGGCTATACGGAGACCCTGTCTCAAAAAAAGAAAAGAAAAGAAGAAAAGAAAAGAGAAATCTGAGCTGCATAGAGATTCAGTACTTCTGGAAAGCATGGGTCCCTCCTGCCCACCTGCCTGTGCGCTAGCGTCCCTTGGGGGTGATCTCTGGGCTGGGGGGGGCAGTCTGGTGTGATGGACAGAGTCTGGTCTTGGGTCCTGGGAGCTGGGGAGGTGATCCACCAGGGGCCCCTCAGTTACTCATTCTATCTTTCTGCTTTTTCATTAAAAGGGCTAGCTTATAAAGAAGACACAGCGTGTGAACTGTTTCATTGTCAGCCACAAAGGGTGCACAAGAGGGTCACAGCTGCTGTCTCCTCAGCCTCCTCCACCAGACACTTTTTTTTTGGTAAAAATGGCTTTGGAGTGAGCGGGCTACTGAGGCTGAGCTCCCTGGTCCATGCCTGGCCTCTCCTGGGTGCCCTTTGTTCCTGGTGTCTGTAGTCCTTACTTCATGGTTGTTGGGCAGGCTCATGGGCCAGCAAATTTCTGATAAGGCCCAGGTAGTCGATGTCTGAGTCTTAGTGGGCCACATATGGTTTCAATCATGTCTTCTTTGTTCCTTTGCTTCATTTCATACAGCCCTTTAAAAATGTTAAAAGCCATTTTTTTTTTTTTTTTGACTCACAAGCCCTGCAAAAACAGTCCAGTTTGTCCTGGACGATGTAGTCTGGGGACTAGTTTACCTAGAGTAAAGGCAGGCGGAGACTGGCAAGAGAAAAGGCTGGGCACCGTCTCTGCTTGGCTGGATGGCCTCGAATCCTTCATTTCACCTTTCCAAGTTAGTGCTTTTCATTAAAGTCAAAGGGGACCGTGTACTGGACAACTTTTGGAGAGTGGGTCCTCTGTAGGGAAACTTGGCATCTCTCTTCCCAGCCAGTCTGTGCCATGTTGAGGAGTCAACGTCTTCAATCTGTGTCTATGGGGCTGGGGCTGGGGCTGGGGGAGCACAGACCAGAGTGGGGGGGTGTCTTTCTCTCTCTGCATGAAGCTTGAGGAAGGGGCCAGGGTCTGAGTGTTTTGAGATTTTGATTTATATTCTCTCTCTCTCTTCTACCCTCTCCTCCCCCTCCCTCCTCTCCCCCTTCTCTCAGCAATACAGGGAGAAGTGACTGTCTCCCTGGCTTCCAGCAGACCCCATCGTCATCCAGCCTGTGCCATCTCATGGCCCCTTTTTGAGGAACTCAGTTGGGACCTCCCTGCCAGGCTGTCGCCTAGCTGTGTTCAAACACACCACTCATTTTTGCACCCTTCACCTGGACCTGCCTTCCACTATCTAGGCACTTGATTGCATTATCTCAGTGGATCCTTACAAACAAACCTAGGCAGTAGACTTTCTTACTCTCCTTATAGATAAGGAATATAAGGCTTAGAGCAGTTAAATAACTTGCCCAGGGTCACTTACGTGGTAAGTGATCAGGCTAAAATCAGAATCCAAGTAGTTTGACTCCAGTGCCCTCCCTCCAAATGACAAAATTATATTACCTTCCTTCATTACTTATAATTGCCTCCAACTGTAATTAGAATTTTATGGGTCTGTAAATGTCTCAGAAGTAGACTGTGACTTGGTCGTCTCAGCTGGCCTATAATGTACTGCACAGTATGATGCACACAGTGGGTGCTTATGGAGTGGATGCTGAATAAAGGGTATGTGTCCCCTGGGGAAGGTGGGATTTCTTAGAGCAGGTATGGGAAGGAAGAGTATGGAGTCAGCATTGGGGTTTTGGGGCCCAGCAGCAGAAAGAGGTCTTGTGGGGCTGTGCTGCTATGATCACCATCCTAGGGAGGTCAGGAGAACTGTCTTGACCCACAATTTGTGAAGCATCTCCCACAGTTAGGAGGTACTGGTATTCCACGCTCAGAATAAAGAGGCACTATTCAGATCCTTAGACAACACAGCCTCAGAGGATAGACTTGGGCAAAGGCACTCCCTGGAGGCAAGCCTGGTCTAAACGGCCTTAAATAGGACTCTGAACATTGTTGGCATTCTCGGAGTCCAGGGCGTCCAAAGAACTCGCACATGTATAAATTCCCATTTGCATTAGTCTCTCTCATTTTGTGGTGACCAGGGAGACATACATCAGACCTTCATTTTCTGTCCCGCCCTCTCTGCCCATGGGACATGGGACCAATTCCACTCAAAGCCTGGGAGTTGCTTGTCACATTCAGGTAGGCCTGTGAGGTCATGCATGGGTTGGAGAAGAGACAACTGTCACACCTCACTGGTGGGCCTGCCCATGGAGTTGCGGAGTGGTGTGTATGTATGAGTATCATTTACAGCTCACTCTGGTGACTGGCAGTGCCCCCTGCTGCCAACCGGAAAGCTCCTTGCTGCCCGGAAGATGCCCAAGGCGCGTGTGTGGTTGCAGACGTGTGAGGCGAGGCTGGGGGGTGGGGGGTGGGGGGGAGAGGCGGGAGAGTGAGAAGACTTCCCCAGCAAGCCGTGTTCATACAAAATGCATTTCCCAACGTATCCCTCTGGCCTGTCGAGGCCCTTCTGCTCGCTGCTCTGTTTATACATGATAGACAACTAATTAACAGCCGAACCTCTTGAAAGGTCTTTTCAGAGGTAATGTTCTGACAGATTATGTCAGCAAGGAGCACTGATTTGTCTAAGCATGGATCACATTGTTTCAGATTGAATGAGGTGAATATTAAACTGCTTTAAATGTGCTCTTCATAAAGTACTAATTACACACTCCCAAGGGAGAACAGCCAAGGAATACTAAACAGCAGAGAAGTCAACAGAGGGTTCTTTTTATAGTATGTTGCTGGGCTCCGTGTTTTTCTGTCTCCTCTCTCTCTCTCTCTCTCTCTCTCTCTCTCTCTCTCTCTCTCTCTCTTACAGTAAAATCACAGCACGCTAAAGAATACACATTTATAGCACAATGCTTCTCATCTAATTATATGGCAATCATTAGTTTTAAGCTGGATGCATTATATTTTCTTTGATATATTATGCCTAAGGCATAACTCTGCATTTATTGCTGCTACTGGCAGATTTTAGTCCCATACCCCCCTTCTAAGCCCCAACTCCTCTCTACCTACCACCCCTTAACAAATTATTTAACCCCTACTGTTAGTTTGCTTATTGTCTCAAAAGGGAAAAAAAAACACAATTTGAATTGGCAAAAGGAGAGAAACAATACACCCTTGGTTAATTTATAGAAAATAAAGAAAGGAAATGGTGTGTATTCTGGGGAGCGGGCATGTTTTGTTTATTCACCAGGTGGTGTCCTGAATACACAATTTCTCTCCCCACCCCAGTAAAATTCCTTTGCAGCAAACCCCACCAGATCATGCTGAATTCCCACTTGGCTGAGTTTCATTGTCCCTCAGGGAAAAAGATATTTTTATGTATATAAATGTATATCTGTAAAGCAGCCCAGGGGTACAAAGCCACAAGGTGGGGGGACACCCCCATCACAAGTGCCTGTCTGCAGATGTTGCCATCACTCTGTCCCATCGGCTTCCCTTGGTCTTGCCCATGGTTAATGTTGAGATGGCCTGGAGTCTCAGATTGGAAATCCAGGAGAAGAAAAGGCCAAGTTCCACAGAGATGGATGGCCTGATGTTGACCCATCTGGGATCTTCCTGCCAGTTCTCCAGTAGCTGTGACACTACAGATAACAGAGCCTGCAGGTCTCCGGGACACAGAGCTACTTGTGTGTTAAATAGCAGAGCCCATATGTGGCTGTAATCACAGCACGTGGGAGGTGGAGGCAGGAGGGTCAGGAGTTCAAGGTCATACTTGACTATATGAGGCCTGTCTGGGCTACCTGAGACCCTGTCTCAGACAACAGCAATAATCAAAACTCTCAGAGTAGGCCCACATTTCTTTTTTTTCGTCTTTTCGAGACAGGGTCTCCCTGTAGCCCCAGCTGTCCTGGAACTCACATTGTAGACCAGGCTGGGCTTGAAATCACAAAGATCCACCTGCCTCTGCCTCCCAAGTGCTAGGATTAAAGGCTGAAGGGCCCACATTTCTTATGTGGTTTCCCTTTTTCTTTTCTTTGCTTTTTTTTTTTTTTTTTTTTTGAGACAGGGTCTCCCTGTAGCCTCAGCTGTCCTGGAACTCATTATGTAGACCAGGCAAGCCTTGAACTCACAAGAGATCTGCCTGCCTCTGCCTCCCGAGTGCTGGGATTAAAGGTGTGTGCCACCATGCCTGGCTTGTGGTTTTTCTTTTCATCTGTACACTGAACTTCACGTCTAGGAGCTGAAGGGATTAGAGACCACCTTCAACCTTGTTTTATAGCTGGAGGTCCTTGACAGAGAGGCACTGGGTACACTGTTTACTATTTCACAGCCACTTGCAGTTACAGCTGGATTCCTAGCTCCTGACATCCACTTCAGATAGAGCAGCTCCAAGCAACAATCCCTCTACAAGCTTGACCAAGGGCGAAGGAATAGAGGATAGTTATCTTTCTGCGAGCTAGAAATCAGTGAGCCTAACTTGCTGCTGATGGGTCCTCTCTACAATGTCCTCCCCCATGAGTATGTTTGTCCTGGGTCCCTTTCCATAGTGGTCAGTCAATACTGTGTATCTCTATTGTCTGGAAAGTGTTCAAGGGCAGTGAATGCTGGAGCCAGTACTTCTGGCTTCAAATCTTTTCTAGCCACCTGCTACTTAGCAGCCCTTGGGTAAGTGTCAATGTTTTGTTTTGTTCCTGTTTTCCCTTTGCCTGTGTTCTGGTAATAATTGAATGCCTGTCTTATAGGGTTTTGTGAGGAGGATCGTACATATTATCCCAGTCTTCCAGGGCACCTCAGATGAGCTGCTGCTGTTGTTGTTGTTGTTGTTATTTTCATTGTCATTATTAGTATTTACTATATAGCTCTTCCTTTCAGCTGAGCACTGTCCCTGTGAACAATGAATCGAAAGAACTAGCTGGGTCTGGTGACCCAGGCCTATAATCTCAGGTACTTGGGAGGCTGACACAGGGAGGTTTAAAAAATTCAAGGCCTGCCCAGGCTACAGAGTGAGTTCACATCTGGTCTTGATAATTGACCAGGACCCTGTCTCAAAATGAAAAGTATTGAAGGCCCCATGGGGCTAGGGCAGTGGCTCGGTGAGTAAAAGTGCTTGCTGAGCAAATATGACAACGTGGGTTTGGGTGAAGTGGCGTGTGTCTATAATCCCAGCACTCCTATGACAAGGTGGGAGGGAGAGACAGGAGAATCCACTGGAAGCTCATGGGCCAGCTTGTGTGGAGTACATAGTCGAGGAGCCAGCAGTGAGCCACCTCGCCTCAGGAATAAGGTGGCTGGTGAGGAATGACACCCATGACATGGTACATACACCCACCATACATACACTTAGTACTTCTAAAAGGTGGCTGGGGTTCTATTTCAGTGATAGAGCATTTGCTGAGCATGTGCAAGGCCCTGGGTTCAAGCTCTAGTACTACACATACATACAAAAATCAAAACCAACACAACTAAAACCCGTGTCTTTCCAATAACCATTTGCCTGTGGTTCCATGTTTGGACCTGCAGACTGAGATTAATTTCCCTCCTGGCTGCTGCAAGATATTTCATTTTCTCACAAGCATAGCTTTCATCAGGTGACCCCTGTCTGCCACAGAAACTCCGTCCCTGCTTGATAAGAGTTTATACCCAGGGAAAGCAAGGATTTGTCTTCGGGTCTTGTCTTCTCTAGGAAGAGTACTCCTCAGAGCCATGGCATGTTGCTTCCTTGCCATGATGTCACACCTTTCCTGCCCATTTTCCTTATGGGAAATCATGCAAAGAACTATATCAAAGATGAGAGAAAAGTGGCAACAAATTTATTTTCCCCAATTGTACCCCATGCTTAAGATGCACTGAATTGGGTGGGATGCCCCTGAGCTCAGGTGAATTTAACACACACACACACACCCTCTACCTCAACCCTGGATAAACTGAGATGACTGCCTTTGTACCTGTCCATTTCTCTGGGATACACTCCTCTCCATTTTCTACCATGTTGTCCCAAACCCAGGCCCTGTGCATACACTAGCAGCTAGCTGATGATGGGTGAATCCTCCAGAAGCACTGAGCTAGCTGACAGTCCTTCTGGCCACTGCATTGGTCACAGCCCAAACCCAGGGCAGCTTCCTGGGAACATGACCTGCATAAGCCCTTAGCCTTAAAGGAATTGATGCTCAGTGGTCTCTGTCTTTGAGTTCCTAATGATTTGATCTTTGAAACTTTTGTGAGGGCTGATGGGACACTGGAGCACATGCTGGGGATTTGGAGCCTTATTGAGGTGTGGTTCCCACCTACCTCATGGGATGCTTTCAGTAGGTCTCTGGGGGCAGGTGCAGAATGCGGATCAGGCACTGCCCAGTGTTTCTTGGGATAGGATGCACAGTGGTCATCCCTGTCCCTAGCTTGTACTCTTTCTTATCCAGTACAGGGCTACCTGCCCAGAGGTGGCACTGTCCACAGTGGGCTTCACCCTCCCACATCACTCAACAATCAAGAAAATGCCCCCTACAGACACAGGGCCATAGACCAGTCCAATGGAGGAGGAAATTCCCCAGCTGAGGCTCCCTACCCAGGTGTGTGAAGCTGACAACTAAAGCCATCCAGTACACCCTCATATTGGTTAGCATTCCTGGGTTTAGGGAGCTTGTGGCTTCTGGTGATTTACCTGAGCACAGGCCTGTTCATTTACAAAAGGAGCCTGGGATGCCCACTCTACATGGTGAATGTAAAGACTGAAAGAGCACATAAAGCCTTTGATATGGAATAAACATTATGTTTTCAAATGGGCATTCTTCTGTGTCCCAAGAGGTGCAGGAAGAAGCTGTGTGTAGGGGCAGAGGCACCTACTCAGCTCTCTTTAGGGATGTGTCTTAATGCCTTAGATCCCAGTACCTGGCCTTGATGTTAACCAAGACTGAAGCAGGTGTTGGCGAACATGGAGGGCACCCCGGTGCCCCTCGTGCAGAAGAAGCCTGCCTGGAGAATGGATTAAGATGCTCCTTTGTTATCTAGCACTGACATAACAGGGTTATCTTTCTCCCAGGTTCAGGCTTCTCGCTCTGAGTTCACAGATGCCTAGGCTCTCTGATTCCCTCCAGGTTAGGCATAGCATGAGCTTTGGAAGAGACCAAACTAGGTTTGACTGATTGCCTCTGCAGCCAGATAGCTGTGTCACCTCCACGCCTCAGTTTCCTTGTGTGAATAGTAAAGGCAACAGTACCACGCTCATCTTGTTGAGGGTGTGCACAGGGTACCACACAAGCAGAGCGAGGGTGTGGCACGTGAGGTTTCTGTAATCTGTAAGTCCAACTGTGGCCTTAATGGAATCTGTCCCACTCCCTATGTAGACCAGGTTGGCCTTGATCTCACAGAAATCTATCTGCTTCTGTCTCCTGAGTGCTGGGATTAAAGGCGTGCACTAGCATGCCACGCTAATCCTCATATTTTAAAAGAAGGTGCTGAGCTGTTTTATACAGTTCAATACATTGATTGGGGCAAAACTCAGGGGAAAGCACTGGGGTGGAGACAAGAGATATTTTGGGGGCAGGAAGTGGCCTTCCTTTCCTTCTAAAATCTCACCACTTAGACTAGCAGTTCTCAGCCTCAAAGCTGTGACACGCTGGTGTGGGACCAGCAGTTGTGAGATGTAGCACAGACAAATACGTTGCTAATAATAAAGTGTTGCAGTTTTCGAATAATTCCCCCCCCGTTTTTTCTTTTGTGTAAATTAGAGGGAATTCAAGGTTATCCCAATCATGCCAGCAGACCTGCTCTCATCCCCATGTGAAGAAGAGGGAGCACCTAGGAACTGGGCCTAGCTCCATAAGGGGAGATATATATATATATAGTCCTTGGTCCCGGGATCATGGATGGGTCCTGGAGGTCATGATCACAAGCCCCTGCTTGTGACAAGCCCAGACACCCCAAAGTCTTTTGAGAAGCTGAGACGTGCTCAGTCCACGGCACAGAGATGAAGAAATGAATAGCTATTTTATGCATCTCTGACAGGGACACAAAACAACACCTGCCACATGGCGTCAATCAAATGGTGCTCAAGAACATGGCCCACTGGTGGTGACAGCAGTCTGAGTAATGTCCCCAAAGTGGAGGAAGTGGTCAAAGAGGCATGTGAGGGTCTCCTGGGGTAGTAAAGATAGCCTATGTTTCCCTGGCTAACACACCATGAAGGTGCTCAGTTAAGATCTGAAACCGCGTCATGTGTGTTTATAACTTGACAGGAAAATGTCTGCATACCTCCTTGAAGGGGCTTTCCTCAGCACCTGCTTGGGTGAGGACAGTGGGACAATGACATTAACTCAGGAGCCTGGGGGTCCCCAGCAGGTCCTGCTTCTCCCAGTTAGCCCACCCCGGGCTCTGTTATACCACACGTGCTTGTTTCACTCAATAGCTTTGTGGCTACCCTGAGCTCTCTACTCCTGGGAGACGACTGACTTGGGGGCGGGGGGCTGACCTCTTCCTTTATTACCACTAGCACTTGTATGGATAGGACCCTCATCCGAGATCTAACTTCTGGCAATGCAGCTCTGTAGCACAGTAGGAGCATGTGTGAGGCCACAGTATGTTAGGAAGTGTTCTTTGCCTGGGGGTGGGGTACTCACAGAGCACACCCAGTGGAAGGGGCTATACAGATAACCCCCTTGAAATCTGAGGCACCAGGATGCTGAGGTGACTGTTCTCAGGCCACACACTTGGAGCTTATTTTATTTGCTTTGTGTGTTACTTTTCAACCCACCCCCTTCAGTTGCCAAGGAAACAGTGATGCATCCCTGGGTGGGGCCTAAGCTGGTCAATACGGTCCTCTGAGGCCATTGCCAAAGAGGCAAGCCTGGGGGCAGGTGCTAGAGCTGAGGAGGGAGAATTAGAGCAGGGCAGGGTGGGAAGTGGGGGGGCGCTGACTGCTTGGCTTGTTAGAGGTCTCAGTCAGGTGGTAGCATGCCACTCACAGCCCCAGGAGACCCACCATTGGCCATGCTACCAGCAGACACCAGGGAAGTGTTCTCCAGGGCAGTTGGAACAGCCCACCCACCTCCGTGTGTGTGAGGCATGGGATAGGTGGTCTCTGAGGCTTTACCAGGTCCAAAGCCTCTGCAGACCACAGTGGAGTCCAGAGACAGGGAGAATGGATTTCTTGGCATGGTGTATTATTATGGACAACTGGAGAGAAAGCATGCGCTGGACACTAAGGCCCAGGCAGAGCCTTCTCTGTGAGAAGCGTTCTCTCTATCCTCCAAAGATGAACTTCCTGGTTCCCTGTCCTTAGCAGATGCAGACACCAGGATCTCGGCCTTCCTAGCAGCGTGTTTTAGTTTTCTCGCTATGCCATTAAACCACCCCAACCCCCATCCCTACAGGCCCAGTCTTACTTCTTCTTCACTCTAATCACCCAGGCTGGGAAAGTGGTCTGGTCCTTGAGGGTTTATTCTGGGACTTATCTCAGAGACATCATCATGCTCCATTCTTTTTATTTATTTATTTTTTTACAGCTCTGGCTTGTGTAAGGACCTTCTGAGTTCTGTCTTTGGCCTTAGGCTACTTCCCAGCCTGGTGAGTTGACAGAGTCTCCACAAGAGTATCCCGGACCTCCTTTCCGAGAGCCACTCCTCTGGGCCACATTATTGCCCTCCGTGGTCTTGCCAGTAGCTGCAACATGATGCTCTGACATGCTGCCTCTCTCCTCCCTGTTAGAGAGCCTCCCGCCCCCCCACCTCCTGGCTGCACTCTGTCATTTTCCCTATCACCCAGCCTCAAAACCTTGGAGTTATTTTTGATTCATCAATCTCCTTTATTGTCTTTATCTAGTCACATATCAAATTCTGTCAGTTCTTCCTTCAAAGTATCTGTAGCATATGTCCCTTCCTTTCTTAAAAAAACAAATTTCATTGTTTTTCTTTGTATAAAAGAGAAATATGTTCAGTGTAGAATATTGAGAAAATACAGCACCCATAACCAAAGAGGAAAAAATTACCCACAGTTCCTCCCACCATAGCTAGCTATTCTCATTGTTTGGCTATAAGCCGAGTCTCTCGTCCCTGCTTATGTGTCCGCAACCTATGTTCGCCCTTCTCTTTCTCCCCATGGCCCCCATTCCTGTCCCCCCCTCCATACTGGGTCTCAAGCTCTCTCCTCTCGCCCTCTCATGCCATGTTGCTTTGGCCAGCCTAACCTCTTCAAATGCTGTCTTCAGTACTTCCTTTCCAACATGCTGAACTCAGGGCAGCTGAGAGGCCACAGGAAGTAGGTGCCTCACCCTGGGAAGAAGCCCACACCTTGGTGTGGCCAGTGCCTTTGTGGGAATCAGAAGAAGACTAGCCTTCTTCGGGGTGGAGGAAGCTCATGTAATATGTTTGAATGTGTCCCCCAAGGTTCATGTATTCAAACTTAATGCTAGGGCTGGAGAGATGACTCAGCAGTTAAGAGCACTGGCTGTTCTTCCAGAGGACCTGGGAGGTTTGTTCCCAGCACCCACATGGCAGAGAGCAACCATCTGAAAGTTCAGTTCCAAGGGATCTGACACCTTCTGGCCTCTGTGGGCATTGGACAACATGGATACATGTACGTGTAGGCAAAACACTCAAACGTATAAGCAAATTAAAAAAAATTTAAAAAACAAATCAAACAAAAACACAACCCCCCTAAAAGAAAACTTATTATTTTTTCTTTTTGGCCTTTTTAAGATGGGGTCTCCTTATAGCCCTAGCTGGCTTGGAACTCACTATGTAGACCAGGCTGGTCTTGAACTCATAGAGACCTGCTTGTCTTTGCCTTCTGAGTGCTGGGATTAAAGGTATGCACCACCACATTTAGCAAAGAAAAGTTAATTTTTGTACATGAACTTGCTGATGGATTTGGAGGTAGTTCCCTTTCAGAGGTGATCAGGGTTAGATGAGGCCATGGGCCGGATGGTGTTAATGGCTCTATAAGGAGGGGAGGGGCGCTCAGGTCTGCTCACTTGCTCTGCTGCTCATCCTGTGCAGTCCTGATGCTGAATTGTTGCCAGGGCCACACCCTTGGACTGCCTAGTCTCTAGAACCTTGTCTACATAAGCCTCTCTTTTTGTATATGTGTGTGTTCATGTTCATGTGTGCTTATGTGTGTTGTTGCACATGCGTGTGCATGTGTGAAAGCTACAGGACAGCCTTGGGTGTCGTTCCTCAGGAATGCTCTCTACCTTTTCTTTCTGAGATGTTTTAAACATTATTTTTTCATTTATTTATTTTTATTTTATGCGTATGAGTGTTATGGCCACATGTGTGTAAGTGCAGCCATGTCGTGCGGTGCCTTCAGAGGACAGAAGAGGACATTTAAGCTTGCATGGCATGCACTTTACTGATTGAGCTAGCTCCTAATCCTATACCTTTATTGTTTACAAATTATTCCCCCAGCTATTTTGTTATAGCGGTAGACAACATACTAAGATACCCAGGATGGGTAAGTGACTTAGCAGGTGGAGAACAAGCTTCTTTGGGGGGAGCAATAAACAACTGCAGGAGGAGGTCTGTGCAGACCTTCTCTGCTATGTGTCTGGCAAAGTCTAGCTTACCAGCTGGAGCTCCTGGCCTCCCAGCTCCTGGCCTACCAGCACTGACCATCTCGTTCAGGCTGGGCTATTCCTTGCTTCTCAAAAACGTGTGTTCCTTCCCCCTCCAGGGTTCTGCTGGAGCGCACCCCTCTCTAGCTTCCTTCTCTCCCTACTCATGTTTGTGACCTAGAGTCAGCCCTCAATGCCTGTAGAGTCCCAGTAGGCTCCCCAAGTGCATCTGTGGGTGGGGTAGGGTCTGTGATGAGGGGCTGGGCCTGCCAGATGTCCCTCTGTATTATTACAGTAACCTCCCAGCTTTTCAGTGTTGCTTACTATAGGTGCTTCTCCCTTTGACAAGATTACATTGGGACAAATTCATCACACATGGTAGTTGTCATTACCCATAGATGTGTTTTATCTATCCAAACACAATTTAACAACACATCACACTGAAAAGTGTTGGTTGTCTCCCTCTGTGTTCATGGGACTGACCAGGAGATGTGGCTCACTGTCTCCTCTGCCCAGCATCACAAGTTTTGTACTGTGTATATTACTAGCCTAGGAGAATAGCAAAATTAAAAATTATAAGTATAGGTGGGTGTGGTGGCATAAACCTGTAATCCTGGCACACAGGAGGGAGGAGGGAGTATGGAGGACGGAGGACGGAGGACGGAGGAGGGTGGCCAGGACTTTAAGGCCAGTCTTGGCTATGTAGTGAGTTCCAGGCCAGCTTGAGCTGTATAGGAATACCACCATCTCAAAACAAAACAAAATTTTCTTTTAAAAATATTTTATTATTTTTTATTTTATGTGTATGAGTGTATTGCTTGTGTATACATAAGTGCTCCCGTGTTGTATAATGCCCTCAGAGGTCAGAAGAGGATATTAGCTGCCATGTGGGTGCTGGGAATCAAACCCGGGTCCTCTGCAAGAGCAGCCAGTGCTTTTAACTGCTGAACCATCTTTCTAGCCCCCAAACAAAAATTCCTACCAAACCCATGTATGGTTTCTACTGAATGCCGTTCACATTCCCATCAGCCTAATATTGAGTCTGCAAGATGAGTCCTCATTAAATAGGGACTGTAATCCAAAACTTTAACAGCCCTTGCCCTGGTAGATCTAGGAAAGCTGTTCAACTCTCCACAACCTCTTTGTCCTTTGGGGGGGGTTCTGGCCCTCTCTGCCCCACCTCTCCTTGATTCACCCCTCTGCTCATACAGAAGAACGGTGCACATCTTGGTAGTTCAGTATACCCAGTTTAGTGGAAAACACATCTAGTTACACATCCACTCAACAAGGATGCATTAATTCCTCCGCAGACGTCCCAGCACCTGGCTTTGACTCCCAGCATGTTCTTGAGCAAGTCACTTAAATTCTCCAATCCTCATTTTCCCACCTGTGAAATGGGGATTAAAGCAATTCTCAGCCCACTCACTTGGAGAAGGCACATACATGTGAAAGTGTTTTACAGACTGTGGAGCTCTGGGAAATGCCATTAGCAACCCATCTTCCTTTGTTCAGGGCGAGCTAGTCTCATGTTTCTGAGAGGTGGGGGCTGGCTCCCGACAGTCCCTAGAGTATATTGGGCTTTTGATAAAATGTATGTGGATTAGTTCATAAAATGTATTTATAATACCCTACCTACCTCCTTCAATGGAGGATTTACATAGATTCCAACAAAACCATGTGCACTGAAATAATAACATAATGACACCCACAATGACAAATAACTTTGATGGCGCATGCTTGACACTGTGCTAAGAGTTTTATGCTCACTACCTCACATCATCTTCACAGTAAGTCCTTGAGGAAGGTACTATTGTTGCCCCACTGTATAGACAGGGAATCTGAGGCTCAGTGCAATTCAGCAGCTTCCTTGGGGGCTGTGTAGCTGGACAGAGGTCTGCACGGAAAGTGGGGAAGTCACTGACATGGTGGCCCAGGTGGCAGTTTTGGACCATCAGAGATCACACATGCAAAGGCAGCTGGAAGTCTTAGGCAAACCACAGCATGCAGCCTAACATGGGATACCATGCCTATGATATTCTGGCATCTGTTTAAATTAGATTTCATAACAACCTTGAGAGGAAGGTATTTGTCAGTTTCCTGTCCCATTGCTATGATAAAGTACCCTGACAAAAGCAACTTGAGGGAGAAGGGGTTTATTTTAGCTCAGAGTTCGTGATGCCCTCCCATCACGGTTGGGAAGTTGAGGCAGAAGGAGCTTGAAGCAGCTGGCCTCATCCGTCCACACTCAGGAGACAGAGAGGGAGGAAGGCCTCCTACTCTCCGTGACTTAGCTGCGCTTTCTCTACTTACATACACTCCAGGATACAGCCAGGGAACCGGCACCCACAGTGGGTGGGTCTCCCGGTCTCAAAGAACACAATCAAGATACCTCCCTCCTGGTATGCCCAAAGGCCTATTTAAATGAACTCTAAACATTTGACCATATATATATATATATATATATTATATATATATATATATATATATATATAGTTGGCTGTGGTGGTCACAAGCCTTCTGTCAAGACAACAGGAAAAGACTGCTTGCTGTAACAGAGCTGATGGTTGTTGATGGGCCTATTAGCTGGAAAGTTCTTTTTAAGGCCTCCAAGGCCTCCTCCACCTGAAACCACCTGTCTCACAGGAATACCTCACTGGCTGCTGATGCCCAGGGCTGGGATCTTAATGCCAGCACCCGCAGGGCCTCCCTGTAAACTTCAAGGGAACAAAGACTTACAGAACCTCTCTTGGCCTTCCCCGCCCCCTACCCATTTTTCCCCCCAAAGAAAAATGAAAGAATCTGATAATTACTTCTATCTACCACCCAACTGTACTAATTACCAACCTATTTCTTCACAGTGTGACAGACACCAGCTCTGGAAAACACATAGAGATAAATTAGCACTAATTGGTTTTCCTCTGGCTGTTTGAATTAGTATTTAAAGCTCCAATTACAAAGCAGAATAATTGCTATTAATGTCCTATCGCAGTACAAAAGGCAGTTCTCTCGAGAACCAGCCCAGGTGTATGATTACTCTGATTACAGCATATTTAACCTGGCTCGTTAAGAGGGAGAGGATCAGACCGTTTCAATATGGCCGACAGGCCACTTCCTACAGGGCTATGGCTGGACGGAAGAAAAGGCAGGAAGAAGAGGCAGGAGGGGAGGAGTAGAGGGGGCCAGGGTGTTGGAAGCTTGAGCCTGCCTGCTTCTGTCAGTCAGCAAAAACCTCTAAAGCAAACACTCCTGAAAGAGAAGGGCACGGGAGGATGGAGTAGGGTGGCTCTCATGTTGGTGCCAGATTTTTACCAGCCAGTGACTGGGCCTTTCCATCCACACCATCTCCTTGGTAGAGTCTCAGTCGAGGATTTAGGACATGAACTTGAGCCTCACCTTCTTCACCTGCCTGCCCTTCCCACGCTTTCTTTCCTGTTCCTCTAGTTCCACCAGGGAACTCTTCTTCTTTGACCAGAGTCTGATTTGGGGAGAGATGGGGAAGGATGCTTCCCGAGGGTGACCTGAAGGCTCCGCAGAGGTAGGTCCTGCGGAGTCCTGGCTTTCTAGCTCCTAAGCCAGATGAGAAGCTCTCCAGCCTCTGTATCTCAGCTCCATCATCTGTAATATGGGGACAAGGATCCGATGAGGGAGAACACGAAAGAATAAAGGGCTTGTGAGGCCGATCGAGCTGCCTCTATAAAGGCAGGTTTCTGCGTGGCTATGGAGCGTCTATGGCTGGAACCCCACCCACCTCTTCCCTTTCCATAACTTGCCTTCCTAGTCTTTGTCTCCTTCTCTGTTTCCACTTCCTCCCTTCCTCTGGGCTGTCTCCCAGATCTTCCAGATCTGGGTAATGCGGGATCTCCCCATTCACACTGGGATGCTAAGATCTCAATGAGTTCCTTTCCTGAAGCAGCTGCATTTAAGAAGGGAGGGCTATGTTTAACCCAAAGAAATGAGTCACTAATGGTGAACTTTCAGGCAAACTGAGATGATATTTTGTGGGGAGCATGAGGAAGTCACAGTGCTCTTCAGAGCCCCCCAGGCAGCTGTCTACTCGCTGACACACACCGTTTGGCGCAGGCCTGTGCCAGGCTCAGTCTGAGCCAGAGAGGGAAGAAAGAGGCCGACGGGGACAAGACGGCAAGACAGGAATGGGGCCCGAGGCTGCTGCAAACCCAGCCAAAGTTACTGACCTGAATATCGAGGTCATCTAAAAGTTGCTAGTTAGTGGTGGGGTCCCCATTCTGGAGCTGCTGGCAGGGAGCATCCCTGGTCCATCTGTCCCTAGCAGAATGTTCAGCTGTTTCTGAGCTGTGTATCCTCTGAGATTGTCCCGAGAAGCTCAGCCTGTCCCAGGCCTGCCATCTTTATTTGTCTCTCAGCCCCAAGACCTTCTTTGTTGCCACATGGGAAACAGACCATGCCAACTTTCCTCCAGAGGGGTCTCTTGTCCTTCAGAGCCCTCCCATTTTTTTCCTGCTTTCCTCCAGGAGTGCTCCCCCATTGGTCCAGTTGGTCTCTGTGTTGCCACCTCCCTCCTTCACTGGGGAGACCTGCCCCAGGCCAAGGGACAGAGCAGCATGCTTGGATGGTGACCCCAGTTCAGCCCAGCTTTGCATTAAGTTGTGTGCAATATCGTTTCTTTCATCTCCCAGGGCTCAGTCTCCACCTCTACTATGAGAAATGAGATCCGAGGGCTCCTGGAGGGAACGTTTCTAGCTTTGGGGCTCTCCACTCCTCTCCTCCCTTCACCTACCCACCTGGTCTCTTAAAACAGGTAGCCTGCATATCTGGGAAGAGTCTCTCAGGGACTCTGGGGCCTTGAGAGCTTTGCTGAGGAGGGTCCTGAGAAGGGCGATGAGAGTCCATCAGGGTCCGTGTGTCCAGAAAAGCCCCTGGGTGGTCTCTGCTGGGTGGGCCCAGCTGTAGCAGCCCAGGCAAAGAGCAGCACTGCCAACCAATCCCTCCTTTACAACCATGCTGGGAGGGACTGTGGGTGGTGTTCACGTATGGGGGGGGGATTTCTTTTTAAGAGACAAGGTGGGTGGAATGGGGGAAGCCAGCTGGCTGTGGGCTCTATTTCTACTGACAAGGCTTTACCCTGTAGGTGTGAGGAATTCCAATTAAATATGCAGCCTATTTGTCTGTGTGTGGGAGAGGGTTTGCTGGAGGGAGGGGGACGGAGGCAGCGTCTCTGCGGCATACCAGCAAACCAGAAATTAGCTCCGTTCATCACAGGCACACGGGGCTTCCCTCAGCCCTCCTGTGCACTCGCAGGAGTCTCGAGAAGGAGACAGACAGAGGAAGCAAGAGAGAGGTTGGGGAGGCGGGTTCCCGGCTGGAAGGGCTTCCGGAATCTCTGAGTGGGCAGGAAGGATTGCCCGACTCCTTGGCTTTTGGGGGGGGGTTTCCCGTGCCGGAGATGCTTCCAGTGAGCTTTTTGGGGGCACCTGTGGGGATGGCCAGAGTGGTCTGGGCTTATCCCTGGAACTAAAGATCTTAGATACACATGGGGGAGGGTCTGTAGCCAGGGCTGCCCAAGGAAGTACCTCCTCTTACTTGGCTACCCCAATGAAGCACAGGGGGCCTCAGTTAGAAGCAGTGGTTTTGCTGCAGAAAACATCCCTGAACTGCTGGGTTTGGGTGCGAGGATCGTGCCAAGGCACTTTGGGATTACATGGGCTTCTAAAAGCTGTTTTGCTTCTTTTACCTTTCCGTCATTTCTCTTTTTACTCAGAGACGGGATTTCAATAAAACACAAACACTCTCTAGACTACTCATTTGATGGCAGTAGGTCCTGTCTTTTGACAGTAAGACGTGTAACTTTTGGGAGGTTTCCATCGGAGCCCGCATGTGAGACCATCTGACGGTCAGCGAGGATGGCTGCAGGGGTTGGTGGTCCACCTGGCCCTCACCTTTCTTGGGCTTAGCCTTCAAACTCTTGGTCTTTCATCCAGACCGCCATGACGTCCTCTTACAGCCCACCCACCCATTTCTCTACTTTGCTTATCTTTTCTGGAGGCTGTTTCCCCATCTGGTTCCTTCCTACCTTCAATCCACTGCTTGTTTCTCAACTGATGAAAATGTAATCATCTGACTACCTAAAAAGCAAAGTATCCGGGGAGACACGGAAGAGGAGAGGGAGAGCGTCAGTTGGTTATTTTTCTGATTGAGGCATCTAAGATAGTGGTTGAGTCATCACAGTCGCCAGCACTTCCTCTTCCAAGCAGCCCCAATGAGGGGCCTACTGAGCAGGGAGGGGGTTGTCAGTGGTCTCGTGACTACCTGAAGATTGGCATAGGGGCATGGCTGGGACAGCTGGTGATGGATACTGGTGGGGGGGCAGGCCTGGTGGAGAGATGAGGTGGGCTCTGGGCAGAATGGGAGATAGCACCATTGGGGGCTGGTCTGGAGGGAAAGGTCTACAGAGAGGACAACTGTGCAGATAAGTGGCCGGGGTCAAAGCCAACCAGTGGACAGCTGGGAAGGAAGGCCACCACTCGTTGCTCAAGGAGGAATACAGGTGATACGTTGTGCCTTACACTCCCTGGATGCCCACCTCTGTCTTGTCTCTGCTGCAACCCTCCTTTATTCCTTCATTCTCCACATTCCTTGATCTTGTAGCATCTCCCACATTTATAGGAGGGTATAAAAAGGCATGGTTGCCCCAGGGGAGCCTCCTGGAGCAGAGGAGTCAAGGCTGCAGAGGACGCCCCCATCTCTACAGATGCCATGTCAGAGTTCAGTGTTTAAGGCCAGAAGATTAGAACCTGGGTCATATAGGGCAGGGCTACCTGCTCCAGCCGCTGCAGCCCTTTGTTCCTCGTTCCTTCTCTCTTGCTAGAAAAATGGAATCGAGATAGTAGCTTAGAGGAAAGGGCTAGAATGGAGACAGGATAAAAAGGCAGAGACAGGTGATGAGAGGCAGAGAAAAAGAGAGATTGGAGAGAGACAGGGATGCCCACTTTGAGAATATTAAATTGGCAACATCAGGTCATATGTAAATTATTTTTAGGACAGAGGCAACCCCTCTTCAGATCAGATAATGTTTGTGTAAAGTGTCTGGACCTGTTTTGGCTGGCCCAGGAAGCCACATAGAATTGCTGGAGGGACAACACTGGGCTGTTCTGACACAGAACAAGTTCCCTTGGAACTTGGCTAGAATCTTCTTTAGTAGATGTGGGTGACTGTGTGGAGCATGAGGTGGAGAGAAAACGCCACATTACCTCCTATTTTCTTTCCTGAGCACCCCTGACATGAGATGCCCAACATCTGACATCTGATTACATGACATCCTGTGGCCGATGTCCTAGGGGGAGTTACAACTCTTTGTTTCTTTGTTCTGCCCAAAACATGAGTTATAGAGTGCTGCCCTTGTTGGAAGGAAGGAAGGAAGGAAGGAAGGAAGAAAGGAAGGAAAGAAGGAAGGGAGGGAAGGGAAGGAAAGAAGGAAGGAATGATTTATTTTGGACCATTGTTCAGAGGGGACAGTCTATCATTTCAAGGAAAGTGTTGAGGGTGGCAAATGGCTTTTTCACACCTTGGTGGGCCAGGAAGCAGGGAACTCTGGCTAAATGGGGCTGGGCTCTAACTCTCAAAGAAATCTGCACCTAGAGACCATCTCTGCCAGCCATATATCCCACCTGAAGGCCCCACAGTCTCCACAACTATTCAAACAGGACTCTTTGGTGGGAGACTCTACATTCAAACTGTAGCATCCTGCCCCTGGTCCTCTGGACAGAAATCTGGGCTTCAGGACAAGAACAGATGAAGAATCCTTGCTGAAGCTGAAGTGTTTTCCTAAATCAAGCTTCAAGAGTGACAGGAGAGAGAGAGAGAGAGAGAGAGAGAGAGAGAGAGAGAGAGAGAGAGAGAGAGAGAGATTGCGATCCCGCTCCCAAGGGGAGCCTTCTGGAGGGAGACTCTTCTAGTGAGGAAGGTTGGAGAACAGGTGGGTGTCAGGCTGCTGAACTCTATTAGGAAAGACAGTTGCAATTGTGCATGGAAGGAGAAGACTGTAAGCCACAGATGGGGTGTGTGTGGGATGGAGGAGGATCAGATGGTAGGCGGGGTCCTTCTAGGCTACGAGGACTCCGTTAGACAGAGCCCAGGCTGGGGGGGGGGCACAGAAAAGAAGCTGGCGGTGCAGCCCCAGCTCCTTCAGGGAGGGTCAGGCCCTGAAAGAGATGAACAGGCATGTGGTGTGGGCTGTGTATGACAGGGTCTCCCTGTAACAGCCATAAAATAGCTCGAAGCTCAATGTCTGGCTCCCGCCCTTCCCAGCCATGTCATTCCCAGGCTCCTTTTATCATTCTGCTTCAGCATGCCTGTCACCCCAGAGCCGGGGGTGGCTGGGGCACGGGGAAATATGAATGGCAGAGCTGCTCTGAGCCCCCAGCCACCCTCCTGGAGCAGGAGGAGAGAACCCGACCATGAGGTATTTTCCTGGCGCTAGGGATAACCTTGTAGGAGGCAGAGAGAATCCAATTAGACATGCAAGGCTGGGAGGCGCGTGGTGAGTGGGAAAGCTTACTTCTCGCTTTCTAGCTTCCCTGGCCCTCGGTGGGATGTTACAGCCTGGCTCCCTCATGCCAGCCCCTCACGTCCCACACTCCTGTCCCAGGGCCGTCACTGTGCTTTGATCACCACCCCTTCTAACTTGGTTCTGGGACAGTCCCCAACAGATTGACGCCCACTGAGTCAGCATCTCCCCCAAGGCTGTGGCTACTACTGTTTCTTCTCCCTATCAGCCTCTGGAACTGGGCTAGGGCTCTGCCTCCCTTTCCCCTGGGAGCTGGGTACCCAACCACGCCTCCCCCATTTCCTCTAGGCTTCTCTGAGCTCTGTAACAAGTGTGTGTCTCACCTGGTTCTCCTTGGGCTGGGCACAGATAGGGACAAGTGACCTCACTTCTTCTGAAACCATCATCCCCAAATATCTCCAGCATCCAAATCACTGAGTTACCACTTAAGACTGGATCTTGCTGCCTCTATGGTGTTCCCTTACGATGGATACCTGAGCACATGTATAGGAGGTGGCTCATGGTGACCTTGGACAGGTCTTGACCTCCTCAGGACCTCAGCAGCAGCTCCCTCCCACTTGAGGGTCCCAGGAGAGGAGAGAGTCTGTTGATGGAGCTAGGCCTGGGATACCATCTCTACTGAGATGTACAGCCCTGAGTGGAAATATTCTCAGGTGGCCCTGGGGAAGGGAAGAAAGTTAGTTCTGGAAGTCTTATTTGGTTGAATGCTGGGCACCTAGGCCATTTCCAAGCTCCTGGTTTCCCTAGCCAGCCATTTTCTCCCCAGTCTACTGGGACCATCTGAAGGGGATGTTTAGGGATGGCAAAATCCTCAGTCAGCCTTAGCACCCCTCTGGAGCCAGAGCCTGCCCTCTGTCATTTCATTGCAGGCTGTCTTCTGAGGTGTGAGGAACTCCAATTAAGCATTCAGCTAGTCTGCCTGTGTGGGGGCCTGGGCTGTGGAGGAGGCTGCCTTGTGCTGGTGTGCTGGTGCAATGACTAATCCTCACACCAATTATGGGCCTCTGGGAGGAGGTGTGGGAAGGCGGGTGGGGAGACTGGGGGCAGGGGTTTCCTCACAGAGTCAGCTGCCTCTACTTACTGTGTCCCTGGTGGTCATGGGCAAAGGAGAGTTTGAGATGCCAAGAAAGCAGAGCCCTGGGGACCCAGAGTCCTCACAGAAGTACCCTGTCCTGTAGGGGGTCCTGCTTTCCGAGGATGCTTGTACCAGACACTCATTCTCCCTACAACCTCAAGGATGGTGGTGGCCTCAGTTTGCCAAAAGAGGGTCTGAGGTGCAGAGAAATAAGTGACATATCAGAGGTTGCCTAGTTAAGAGGTGATCGGTGGGATGAACGTGTGGCCGCCACTCTAAGACCAGTGGGTCTTGGGGTACACAGAGGCCACCAGTAAGAGCTATGAGGGTCTCAGCAGAGGAGCCGAGTCAAAGGTCACAAGTGGCCCCCACACCCCCATTCTGTGGAGAGACCAGATGCTCAGGGAGATAGATGGTGTAGGTTCCATGTGGATCTTTCCATTGATAGAATTCTTGGGAATCTGGGCAATGTCTCCCATAGACACATTCATCCATTTGACTTTACCATCAATTGATGAATTATGCTGTATCCTTAGCTGTGGGCTTCAGATCAGGAAGGGCCAGGAAAGCTAAATCTCTAAGAAAAGATATTCAGCCCCACCTTCAAGTTCAATAGCAAATGTGAGAGACACTGGGGGTCCCAGAGGAAAACCAAGTTGGCTTGAGTGGGCTTGGGAGAGGCTGAATTTGAGCCCTCATGTGGAGCAGAGTTGGAAGGAGTTCTGGCCTTGGAGAAGACAGAGTGGGAGGGAGGGCAGGGCCAAGACCTCTGTGGAGCCAGCTCCACCCTGTTCCCTGGGCCTCTTCTGAGAGCTTGGGCCAGTTAGGAGCAGCCCAAGTCTGCCGGTACATCCCAGGGCACCCTGTTAAAAGTCCAGGAGAAGCACAGGGAGCAGAGCTTCTCAGCACATCAGAGGGCTTCCCCACTGCCTCGGATCCCTGGGGAATGGGGGCTTGTAGGCCTCTGAGCCTCGTGGGCTTGGCTCCTGACTGTGCGACTGTGCGTATGGAAGGCAGTTACCTGTTTTTCTTTCCCAAGTAGTACAGGGCTTAAACTACCCTACAGCGGATTTAGAGGAGATGTGCCCTTAAGAGAGAGGAGTGCAGGGTACTGGGTCAAGGATCCAGGGGGCGGATCTTGCCTTCTTCACCTTGAGGTGGGGCATGGGTCACAGTCTCCTTTGCAGTCTGGCTGACTGTGGGCAGAAGCCCTTGTTTTCCAGGTCTTTCCCACAGGCTGTTTGAGGGCCATGGTAACTCATGCCTTGAAATCCATTTGTTCAGAGAAGCCTACCTTTGTAAGGGTGGCAGAATATATAGCAGAACGAATGGGGAAACTGAGGCATTTATGATCCTCCCTTTCTTCCAGGTGAAGATTTTGGGTATGAAATCTCATCAGCCTTTTGAGGCTCCATAGTTCTCCTGGGTTACTCTTGAGAGGATCCTTTTGAGAAATGAGGCAAATCCCTGAGACAAGAGTTATGGGGTTCAAAGGTGCAGATGGGCCTGGTGACTGAGTTCAGGACCTTCATCAGTTGGAGACACACGGCTGGAGGACACTGAAGTGTTGGGTACATTCCTCAGGTTTTAAGCAAGATTTACATTCCCTGTGATTTTTTTTCCCTTTGGTGAAATGATCGGAAGGACCGCAGGGCTCCGTCTAGGGACGTGGTGACCCAACACTTGCGTGTATCACCCTGCCCTCAAGTGAGCCTAGCGAGCTACCCTACCACCCATACGGAGTAGATGCCACTTCCAGCTCCAGCTCAAAATTCAAGAACAGCAGCGTTGGGGTTCAAGTCTGGCCTTCTATCTTCTGAGTGGACAGCCCCTGATCCTGTGATGCTAAATAATCCCTGTTTTCTGTTGGGCTGACATTGGGTTCCGTGTACCCAACACGGGGCCTCCTTCTGGGGACAGGGCATGGCATCCCTTTTCTGTTCCTTACCCTGCCCACCATGTTGGGATGTCCTTGGCAGAGAGAGAGGGTAGGTGGGCGGCCCTCCTGTCAGTCCTGCGGAGGAGTTGGGAGTTCCGGGAGAAGAGGAGGGGGCCCAGGCTGGTGGAAACTCCCAGGCACGGGGCTGTGTGGGGAGGAGGGACTCGGGGGCGGGTCCCAGGCTTTTCCCCACACTTCCTCAGGGATCGCTTTACATAACCAGGCCTGCTTAGTCACTGCTTTTTACTTTTTTTTTGGAAACAATTTTCTCAGCATCACAGCTCCCTGTCTCCATCCCTTACTAGTCACCGGTGCTAGGGAAGTCCCTTTTCTCCCGTTCCCTAGGCAACCCAGTACATTTGCCTTTCAAATGCTCCAAGGCCTGGGCGGGGGTAGGAGTTCCCTCCCCCTGTACCCGGGCCTCCCACACAGCCACTCCCGCCTCAGTTGGCGATGTCAGGTGGCCCAGCCTACCAGAGACATCTGGGGAGACCAAACTATGTGCCTGGCCTCAGCACCTATTCTGGACGATCTTGGCTCAAGCTCAGAGCCTCCCAACCCATATCTGGAGATGCCCATATGGGCCTTTGGACACGGCTGGCTCTGCTCCTTCTTCTCTTGGGGAGAGAAAGCAGGCCAGGAATCTTTGTGAAGTGGCAGAGCTGGGCCTATCTTGACAAGGCCCAGGAAACTTGAGGGGCCGGGGAGGACACGGTGCCACCACAGCCAGGCACAAGGCCTGGGGGACTCGGCTTCCCCTCCTTACTCTGAGTGTATACTGGGGAGAGGATGTGGAGTGTCTTCCTCTTCCTCTTCTTTGCCTCTCCTGCTATGGCCTCTGGTAGGCTGGGAAAAATTAGATTTGGGGTACCCAAGGTGGTGAGAGTTTCTCATGATGCAAGGAACACTGGGCAGGGGACTTGGAAGGCCTGACTTTGTGTGCCTCTTCCACTCCCTATGGAAGGTCATAATGTTGATTAAAAAAAAAAAAGGTTTTTATTTTTATGTGTGCAAGTGTTCTGATTTGCCAGTATGTTTAGTAGTATGTGTGCAGTGCCTGTAAAGCCTGGAAGAGGGGGCCAGAGCTGCCGTGTGGGTGCCAGGAATTGAACCCAGGTCCTCTGGGGAAACAGTAAATTCTCTTAACCACCCGTCCAGCTCTCTGGCTCGATAATGTCGATTTTTAACATTTATTTGTTTATTTATTTTTATATGTGTGTGGACGTGTCTGTAAGCATGTGTCCCTGTGCATGTGGAGGTCAGAGGACAACTTGAAGGGGTTCGTTGTCTCTTTCTATGAGAAAGGGTCCTGCAGATCGAACTTAGGTAGTCAGAGTTACTGGCAAGCACCTTTACCCCCCGAGCCACCTCACCAACCCCATAATGTTGATTTTAATGATGCCAGGTTCCTGACCAGTGGGGGTAGATGTTACAAATTAAGGGCACTTGTGCAAGCTGTAAACATAGAGTAGTGCCAGATCACAGAGCAAGTAGGACTTGATCCTCCATTCGACATGCATTTATAGAATACCTACTATGTGCTAAGTGTTGAACAAGTCCTTAAAAACTATCAGCACTTGGGAGGCAGAGGCAGAGGCAGGCGGATCTTTGTGAGTTCAAGGCCAGCCTGGTTCTACAGAGTGAGTTCTAGGACAGCTGGGGCTACAGGGAGACCCTGTCTTGAAAAGACCAAAAAAAAAAAAAAATAAAAAAATAAATAAATAAAACAAACTATCAGATCCAGATCTCTGCTTCCTGTGGTGTAAAACGGCCCAAGTCATCCATCAGAGAACAGCAGCTTTCATGCAGGGACCTTGGACAACATGTGGAAAGTCTCACACAGCTCAAAGGCGTGCTAACTAGGGGAAAGGTCCAGAGAATGCCTCCTTTCAGTAGCAATTCCCAACTTAGGTCTCAGGAACAGGTTGGTGAATGAGCATAAGTTAGGAAACATCCACCTTTGTATCTGTTTGCATGTTTGAGTCTCTGGGGAGAAGCCCACCACTTATATCCAGCTCAGTGTCTGTGGGGGGGGTTATCTGATTATATATAAGGTTCTCTACAGGCTGGCCTTGCTACGGAAACAGCAAGCTTTCAAGTGTCCTGGGAAGGAAACCTATTCATATATCATACCTGGAGCTTAGCATCCACAGTGGTAACCTAGTAACCAGCCTTGCAGGACTCCAAGTGTTTGCCTCTGCCAGGGTCATAGGGAAGACCTGTGGGCACTGATTATCTCGGGAGGTGTCTGCTGTCAGCTACCTCAAGACTTAGCCTCTGCTCAGAGGTCCTGGGCAGACACCTGCTTCATGTAGGAGCGCATCTGGCTCCTTCTCTAAGAAGGGTGCCTCTGGCTTTGGGAGAAGGCCTGTGAGCCAGGCTTCTGCTTCTCTGAGGTTAAGGTTTGGGTAGCCTAGTATTTTCAAACTCTATTTTTGTTTCTTTTTTATACTTAGATGCTTCCCAGTCCTTTCTTGAGAAGAAGCAAGCACACATAGCCATTTTCCTGGTGTGGTGATGCAGTTAGCAGGTGTCCGTGGGGCACATCTCCTGGGATTTCCACACGGCCAGCCAGCAGCTACTTGCCTCTGGCTCCTGGTTGGGCTTCCCCCCTGGATGTGGGTGCTTGGAGTTGCTCTGTTGGGTCTCACCAAGGTCAAGACATTCCTGGAAGCAGCTTCCCAGATGTCCTCCTGGGCCCCCAGCAGCATTCTGGTGTCTGGTGGTTAGGTGCTCAGTGAGAGGCCTATATAGGCTTTGGGTAGAACCAGTACTTGCCATTCAGAAATGATTCATCTAGGGTCTTGTTCTTAGCAAGATTTCAGAGTGGGGATCATGAGGCTGACAAATGAATAATGCCCACATAGCATGTGCTCATTTTCAAGTTTGCTAGGAGTATGCAGAGTTCCGACTTTGAAGTCAGACTCTGACTGGGCCCATGTAATTCTCAATGCCCACAATTGTAGATGTAGGATGAGGACATCAGCTCTTGGCTGTCACAAGGATGACACTCCTGTCCCCAGAACAGGATACACAGTGATCATCATTGGGAGGAGCACAGTGCCTGAGAAGGCTGAGGGAACACAGGAAGGTGGAGTGGAAGAAGAGTCACTATACTAAACACAAACCACGCCCTTGGAAGGGAGATGGGCTCCGAAATCAGGCAGAGAAAGGGCAGGCAGGAAGAGACTGTAGATCTGTGGATGTATAAAGAAAAATCTGTCACTGGCACCTTGATTTTAAGGAAACTGAGGCAGAGGAGTGACCAGGACAGGTCTTCTCATCTTGAATTCTGACCCTGTTGCCAACGTCCCGGCCTCCTGTCCTGGGAGCTGTGCCAGGCTTGGGTGCTGCCAGCCGGGAGCCTGATTTAGCGCAAGCCTTGTTAAGAGAAGCTAATTAACAAACCTGCATTTAAATAAGCAGCCGCCTGGGTGTTTGTAACCACCGCCTTATTGAATTGTGACAAGTTATTAGCCCTTGCATGTTAAATGAAACAGAAGCATCCAGGAAAAGCCCCTAAATCCAATCTGCATAAAGCAGATTCCTGTGGAGAAAATGACGGCAGCAAAAACTGATTCACTCTGCCGCTTTGGGGAGAACTCCAGGCCTCCCCTCATTCTGGGTTACATAACCCAACAGCAGTGACACCCAGAGAAAGGAGGGTGCCCCGGAGAGGGCCGTCAGCGATGCTCTGAGCCCCATCCAGAGCTCAGCACTTTGGGGAGCCGTTGTGGGCACTGGCAGGTCTACATGATACCCGTAGGTGCCCTTGAGCACATATCTGTGACCAGGCCTAGTCCTGGTACCCTGGTGTGCCCACCTTTGCTGTTTGATTTGACTAGCTTGTCCCAGATCTAAAAGTTGCTCCAGCTGTGGTGGGCTAGCACAACAGTTTGGCTTAGATCCCAGGTCCTGGCCTCATGACAGCACGGCTTCACTCAGGGGGCTTTCCTTTCCATCTTCATTAAAGGACAGGAGAGTAGGAACAAAGGTTGGTGGTACCCTGAGTCACAGAGAGAGATGGGGGTGGACGGGACAGCCATTGACTCAATGATTCCCAGTCCAGGATACCAATCCTTAGGGACCAGAACTGGGAATTTCCTGTGGGAACCTGGCTCAGATCTTCCATGGCACCCTCTTCTTGTCCAGAACCCAGGTCACAGCTGTCATACAAGACTTCAATATTCTCAGAGAAGGCCATATCTCTGGGCAGAGGTGGAGGTGTGGGATGGTTTGGGGCATGTTCACCTGGTCACAGATCCTGATGGTGTGCTTCAGGAGGGGGGGGGCAAGGGATCAGGACTGCAACTGAGTCAGATAGAGCCAACTCTGCCACCTCGTTCCTCCTCAAAAATGAAGATGGTAGCTAGCAGCCAGGGTCCTGGAGGCTGGCATGGAAGAAGTTGTCAGGGAGTGCTAACGGAGGAGGAGGAGGAGGGAGAGGAGGAGGAGGGGGGGAGGAGGAGGAGGAGGGGGAGGAAGAGGAGGAGGAGGAGAGGAGGGGGGAGGAGGGGGGAGGAGGAGGGGGAGGAGGAGGGGGGAGGAGGAGGAGTAGGAGGGGGGGGAGAGGAGAGGATGGGGGGAGGAGGAGGGAGAGTGGGAGGAGTAGGAGGGGGGAGGGGATAGTAGGGGGAGGAGAGGGGGAGGAGAGGAGAAGGGGGAGAAGAGGAGGAGGGGGAGGAGGAGGAGGGGGGAGGAGGAGGAGGAGGGGGAGGAGGAGGAGAAATGGATAGGTCCCGTAGGCAAACACAGAGCTGTTTCTTAGGCTTTGCGGCTGCCTGGAAGTGGCCTGGAGACAGCGGGTGTATAGGAAAGAGCTGTGTCTATACACAGGAGTCAAGAGAAGTTGGGCTGAAACCTCAGCTCTGCTCCACTTCATCAAATCTTTTTGTCCCCCAACTAGAGAAGCACCAATCTTTGTATTCTGGAGGGTTCTGGGTTACTGACACCAGGAAGGTAGCAACTGTAGTATTTGTGTGCATATTTTCCCTAAAATGAAGGTGGGATATATCATATTTCTGGATGTTGAAAAACCATCTCTTAATGTTTTGTTGTTTTTACAAGTTCTTAAGGCTGCTTGGAGATGCAGGCAGGATACCCCTTCTCCCTCTTCAATCCTAACCATCAGACCTTCAAAGCTCACTCATAAGACCCAGGCTCCTGACCCAGCTCCATGCAAAGCTACAGGAAAAGGAAGAGGGGGAGTGTTGGTGTCCGGCGTCCCTTCCCCTTGAAGGGTAAGGGACTGTCCCCTTTGATTGGGATCCTGATGGTTAAGGGAAAAGTCTTCATGAGTGGGTCCCTCTAATACCTCTCTTGGAGGGTGGTGGGCTTTACACATGGCAAAAGAATGGCATTTTAGAAGAAGGGAACGGAATATGTGTGCAGAGTTGAGAGCTGGGGCCTGTTTTAGACATGACAGTCAGGTTCCAGTGAAGAGGTTATACTGGAGCAGCCAGCTGAGAGCAAGACCTTGCCTGAGGATGTTCTTCAGATCTGGGGGTTGATGGATGTGTAAGAAGGGGGTACCAGTACTCTGATAGGGACATTTTGTTTTCATCACACCCATGCTCTCTCCTTGCAGTCAGAAATGACTCTTGGTCCAGATTCCCAGCTGGCTGGTGACAGCAGAGTGAAGAGGATGTCAGGTCAGTGTTTGCTCTCTAGTCCACAAATGCACAGTAGAGATAAGGTCTCACAAGCGCTTGAGCCTCACTGGGGACTCAGATATAAACTATCATGACTTCTAAGCACACTGTTCTGCCGAGGTCCAGCTTGGGGGACTGTGTGCACTTTGGAAGCTTCTAGGGCAGAGCGGGTTCCTGACTTGCAAAAGGGAGGTCCCAGGACTGCTTTGGAAGATGATGTGTTTACATTTAACCTTACAGGATGCTCTAGGTATGCGAGTAGAGATGTATGTGCTCAGTCAGACAGAACTAATATTCTGTCTCATGTACTGTGAAGGGCCTTGCATGGTGCACAGGGAAAGAGAGGTCATAGGTCTGCCTATAGAGCCCCGGGCAGAGGTAAGGAGGTGAAGCTGAAGCCTTTGGAATGAGATCCACTCGTGTTAGGAAGGCATAATGGGAAAGGGATGATGGAAGAATTGGAGCAAGACGGGGACAGTCAGGCAGTAGGAGGCGCCTGGGAAGGGTAATGAGGGGACCTGTTCACTGGGGTGGGAGGAAAGCCCTGGCAACTCAGGGAGAAGGCTTTGCAATAGGAAATACCACCTAACGATTCCAGAGGTGTCTCTGCAATAAGAACCAGTATATGTACACTGAGAGGACTGAAAGAGGAGCAGTTTATGGGGGGAGCTGAGCAGCGAGTGATGAAGGACTCAATAGGTCGGTAACTCTCAGAGGGGAACAAGGCTATGAAAGGTGAGTGGGTGAGAGTAATAAGTGCCTGAGGGGAAAGAAAGTTCCAGAAGCACCATGTTATGGCCATGGGGACCAAGTTGGGCAGGTTGGGCAATGGGGGAGACATAAACAAGGTCTGTCATGTCCTAGCTGTGTTCAGTCTCACATGTGCTTTTGAGAGACGTGCCCGGGACATATACCTTAGTCCCACCCCTACCAGACCTTAGTTTACCCATGTATAAAATGAAAGGGCTGGGCCACAGTCTTGCTTTGCTTCCTTTCAACCCTCTGAATACAGTTGTCCTGAAGACCATTTACTTACTGTGGGTGAATTCTAAATGAATAGAATTTCGGGAGGCTGGAGAGATGGCTCAGTGGTTAAGAGCACTGACTGCTCTTGCAGAGGACCTGGGTTCAATTCCCAGGACCCACAGAGCGGCTAACAACCATCTGTAACTCCAGTTCCAGGGGATCTGATGCCTTCTTCTGACCTCCGAGAGCATTGTACAAAGCAGGTGCACTTACACGCACGCATATGCATAAAATAAAAATAATAAAATGTAAAAAAAAATTTGGATGGCATTTCAGCAGCATGTACCAAGAAGCCTTTGAATGTACAAAATCTTTGACCACCGAGGGTTTAGCCTAAGGAAGACACCACAGGGGTGAATGAAGAGTTGTGTGTTCACAACTTTGTTCATTGGAACCTTGGCGATAATATATATGTATATGAAAGAGAGAGAGAGAGAGAGAGAGAGAGAGAGAGAGAGAGTACAACCTAATGTCCAACAGTAAGGATTGGCTGAGTAAATTATAGTATACCCATATGGTAAACTACTTCTGCAGCAAAAATCATGGTTGGGAAGATTATGTGTTGACATGGGGAAATGTTAATGATATATTGCTAAGTAAAAAGCCGACTACATTATGGAACGTACGGTATGATACATTCATTTTCAAAATTTTTGATTAGGACACAGACCAAATCTTTAATTAATGTCATTTTTTTCCCTCCTTCTCTTGGCAAGCAAGAGGAGTATTATCTGGAATAATGTAACTAGAAAATGAAACAGAGACAGAGTCCCACACTGAGTATGTCACGTGGATTTTAGAGTCATTAGGATGGAGAATAGGCTGTCAAGAGTCAAGGAAGTGAAGTTGAGAAAACTATGCGATTTTTAGAGGTGGAAATTACCCTGGATTCAGGGGACTCAACCTTTTCACTTCCCAAATAGAGTCAAGTTTCCTGGGGGATGTGCAGGGCAGTGGGTTGGGATGGGGCTGGGCAGCACCCCAAGAACTAAGGCCTCCCTCCCAGATACTGCTGATACTGTGGGTAACCCTGCTTGTAAGCTCCCTGAACTGAGACTGGGGCTCCCTCCATCCTCAACCACTGTGCAGCTCTGAGGTGGTAAGATTGTACCTGTGCCCACAGCACATTTGGAGAGGCAATTTCTTCAGGGATGTTGGGCCCTGTGGGGCTGATCCAGTGCCCCAAAGGAAAACTACTGCCTAGGGGGTCCTGACCGGGCATCACTGATTTCACAAAGAACAGACCCTCTGTCAGGCACTTTCCGATGTGACTCTCCTTCCTCAAAATAAGGTTTCTCTCCTGTTCCCAGGTGGTTAGCTTCCCAACTCAAGGCAATGCTCCAACACGGCTAAGCTCGGCTTTGAGACCAGGTGAACTGTAGATGCCTTGTGGTCCACGTTGGCATGGTAACCCGAAGCCCCCTTTCTCACTGGCCTGGACTATTGCACTGGCTCAACACCTTTGTGCTTCTACCCCGAGTCCCAAGCAGCTAGAGAAATCCTGCTAGGAAACCTTCCTCTGCGCACATGCCCAGTGCCTCCTGATGGACCCATAGGATAGGGCCTCTCCTTGCGCTGAGCTTATTCCTCCTTCAGCCAAAGCCTCCCAGCTCCACCGACGGACTGTGGACAGCAGTGTAACTGCACTTGCTGCTGGTCCTTTGTCCTGGTGGATCCTCTCAGGTTTCAGCTCCTGCACATTTTCATTCCAATGTCCTCTCTCAGGAAGTGCCTCCCTAGTGCTTGCTGATCCACCAGACTATACTTGGTATTGCTTTTTTTGGTTTTGGTTTTGGAATTGGGGATTGGACCCAGGGCCTTCTGTCTGCCAGATAAGCATTCTATCACTGAGACACAAGTCCAGATGTCTTTGTACTTTTAGATTTGAGACAAGGTCTTGTTAAGTTGTCCAGGCTGGTCTTGAACTCACTCTGTATGCCAAGTAGGCCTCAAACTTGTGATCCCTCTACCTCAGCTTCCAAGTGGGATGACAGGTCTGTGCCACCCAGCTGTGGCATGTATGTAGAGGGCAGTGATCTCCTGCTCTGCCACTTGCCATCTTGTTCCCTTGAGACAGGGTCTCTCACTGAACCTGAACTTACGCTGGGTGGCCAACAGGCAGGATCTGCCTGGGTCCATCCCCAACATTAGAGTTTAAGGCACCCATGGTCACTTTTTTTTTTTTTAACACAAGTCCTGAGAATTTCAAATCAGGTAAGCACATCAGGTACTCTTACTCACTGAGCCATCTTTCTAGCCCCAGATTACAACAATAAATGTTTGGGTGTTCATCTCCCATGAGAGGGGGATTTTGTTTTCTTTGCTGATGCATTCAAAGTGCCTAGGATAGGAGTGTACAGAACAGCTACTCAAAAAATATTTGTTGAATGATAAAAAGGGGGTGGGGCAGGAGAGATGACTCAGTAGTTAAGAGCACTGGGTGCTCTGTAGAGGACTGAGATTGGGTTCCCAGCATGCACATGGTGGCTAACGACCGTGGGTACCAGACATGAATGTAGTGCTTTTATACTCATGAAGGCAAAACACTCATACACATAAAATAAAAGCAAATGAACAGAAAAATCTTTTAAGGATAAAAATTAAGAGCTTGGAAACACTTCCTGAATCAGAGGAGCATGCAGACGAGGGTTCAGGTGGTGCTTGCTGAGAGAAGCCTCAGCGTGCGGCAGTCAGAACGGCAGTGTACATCTAGGCACAAGTTTGGCTTCCCAGTCCCACCTCAGACCCCAGTTCTCCCAGCATGTGCTTCAAGTCTGCCCCTTGTTCTCCTCCACCACTGTCAGTGCTGGGTACTGACAATTCACCCATTCATTCTCTTGTTCATCATATCTACTGGCACTCAGCTAGATGCAGTTTGTCTTTAAAGGGACCCTGGGTCCATAGAGCACAACTGGAACTGACCACGCCCCAACAGGTAGAAGACCCTTTTGAGACAGGAAATCAGGGAGTGGGATAGACCAGGAAGCTGTCACAAATGTGTGTGTGGGAAGATTTGAAATATGGACGGGGCAAGAGCAGGGCAAAGAAGGGAGCGACTTAGGGGAGGGCGGGGCTTGGCGAAATCTTCCCAGGAAACACAAAAACCATTCTTGGGCTGCTGTGGTTGGTTGAAAAGTCAGGGTACTTGGGGGGATTGGAGAAGACAGAACAGCTGGGCTGGGGTCTGCCCTTGAGGGGTCTCCAGGCTACTTCTACAGGCTTGCTGTTCCAGTTCCGGTTTTGTACATTTTACAGGCTTCTGGAGAAACGGAATGTTGGCTCTTCTCTCAGCAAACAGACGGGGTTTAATTGCTGTTATTGTCAGCGTAGTTGCAAATATCATATAAAAAAGGGCTTTTTGGCTAATTGTTTTTAGGATAAAAATTCAGGAACTATGTATAGATATTATGCATCCAGGGTTCTTTAAAGATCAAACTGTTTCTATTACCCTTAAACATAGTCTTTAGCACAAGGCGCTGAGATTCCTGAATGCTTTGGATGTGCAATAATCCCCCAGGGCTTTAAGATGCTGCAGCAGTGTGGCAAAAGTGATTTTTTCTTTCTGTGGTGGGGGATAGGACAGAGAGGCAGGCAGGACCCTTTGGTTGGCCAGAGGCCCAGAAGAACAGGATCATGGAACTAGAGAACTCACAGGCACCCTTGCCACCCCATGCACTCAGGGAGACTCTGAATTACATGGGCTTCTGGGGACAGCTCAGTGGACTGCATTGTTCACCAGGCTCCTAGACAGGCCCAGGAACCCAGGTTGGTACAGGAGGCAGCCTGGCAGGCAAGCCTCAGCACTTCCGGCTTCTCTTTTCCTCTCTTCAGCTTTTCATCCTCTCCCTGAAATGGTACGGAGAGGATTTTCGTGCTGCACAAATAAAGCAAATTCATATCTATTCATTGCCACCCTGTCCTCATGTTCGAGCCTCTCAAATTTTAATTTGGGAGCTTTTAGAAAGGCAAATTTATTTGTGACACCATCCAAATTCTATTTTATTGGAATTCTATTCTCAAAGGATGCAGTTGACTCCAGAGAAAGCTGTGGGCTTCTCCCTTTGATATTTTCCCAAATGGTGTGTGTGTGTGTGTGTGTGTGTGTGTGTGTGTGTGTGTGTATACGTGCGCACATGCATGCACATTCACTTTTGGAGTCTCTGCATATCTTATGTACAAACACATAATGCATATTCATCAGTCAGCCACAGAAATGTGTATATACGTATATATTCATCACATATATGTGTAATACAGTGTAGACTCCTGTCAGCCAATATTTAAGTTATATTTAATTTATTCAACAAACATTTAATAAGCACTTTCTATTCGTCAAACACTGTCCTAGGCTCTGGGCATAAAGCAGTGAGTGAATTAGAAGAAGCCTCTGCCTTCGGGAGCCAGCATTTAAATCCAGGGGATTCTTTAAAAAAGAAAATTTTATGCCAGGCACGGTGGCGCATACCTTTAATCCCAGCTCTCAGGAGGCAGAGGCAGGCAGATCTCTGTGAGTTCAAGGCCAGCCCGGTCTACATAGTGAGTTTCAGGACAGCTGTGGCTATAGGGAGACCCTGTCTCAAAAAGACAAAAAATTATTTATTTTATGTGTATGAGTACATTGCCTACATATGTGTAGGTCCACCCATGTCATACAATGCCCAAGGAGGTCAGAAGAGGATGTTGGATTCCACTGGGACTGGAGTTACAGATGGTTGTTAGCCATCATGTGCTGGGACTCGAACCCAGGTCCTCTGCAAGAGCAGCCAGTGCTGTTAACCAATGAGCTATTTCCACAGACCCCCTTCATGACCTTTTATCTCTTCACAATGATACCTGGATGTGACCTTGATCACACCCTACCCGTGATTCCAGGCACATTCTAAAGTCTTCATCCTCCCCTCTCATCCCAGTCAGAACCAACATTTCTCTCTTATAGCTAATTCTATGCCTATGATTCATCTGGCACCTGGCATGCCTTCCCTTATGATAGAGATAACTTTGTTTTAAGTGACAGTGGTCCTTGCAGAGAGCACTGGGGGTTTCTACAGATTGATGAAGCGTGTTGTAGGGCACTCTCAGCCCAGTAGTGGGACAAACATGGCACCTATAATTGCAAATGGAGTGGATGGCAGAGGCAGGCACAGGGTGTGATCAGGACACCTTGGTGGTGGAGAGGTGGGGGGCAGGGCCCTCTCAGGGCCTCTTGGCCCAGATGACATTTCTGTGCTTCCAAAGGAAACTCGAGGGACCTTTCCTCCTTCTCTTTATAGCCCTCCTGGTTGTGACGGTCATGTGTTCTTGTGTCACAATTTCATTTTTTAAGGCAGTATTAAAAATATGATGATAAAAATATATATTATATAATATTTGGAAAAACATCTAAGTCCGAAGAAGAGAATAAAAATCACTCCTACAGCTGCTGTCTAGATTTGACTTGTAGGAAGATTTTGGTGAACACACTTACCAGTTTCTTTACCCTGCACATATTTTTCCATAGACCTAAAATGGGTTGAGTTCTATCTAATTATTCTTTACTGCTCTGAGAGCACCAACGAGCAGAGCCAGCGTTCCTTCACTGACGTGTCTGGAGCTGACCCTGTGTGCTCTTTGATCAATTATTGATTAATTGGTTTTCTTTGTTATTTTTAATTTATTTATTTATGTTTGTCTTGCTGTGTAGCCTAGGCTGGCCTTGAGTTTGGAATCCTCCTGCCTCAGACTCCCACAAGCTGGGATTATAGATGTATGTGACTATGCCTGACACATCTGTCTAATAATTTTGTTTTGTTTTGAGACCGAATTTGTGTATTCCAGACTGGACTTTAACTTGATGTGGAGCTGACAATGACCTTGAAATTTGGGTCGTCCTGTCTCTATCTCCCTAGTGCTAAGAGTAGAAGCTTGCGTCACCACACCGAGCTTGCATCACCATGCCCAGCTGATGCAGTGCTGGGGCTGGAGCCCAGGGCTTTGTGTCTGCTAAGCAACCACTCTGCTATTGGAACTATATCCAAGCCCCAGATCTACCACAGAATAACACGGCATCAATATCTCGATGAAATCCTTTTACACTGTGTTCGCTTTAATGGCTGCATAGTATTCCATGTGTCATTATTAATTGCCAATCCTCTCACTGGGCAGACATGTTACTTTTGATTTTTAAACTATTTTTTTGTGGTATTGGGGAGTTCTAATTCTTAACCATTGTAAGCTGCAGGGCAACAGACTGTGCAATGGATGAAACATTGCTCACATCCACGTAATTTCCTTAGTAATTATCCAGTGCTTAATGTGTCTGCCTTTATTTTGGTAGATACCACTTTATAATATAATTTCTGTATAAATTTCTAGAAGAACCCTAGGTCATTTGGCATTTTGTACATGTGTTAGAATAGCCCCACAAAGGGGTTCTTAGCAACTTATACTCCCACCAATACCATAGGAAAGGACCCTGGGTATTTATTTATTTAAAAAATGAAAAAAAATCCAAATTTTGATAATTTAATGGCCATAGTCAGTACAGGGTGGGAAAAATAGTTTCTTTCTTTCTTTGTTTCTTTCTTTGTTTCTTTGTTTCTTTCTTTCTTTTCTTTCTTTCTTTTTTCATCTCTGACTAGCTGTGTAGATGTCTACTTTTCATAGGTGTATGCTTCTTTAAAAAAAAGTTCGTAGCTGGTTGTGTTGGTGTAGGCCTTTAATCCCAGCACTCAGGAGACAGAGGCAGGCAAATCTCTGTGTGTTCAAGGTCAGCCTTGTCTACTTATGGAGTTGCAGACTAGCTGGAGCTACAGGAAGACCCTGTTTCAAAAAGACCAGAAACAAACAAAACTTAAAAAAAGAGTTTGCTAAGCAGGGGGATGTGGCGCCATAGCAGGGCACGTGCCCAACCTTCATGAGGCTCTGGGTTCGATCTCAGCCCTGGCAAAAAAAAAATCCTATTTGTGTCCTTTGATATTTTTTATTTTATATAATTTTTTTTATTGAGCATTTGTACAACTCATACAATGGCTCACAAATAAAACCCAGTCCCTGTATGCCCCAAACCCCCCCATCAGAACTCATGCATTACAACATCCAAGCTAAGCCCTATCCAGTCAAGTTCCCAAACCCAGACATCCCTCTGTGTAAATAGATCCACTGGAGTCTACTCAGCACATCTAGGAATCCTGGGTAAGGCATACTCTTCCTCACCCAACACTACTCCGTCTCTCGTAGTTCTCAGTCCAGGGTCAGTCTCCCACCCATTTCTCTTGCTCCACTCAGTGACCTTGTCTGAGTTGGCATGGGTCCCATGCCTGATGCCAACATTGCCACAAGTTCACATCCAAAAGCTTACAGTTGGCTGTAATCCACTGCTCTCTGTGTTCATGCACCAGCCCCTGGCTCTTACAGTCTTTCCACTCTCTCTTCCTCAATGATTCCTGAGCCATGGGCAGGTGAGGTTTACTATAGGGGCCCCATCCAGGGTTACATACTCTGGGGGCTCCCATTCTTTGAAGCTTGACTAGTTGTGGCCCTTTGATAATTTTTTTTTACTTAATATTTTTCTAGTGAGTACTAAAATAGATTAATAAACTGTCTACTGTATACCAGGCACTGTTCTAAGCACTTCATACATTCTTTACTTTTTTCTGTCTAATAACTATGAGGTTCATTTAATGATTGGCCTATTTGTAATTTCTTTATATGTTAAGGTCAATAACTTTGGGTCATCTATGCATCATGTGTTTCCAGTGTGCACTATCTTTTATTTGATCATTGGAGGCATTCGTTTATGGAGGTTTCAAGGTTTTAGGAGGTCAGATTGGTAATCATTTCACACCTCCTTTTGAACATCTGTATAGAAATGCCAATGTGGGATTGGAGAGACGGCTCAGTGGTCAAGAACATTTTTGCAAAAGAGCTGGATTGGTATCCCAGCACCCATATGGTGGCTAGCAATCATCCATAGCTCTAGCTCCAAGGGATCTGATGCCCTCTTCTGACCTCCACAGGCACTGCATGACATGGGTGCACTTACATATATGCAGGTATAACACTCATGCACATAAAAAAATATTTTTAAAAAATGTTAATATGCGGCTGGAGAGAAGGCTCAGTGGTAAGGAGCACTGGGTACTCTTGCAGATGACATGAGTTCAATTCTCAGACCCACGTCATAGTTAACAACTATCTGTAACTCCACCTGCAGGGAATTCAACCTCCGTGGGCATTGCATGACACAGGTAGACTTACACACATGCAGGCAATACATAAAAGTAACCAATAAAATACTTAAAAAATTTTAATGCATTGTATTCCTTTATGCTTTAATTTTTTATTTTATTTATTTATTTATGTGGATGAGTGTACTGTCTGCATGTAGGTTTGTGCACCCATGTCCTGCAATGCTGCGGAGGTCAGAAGAGGGTGCTGGATTCCCCTGGAACTAGAGTTCTCCTGGAATTGGAGTTACAGATAGTTGCCATGTGGGTGCTGGGGATCAAACCCGGGTCCTCTGCAAAAGCAGTCGGTGCTCTTAACTGCTAGGCCATCTCTCCAGCCCCTATGCTTTAATTTAAACACTTAGTTTAATGTGAAATAATGTTTGCAGGCTGGAGAGATGGCTCAGCAGTTAGAGCACTAGCTGCTCTTGCAGAGGACCTGGGTTTTGTTTCCAGCACCTACACGGTGGCTAACAACCATCTGTATCTCCACTTCCAGGGGTTCCTGCACCATCTTCTGGCCTCTGCAAACATTCCATACATGTGGCACAATTACAAACATGAAGGCAAAACTACTCATGCACATAAATAAAAATAATTAATTAAAAATTAGCATTTATGTGCCTAATCCATTTTGAACGTATTCTGACTATGGTGTAAGAAAGAGCAATATCTTTTGTTGTTGGAATATTGAAGTTGAACCTGGGCTCTTGCATATGTTACAGAGATACTCTGCCACTGAGTTATATTTCTAGTCTCCTTTAAATTTCTTCGTTTTTGAGACAGGGTCTCGGTAAGTTGCCCAGAATGGCCTGAATCTCATTATGTAGCTCAAGTTGGCCTTGAACTTGTAATTCCCCTGCCTCAGCCTCCTGAACAGCTGGACCGAGCCACTACACCTGACCACCATACTTTTTTTTAGATGTCAGTCATTCCCAAGCCATTTGTGGAATAGACCAAGACTTCTTATCTGTTATGAATGGTTCCTTCACCCTGTGCTCAGTATTCTAGTATGTTCCAGATTTTTCTAATCCACCCCAGTGATATATCTGTGTTCTCCTACTACAACCATAGTTTTAATTTCTATAGTCTCATAAGATGTGTTAATATCAGTAAAATTTCTCCATCTGACCCCCCCATTAGCTCTCTTTTACAAAATGTTCTTGACTATTCTTTTTGTTTTATTTTTTCTTCTTCTATGGTACACTTTGGAGTTACCTTAAGCTAAAATAAAAACCATTTTTTATTCTTTTTTTTTTTTTTTTTTTCTTTTCGAGACAGGGTCTCTCTGTAGCCCCAGCTGTCCTGGAACTTGCTCTGTAGACCAGGCTGGCCTTGAACTCACAAAGATCCACCTGCCTCTGCCTCCCAAGTGCTAGGATTAAAGGCGTGCGCCACCATGCCTGGCACAAAAAAACCATTTTTAACACATTCCAGTAAAATCATTTTTATCAGGCAAATTAGAGAATATCAATTTATGAGCTTATGGTATCTATATATGTCTATGAGTCTATGTATTTGCATGCCTATATCTCAGCCAATCAATCAATCAAT
>VZQC01012167.1:409974-552474 GCA_009823505.1 Rhizomys pruinosus
TGTCCCATATTTCCTGGTTGTTCCACTTTTGTGTATTTTTAAATTTTTCATAATCTTTACTTGAGCTTTTTAGTTGTTCTGTGTTGTCTTCCAGGTCTGATATTCTTTGTTCTCTTTCCTCCATTCTATTTCTGAGGCTTTTTCCATTCCTTTCCTCTTGATTGGATGAGTGTTCTATTTCCTTTTTCATTCCATCCTGTGATTTCTTTAGTATTTCCACTTCCTTTTGGAGCTTCTCAATCTCTTCCTGTAGCTCCTTGCTTCACTGGTTGGTTTCCCTTTTCAGTGTTTCCACTTCCTCTGGGTCTTTCTTGAGTTTTTCATTCTCTCTCCTTAGTTCTCTGACTTTTTTTTTTCTTTTGGTCATTTTGAGACAGGGTCTCCCTGTAGCCCCAGCTGTCCTGGAACTCACTCTGTAGACCAGGCTGGCCTTGAACTCACAAAGATCCGCCTGCCTCTGCCTCCCAAGTGCTAGGATTAAAGGCGTCGCCACCACGCCCGGCTTCTGACTTGTTCTTTATATTTTTTGATTTCTTTGAATATTTCTGCAATTGCTCCTCTAAGATCTGTGTTCTGGGCCATCCCCAGGGAGATCCCACTGTAGGAATCTCCCACAGGGTTGGTAGAGCTTGGTGTGGAATTATATCCTACACCTTTCCCATGTTGTCCCTTCGTCATGTCCTTGGCATGTGGGTTTCCCTTTTTGCCTGTATTCAGATGTGAATCACAAATGCCTCTTCACTATGTTGAAGGCTTGCTTTGCTTGCCTCCTTCAGATGCTTTTTTTTTCTCTCCTTGTTTACAGAGTGTTGCTTGTCTAGGTTTCAGGCTTTCAATTTTGTTTATATATTGGATGTCTAACTTACTCTTCCCTTTATGTTCTGAAGGTTCTCCAAAAATATCCACTTGGATACTCTCTCAGCAATTTCAGTTGGCCGGGGGTGGGGGGGTATGCCTGGCTTAGCCCGCACCCCGGTACTCTGTGCTTCAGGTGGTCCTGGGAAGTCCCTGCTCTAAGTTCTGTGCACTCAAGTCTCACAGTGGCAACAGGCCCACCCTTAATACCAGGTAGCAGGGCGACTCTGCCCTGACAGCCACACAAGACAATGATTTAGCTGTCCAACAAATCAACGAAACAATTATCCAACCACCCAGAGATAGATCTATCCAAGAATCTGCCTGGCTGAAGTGCCCAGCTCCTACCTGTGCTTCAGGTGGTCCTGGGAAGTCCCTGATCTAAGCTCTGCACACTCCTAGGTAATATTTTTATCAATATTTCACACCCTTTACTAGTATAACATATAAATGGATTTGCCATATTTTTCTGAACCAAGAATCAACATAAATATAATAAGATGGTTTTTGTACTTCTAAATGTCAAGAGCATTTTAAGAGGTACAGCTTAGATATGGAAATGTGGGAATTTCAGAGTTGTTCATGGTTAAGAAGAACATGAGGTGAAATGTTCAAGATGGAAACAGCATCAGACAGATCCTACAGTATCAGACAAATCCCATAGAGGCAAGTGCCAAGCCCAAAGAACTCAGCACAGTGCCCTGTGAAGTGATAGATGCTCAGTACCCATAGATGGCCTCACATTGTGTACTGTCAGGTACTAAAAAATCCAGAAGAGGGCTTGCGAACAGCTTAGGGGGAAATTGTAGAATGAGCAGTGCTGAGAATGTGTGGTTCTTAGAGGAGGCTGTGGACAGACTGCTGCTAGAGCCTTGCAATCAGAAGGTCTTCGGGGAGAGGGTTGTCAGTAGGAGAGAAGATGCAGGGTGTGAAGTCAGCTCGGCCACTCAAGATGAACATATCAAAGGTGATGTGGTCAGGGATGGCTAGGATGGCAGTCGGGAGGGGCTGACATCAACACAAATGGTGGAGCTCAGGGTACAAGGTCTGGCATGCACCAATGCAGGAAGGAGGCGAGCAGAGCCTTCCCAGGGGCTGGGAAACTGGGACAAGTACCCTGGGATGGCTAGGGATCAGGACAGAGTGGAATCAGGAGCTGATTGTGCAGCACAGCCTACACTACGTGGGAGGCCAGGGAAGAAGAGGGTCTTGGAATCCTGAAGAACGCTCCCAAATAAGAAGACTGAGCAGAACTATTTTAAATATATTTTTTTAATTTTTTTATTAACTTTATTTATTTCTGTATGTGTGAATGTACTGTCTGCATGCAAGTTTGTGCACCCGTGTCGTGCAATGCCGCGGAGGTCAGAAGAGGGTGTCGGATTCCCCTGGAACTGGAGTTCTCCTGGAATTGGAGTTTCAGACGGTTCTCGGCCGCCATGTGGGTGCTGGGGATCGAACCCGGGTCCTCTGTAAGAGCGGTTGGCACTCTTAACCGCTAGGCCATCTCTCCAGCCCTGAGCAGAACTATTTTAAAAAGAGGAGTTTTTGGAGAGAAGGAGTTGAGGGTGTGTTAACTGTGCTTTTTATTTTCTGCATTTTATTTGATACTCTAATACCCCAAAGGTGCACTCATTCTGAGAGAGTGCCCTGCCAGGACCAGCTAGTCCTGGAGACGGTAAGCAGCCTGCCTGCAAACACACCTGTCACGTACACAACCACCAGTCCAGAGCCTGTCTCTCTGATTACTTCCTTTACCTAACTCTCTCATACCTAGCCAATATTCCGCTGCCCTATGTCACCTTAGGGCAGGTCCCAGGCATCTGGAGCACACCCCAACAGTCCAGAGCCCACTGATGCTACGCCAGCTTGCTGGTCCTAAACCTGTTCAAGCTTGCTTGCCCTGCCTCTGCTCTTTCCTGTGGAAACCACAGCAAAGGCTTCAGGCCATGCTTTCCTCTACCTCCTCAGCTTCCTGACACACCCAGGGGCTTCCCCAGTAGCCTGTGTGGAGTGATGTGCAGGCCTCCTCTTGAAACTGTGAGCAATAAAATGTTCGGTGATGGTGAACTCTCCATGTCGTGCCTATAAATTATGACCTGGGTGCCCTTGAAAGGAAAGAAGGGAGGGAGGGAGGGAAGGAGGGAGGGAGGGAGGAAGAATCACTTTTGAGGGCCACTGGTATAGAGGAAGGGGGAGATTGTGCAGGGAGACAAGCAAGGGACAGTTCCACTCTTTCCTTCAATTCCCCCTGTTGCCAAGTCCTCCCAACCTGCTCTCCTCTAAGTGGTCCCCTACAGTATTCCAGTTTTGTTCATTGCCATGTTGAGTTTGGGGCTCAAGTCAGCCTACCGCGTCTCCCTGTGAGCCACCCTTTCAGACAGGCCTTCAACTGTACTAGGCTTTCATGCTGTCAAGGAGCTTTAAAGAGCTCTAAAGCTAGCGGGGGAGATAATGACCTTGGCGCCCAGGACGGGCGAATTTTCTAGAATCTCTGAAGTTGCCGCCCTTGGCTGGGGCCAGATAAAACTCCCCCAAATGCCAGATTTTGATTTTGGAAGGGAGAGCTGAGCTGCCCAGGGTAAAATGTTTGCTTTTTTCTCCATTGGTCAGATTCAAAAATGGTTCGTTTGGCATGCCTGGAAACTCACCTGAGTACCCAGTGACTGACCACCAGACATGAGCTAGGGGTGGTGTCTCTCCTTTTAGTAAGGTCAGGCCACGGGGGACTAAAAGTTTGAATCCCTTCGCTGTGGGCCATATCCTCCCTCTGCTTATAGGCTTGGGCCACCTTGGGCTTCAGTGTCTATACATGGTCAACCAGATGAACCACAGCTACTTTCCAACTCTGGAGATCTAGACAGCTATGAAGAAGGAAGGAGTCCATCCATGGTGGCAACCTCATCCCAGCTTCAGGTATGTGTTGGAACCCGTGTGTGTGTGTGTGTGTGTGTGTGTGTGTGTGTGTGTGTGTGTACCTGGGCAGAATTTAGAGGTTGATGTCAGGTGTCTTCCTCTAGACATGGTCTCTCATTGGCTAGACTGACTGGCCGATGAGCTCCCAGGACCCTCCCGATGCTGGGATTACAGGCACGTGCTGGGCTGCTTCACTTTTCCCTTGGGTTCTGGGGAGCTGAACTGAGGTTATGCATAAGGTTGCACATAGCACTTTACCTACCCTGAGCCAACTCCCAGCCCTGGAACTCTTAACTCTTTACATCAAGGGAAAATGAAGGACTCCCCCTGCCCAGATCCCTCCCAGGACCTTTCAGTTCCTGCTAGCCATCTCCCTGGGGAAATGGCACCTTGAGCTGCCGGGGACACAGTAGGGTGTCAGGGCCCATAGGGTGTCAGTTTGGGTTTATGTTTGAGAATGGGATCTGGACTAGGACAGGTAGTGTGCTAGCTGGAATGAGTGTCCTGCCCGAGGAGGGGCTGCAGAGGGCTCCAGACGTGTGTCTTGGAGCCAACATGCACAGCTCCAGGATCCTGAGGAAGACACTTTATTTCTCCTTTACCTCCTATCTGTAAGAGATGAATGAATGAATGAATGAATGAATGGCTCTTTTCTCTATGCATCCCAACCTGCCTGCCTGCAAAGCCCCACCCATCTTGACTTCTTCTAGGTCCTCCCACCCACTGCAGCTTCTCTGAGGACCAAAGATTGTCCTGACCTTCCTCTTACCCCCCCCCCCCCGAGCATGGAACTTGAGGAGGGTATCCAGTGTGAATGTGTTGATCAATGAGGTCATGGCTGGGAAGTATTAATCTGATCTGATATCTGAGACGAGAGAGTCCCTTCCTCTCCCCAGAAAGTAGACGGGTCATAGAGGGAAGGGTTGGGGGGAACATAGTTTATGTGAACATACGTGATGACCTAGGAGCCTGGCTTCAGCCCTTCATGGTGGTTTGGGGTTCACTGAATCACATAAATAATCGGCGGTGGGCCAGCTTCTGGACACAGGTCCACTTGATGTCTGTATTCTTGTTCTTCCTGCTGTACCACATTGCCTTCTGAGGCAAGGAGGGCCAGGCTTTCTGGCTGCTCTCATCCCCAGGGACATCTGTTGCTGATGCACAGCAGGCCAGGGGACACGAGCAGGGACTGAAAGCAGCAGCAGGAGAAGAGGGGTCATGGCTGGAGCTCTCGATGCCTGCAACTGTTAAGGCCACTTCCCAGCAGATGGAGGTTCTCGGGGGGTGGGGGATGCATGCCTCTTAGGGAGAGGGGAGAACCTGAGCTGACCTACCCAGGAACATTCTGCATGCACACGGAGATAGGCATCCACAGATATGTGGTACATACACGTACACGCATGCACACATGGGAACACATGCTGTCCTGCCCAGAGCTGTAGCAGCACGGCTTCTAGCCACCTCGACCCTCCCCCAACCACACTCCGTCTCCCTCCTACCCTATATGTGCAATCTTGTGAAAACTCTACCACTCTTAAGGTTAATAAGGCTCATTTGCTTAAGATAGCACCTGTTTCTATGGTGACTCCTGCCACCCAGAATCTGTTCATCAACGGAGACAAGAAAACAGTGACTTCCAGCCTCTTTGAAAGGAAAGAGCTAATTCTTTGTGGAAGGCTTGATAGGCCACCACCCATGGGTCTCTGGGCATGTCCTCACACGCTGGGTGAAGTCCAGCCTTTTGCCCCTCCCCCCATGTAGCAGGACTGCTGGTTCTACCCCAGGAGTGCTCTGGAACTCTAGGCTACTTCCTCCTCCTCCTCCTCCTCCTCCTCCTCCTCCTCCTCCTCTTCCTCCTCCTCCTCCTCCTTTTCTGGGAAACAAAAACCCCAGTGTAGGAGAGCACTGTACTCTTGGCCACCAGTTACTTGCCCTTCATTTTCTAATCCTTCCAAACTAACTCCTCTGGGCTCTTTCCAGGCCATGTTGGCTGTAAGCCCTAGGATGCCTCTGGGCCTTCCTCCCCAGCCCCACTTAAGCTTCATGCCGGAGCAAGCTGAAATCCTATAGTACTGCCTACCTCCAACATACCTCCTGGGTAGGGCCGTATGTATCCCCAGCACAGCCTGGAGGATGCTGGCTCCCCCTGTCCCCTCTCCTAAATGAGAGCTGTTCAGGCCTCACCCTTGCTCTGCCACTCGCTCTGGTCCTCTGGTCAGTAGGTGAGGTTCACAACCTCAGCTGATATTAGTCCCAGCCGCAGGTCACAGATCACTAGGGAATCAGGCTCCCAGGCAGATGTGACTAATACTAAAGTTCCCCTGAGGAGTGATTTACCTTCTCAAATAAAGGAGAGTGGCTTCTGTGTTCTCCCCTCTAATGCTGCGCTCTCACTGGTGTTTTGCAGGGAATTGCATGGAATTTATAGCTTGCTTTATATGTATGTCCCAGGGACCAGGGAGCCGGCTGCGTTGTGAACAACATTTTGACAGAAACAAAGGTCAAAGGCTGTTCTTTAGGGGACCCAGTTTGGAGCCCTTCATTATGGGAGCATGGCACTAGCGCTAAGGTCTACCTAACTGGCTTAAGTTTGTAAGAGATCCACACATAAGAGTCTACAGCAGCGCCCCCTGCTGGCGAGTGGCCTGGCAAAGAGGGTACAGAACCCTGGTCCCAAACTCTGAAGTATCACCTAGTCCCCACAAGACTGAGCCAACAGGTCACAGCCCTCAAGGCCCTGCAACAGCCCCAGTCTCTCTGCCTCCCTCTCTGCTCCTTTCAGGATGGGACTCCCCTCCTCCATCTAAGCCAGCTACTGTGAGGCATCACGAGTCCCACACCTGAGTGACAATCTCTCCCAACCTCCTGCCCAAGTCTCATCAGATGGCTTTCCTTGGACATCTGCAGAGATAACTCTCTCCCTGTACAGAGGCAGCAGGGCATGGCTGCATCATCCTACACACCTCAGCAGACCGGGCTCCTGGGGTGCCCTCTGGGGATGTCATGCTCCTTTTGGTCTCCTACTTGGCAGCTCCACTAGAACAGCCCAAAAGCCTTTTAGCATTAACACGGCTGTGGAGGGAGTTTTGGTCTCCTTACCTCCCACCCGCTTTTCTATCAAGGTCCCCATCTCAATGCATGGCACCCAAATCTAGTAGCTGCCACTTGCCACCCAAACCTTTGTGTCTAATTCATCTGCAGGCCCCAAAGCCATCACATGCCCTCTATGTCCTCTGGCTTTGTCTTTGGGGAGACCACTGTCATTCCTCCTGAAAGAAGGAAATGGGCTCTTAGGGGTGCCTGCTGTATCCTCTACTGCCAGAGCAGAGAGAACTTTTAGAATTTTGAGTCATTTCTTGCCTTGTTGCCTGGGCTGGTATCACACTCTGGGCTCAAGTGATGCTTCTGGCTCCTAATTAGTTCGGAACTGCCCTTGCACCCAGCCATCAGGCAGTTTCTATCCCTGGCTAAAGGGTTCCCATTGTCCATGTACACAACTCCTTGCCCAGGTCTAGGTGAAGGCTCTGCATTAGTAGACTCAACCCTAAGGCATCTTTTTTTTTTTTTTTTTTCCTGAAATTCCTTTTCCCTTTATTGTGGTAAGAACACTTTACACGAGACTTACCCTCTTAAGTTTGGAGTGTATAATACAACATTGTTAACTAGGCACTAGAACTTAATCATCTTGCATAATTGAAACTTCAGACCTGTTCCATAGCAACATCCTTCTTCTCCCCCACCGCTCAGGCACATTTGTTTCACCAGGGGAACCTTAAAAATAAGTGGAGGACTGGGCTCCACACCCCCTGCCCCAAGACTCTGATTTAACTGGTGTGGGTATGGGTCCCAGGCAGGCTCTTCTAAGCAGTTAGTGTCAGAGTCTCCACTTTCCAGCTCACCTCATCTGAGCGCCCTCCCCGGGCCTCCAGTCCAGCAGCGCTGCCGATTTCTGTTGCATCGCCTCCACCGTTCTTGCTCTCCCCTCTGCCTGAATGGTTCTCTCCTCACTTGGGGGCCTGGTGAGTTTCTGCTGGGTCCCCGGGTCCCTACTTCTGAGGAGCCACCCACCCCAGTTCCTTCTCACTTGCCCTGCTTCGTAGGGCTTCATTCCATCTCAACATGGCCCACTTTTCCTGTCACTGCCTTTCCAGCCCTCTCACCAGGCAGGAAGCTCTTTCAAAGAAGGGATCTGACAGCATAAGCTTTGGGTCTGCAGCTGACTGAATGAAGGCTACTGCCCAGGATGTGCTGAGCACATGGTAGATGAATGAATGCAGAGTGAATGAATGAATGAGCTAACAGGCAGAGGTGGTCTAGCTGGTTCAGAGAAAGGACAGTCATGGGATTCTTCAATGATCTAAAGCCTCCATGTCTTCTGATGTTAGCCCTGGATTATCTTAGCTGTCTTAACTCCTGCATTATAGTTTGACATTCTATTATTAGCTTGAAATTCAGATTTAAATTAGCTTAAGAATTAACAAAAACTCTTCTTGATCTTTTCCCTTCATGAACCTCTGACATGCCAGATCGTCTCTGTTCTGTATGCGCAGAATTGATTTGGAACCTAAAGATAGAACTTTAGATCAATCGCTATTAAATTAAATTTTGTTGCATTGAAGACCCCCCTACTTCCTATTTGTCAAAATTAATTTATTTGTGTGTTATCCATCATATTAACTATTTCTAAAAACTGTGTGACCTACAAATATGGTGGAATATTATCCATAAAAATGCTGGAGCCTTCTGGCTTGTCAGCCGACCGTGACCTACTTCACAACTCTTGCTAATTCATTCCTCAGTACTCCAGCCATTGAGACTATCTTCTCTCTTTGCCCACAGGCTCTGTGATTTGCATGGTTTATCGCCTTCGCCAGTCAAGATGTGCTGTGCTTGTTTAGAGCTCTTTTCTGTCTACAGGATCAATGTATGCCTCAATGAAGAAGTCCCAATGACCAGGAACCACTTATTTTTGGTGACTCAACCTATGTGGACTCTTTGTGTTCATTCTTTTTTTTTCTGTTGTCTGAGACCATTTGCTTATTAAACTGTCTTTTACATTTTCCTAACGATTGCTACGATACTCCCCAGCTGGAATTCAGGACCCTGCATGGTCCATTCTTATCTCTAGAGCTTTCATGATCACAGGTGATGGCTCTTTTTACACTCTGAAGGTGTAATTCATCTAGAGATCTTGGCCCATTTAAAGTACCCACTATTTGCAGATTGCAGAAGGGCTAGTAGGATGAAGACACAAAGCAGGTCATGATCCATAGAGGCTGTGAACAAAAAGGTTTACAGACACCACAGACAGGCCAGCAGGAGACAGTATAGTTTCAGGGAGCAGACATGGGCTGGGGGCGGGGGCGGGGGTCACTGCAGGGCTTTGAAATAGGAGAGCAATCTGATTGTGTTTAGATTTTTAGAAAAATAATTTTCTGAAGGAAAGATGGATATACTTATACAGGTAAAATTTTAGAAGGGAAAACAGCGGGCAGACTTTTGCAATAGCAATCCGAAGGTAATGAGAGGCCTCTGCCTTCAGCTATCTGGGCTCTTAATTAATGTTTATGGCTCTTTTTATACTCCACACAACATTCAGCTTTTGGTTATGCTATTCCATTATTGAAATTCAGTCTGTTGGATCCTTCGATCTTTTCAGGCTATTCATAATTCAGTGCTCAACTCAGTTTTTATCTCTACCATGAAGTTATCGTAGAGTGACCTTACCTCTATCTAATCAACTATCCACTCATCTACCCATCCATCCATCTACCCATCCATGTATACAACCACCCATCCATCCATCCATCCATCCATCCATCCATCCATCCATCCATCCATCCAACCATCTATCCATCCCATCCATCTTCCCATCTAAACATCCACTCATCCAGCCCTTTCTACATTCATTCATTCAGCATATCCTGAGGGTCTTTTATGTTTTGGGCCCCATGCTAAATGCTGGAGATATAATAAGAATAAATCATATTTCTGCTTTCTATAAGGACTCATAAGAGAGAAAAGAGATTTAATAAAAACTGATATGATTGGGATGTTAGTCAGGTTTGATGCTGTGTGGTAGGGACATCGAAAGGCCTGACTTGGTTTGGCAGTGTTAAAGAAAGCCCTTAGTGGAGGTGATGTCTGAACTGAGCCTTGAGAGGATGAGATCTCACCTCACTCAGAAGAAGAATGTGCTCTGTTTGCAACCTGCAGTTCTTTGGGCGTAAAGAGCACATTGGAGTTGATGCCATGTCCTTCAATGTTACTCTCCAATTGCTTCCTTTATGTTGGCTTTGTCTTTCCAAGTAGGCATTAGAAAAAAAAAGACATATTTTAATCCCTAACATCTTCATCAAAATCTTTTCATTTGAGTATTTATTTATTTATTTTATTTTCATATGTGTATGAATGTATTGTCTGCATGTACATTGGTGCACCCGTGTCATGCAATGTCATGCAATGCCTCGGAGGTCAGAAGAGGGTGTCGGATTCCCTTGGACCTGGAGTTAAAGACGGTTTTCAGCCGCCATGTGGGTGCTGGGGATAGAACCTGGGTCCTCTGCAAGAGCAGTCGGTGCTCTTAACCACTAGGCTATCTCCCCAGCCCCTTCATTTGAGTTTTGAAAGGACCACAAGGCTGAGCACAGCACAGTTAGACAGTTGCTGCTGACACCGCCTCGTGAAGTCTGATGCCTGCCCATGGCCTTTTTTCCTTTAGGTATCTTAAGCTCATTCTCCTAGCCGGGCCCCATCCTAAACTGTAGGAGTAACATAAGATCCTTACCATCAAAGGGTCAACTTTTTAAGCTCTCTGTGGAGGACTTAGGGTGATTGAAGATGGACAGAGTGGAGAACTGGCCCATTCAGAGGAGTGAGCAGGTGGTAGGTGTGCTGAGTATTTTACAAAACTCTTCTCCTCTAGTCCTCCGTGTTACTGTGACATTAGTCTCTATAAAGATGAGAAAACTGACCCAGGAAGATAAATAATTGCTTCTCACGGTGTCAGAGAAGTGATCTCCTGAGTCTGTACTACATACTTGAAGGCCCAGGTCAGGGCTATGCCATGCCAGAGGTAGGTGAGGCTAGGGAGAGGCTCCGTCAGCCTCAAAACACACCAGTTCCTGCAGCACGGCTGCCTCAGCACCCACAAGCCCTGATGCAAGCTTGGCACACTGGTGGCATCTTGCTGGTGGGTGTGGAGCCTACCTGAACGCTGGAGAGGTGGTGAGGAGGTTTGGATATGCTATGCTCGCAGAGGTTCATAGGTTGGGAGCTCTGTCTCTAGTATGCGGTGTTGAGACGAAGGACTTTTAAGAGCTGGGGTCTAGTGGAAGGATGTAGTCAGAGGGTGGGTGAGCACTACCCTCAGAAGGGATTAATGTATTTCTCTTGAGACTTGCTTCCTTTCTTCAAGAACAAGTTGTTATAGAAACAGTGAGTCAGACCCCCGAATCTGTCTGGTTTCCTGTCTTACTATGTGATTTGTCCCATGTTCCTACCCTTTGTGATGTTACCTGCCATGGTGTCCTCACCAGGTGTGAACATACAAGACTGACTCTTGGACTCAGCTCCGAAACCATGAGGGAAACGAACCTCTTGCTTTCATAAAATATCCAGCCTTGTGTGTTTTGTTATGGCAACAAAGATGGACGTGTACAGGCAATATAGTCTCATGGGTATACGTACAGGCTTTGGATGCTACTCTTGGTCACACTGGTTATCTATTCTAGACCTCAGTTTTCTTATCTTGTTACCTTCTTATTAGGGGCTTTGTGAGGATTAGGTGAGATATTAATGTAAAGCCCAGGGCTTTGTACCACATGCTCTCTTCCTCCTCCTCCTCCTCCTCCTCCTCCTCCTCCTCCTCCTCCTCCAGTTTCTTAATTGTTCTTGTGGTTTATGTTACTCACATGGATAGGAACTCTAAGGAGAGTGCCAGTAAAGGAAACACTGTGTTAGTAGTGCATGCTCATTTGCACAGAGTGTAGGATTCATAGTTTTGTTCAAGGACATCATGTACTTTAACCATGTTCACTTCCTACTGCCCTCTGCCCCCCATCCCCTCTTGCAGGTCCCCTTTCTCTTTCCAAATAGTCCCTCATGTTACACACACACACACACACACACACACACACACACACACACACACACACATAAACTAGGTTCCATGTATGAGAAAAAACATGGTATTTGTCTTTGGGGTTGTGGTGGTTTGAATGAGAATGTCCCCCGTAGGCTGCAAGTATTCAGACATTTTGTCCCTAGTTGGTGGCACTATTTTGGGAGATCTGAGAAGGCGTGACCATGCCGGAGGAAGTACGTCACTGGGGGCAGGCTTAGAGAGTTCAACAAGCCTTGCCACTCTCCAGTTGCTCTCTTTGCTTCCTGCGCTCATTGGAAAATGTGAACCTTGGCTTTCTGCTCCAGCTCCTGCCGCCATGCCTCCCGCCACAATGGACTCTTAATTTCCTGGAACCGTCAATCGTAAGCTCAAATAAACTCTTTCTCTTATAAATTCCCTTGGTCATGGTGGTTTTATCACAGCATCAGAAAAGTGACTAATACAGGGAGGGATCTTACTTATTTTGCTTAATTTGAGCTCTCGTTCCACCCAGCAAGTGACAATTCCTCGTTATGCTGAGTGTCTATTAAATCTTTTTATCTAGTCTCCTGCTGATGGACACTTGGGCCGATTCCATAACTTGGCTGTTGTGAACCATGCAAGGGGCCTATTCTCAGGGACACTGGCACCAGCCTCCTACCTGGGGGCACAATTCCATGGGTCACCCATAAACAGTTGCTTTCAGTGGCAAGGAGGTCACAGGTCCATGCAGAAGATGCTCAATTTTGGGGTAGTTCAAATTTGTAGAAAGTTCTTCCCGATAACAAATGTTGCTTCCCATCAGACACTGTCCACTGATCTTTCTGCTGAGTGACAGGATATCACTGTTGTGCCCTCATTCCTTCTCTCTTAGCAGAGGTGCAAAAAGGCAGAACTTTCCTGAGCTCTTGGGAGGATTCAGAGAGTCTACCCTCTCCCTGCCTAAGAAGTGCCTTCCATGGGCTGGGTGACTGAGGCCCAGGTGACTTATGTCAGGACAGGAATGGACTGGGACTATGAGTGACAGTTGGGTCCATTGCACAGCTCTGTCCCAAGAGCAGGGCCAGGGTACCAGCCTTGCTCTTCAGAGCTGAGCTGGAGTTGGAGAGAGGCTAGATTGTGCTTTGTTCTCTGTCTCTGTCTCTGTCTCTCTTTCTGTATGTGTGTGTGTGTGTGTGTGTGTGTGTGTGTGTGTGAGAGAGAGAGAGAGAGAGAGAGAGAGAGAGAGAGAGAGCTTTCTGACTGCTCCAGGAATTCTCCTGGATGGCAGAATTGGTTTCCATAACGACTTTCTGATATAAACATATTCGATAAAAATAAGTTAACAGCAGAGCTATGGTGGAGCAGATTCTCAGAGTGGAGAGAGAGAGAGAGAGAGAGAGAGAGAGAGAGAAAGAGAGAGAGAGAGAGAGACACCTCGAAGAATAGCATCTTCTTTCTTTTCCTTCCTTCTTAGTCAGCTTCTTTGACTTACCATAAACCCACCGGAAAGCGTTGTTTATTGCATTCCTGTGTATCAGGCACCCTGTCTCCCCATGTGCTGTGCTCCCTATTCTCTCTCTCTCTCTCTCTCTCTCTCTCTCTCTCTCTCTCTCTCTCCCCCCCTAGTTACCTGAAGCACTGCAGTATGTATGGGATAATATGATAAATTCATTTCCAATTCACTGCATTATCCCTTGAATATTTTAATGACTCACTGAATGGAGTAAAAAAAGCTATTTCAAATGAACAATTATGCTGCATTAGTCTAAGGGTTGATTATATTTAAACACTGCTCACATGGATAACAGGACACAGCGACCTCAGCATAGGAAAGCTAATTTGGCTCTTATCTCCAAATAATTTTACACTGAAAATTACTGTGAAAACCTAAAGGGCTTTAAAAACATTCATCAAAAGATAATATTCCACTTTGTAGCAACATTTTATTTAAATTATTTTTGAATGGGAGCAGAGGCATCTCTGGGGTAGGACAATGACAGCTGAGTGGGGCCTTTGGGTGATAAGAAGCTGGCAAGGGCTATGCTGGGTGGGGTTCAAAACAAACGTGGAGTGTGTTGCGTGAGGCGGGGAAGGGGCTGCAACCACAGGCTAAGGGAAGCACACAGAAGACTGACCACCCACCGAAGCCCAGGCCTTGGCCTGGCTGTGACGTGGGATAATAAAGGCAGGAAAGGGCTGATCTGGTCTACAGGTCAGTGGGCAATCACCAGAGACTGAGTGACAGGACTCATCCCAACCCCATGCCTGGCATACTGGCACATTCTTGTAATACTAGCACATGGGAGGCAGAGGGTGGAGAATTGTGATTTCAAGTTTGAGGCCAGCCTGGGCTGCAGAGTGTGAAGCTGTCTAGCACGCACAGAGAGATACACACAGATGCAGACAGATAGGCAGGCAGGCAGATAAGCAGACAGACAGACAGACAGACAGACAGACACACACACACACAATCCCACTTGTACTCCCAAGCCTGACCCTCATCTTCTGTGGACTAGCCTGGGTCATGTTGAGACTTTCCACCTACATTCAGGATGTAAAGGTGTGAGCTTGTGCAGGGAATAGTCTGAAAGTTTTACTTTGAGTGTGGCAGATTATGCCTATCTCAGATACTTGGGAGGTTGAGATAGGAAAATCACAGGTTCTAGGCTAGCCTGGACAACTTAGCAAGACTTTCATTTTTCAAAATATGCTTAAACATGCTGGGCGTGGTGGCGCACGCCTTTAATCCTAGCACTTGGGAGGCAGAGGCAGGTGGATCTTTGTGAGTTCAAGGCCAGCCTGGTCTATAGAGTGAGTTCCAGGACAGCTGGGGCTACAGGGAGACCCTGTCTCAAAAAAAAAAAAAAAAAAAAAAGCTTAAACAAAACAAAAACAAAAGCAAAGTGAAATAAAACAAACAAGCAAAACCAGGACTCTCAAGGGAAGCCTCACTTAGTGTGTGTGATGTCCTGGGCTTCACTTTCCAGCTCTTCAAAAAGAATAAAAATTTGGGGGAAGTTAGCATTTTTTACTTTGCAAAGCCTGAGTCGCATAGACTATGCACCACCACACCCCACGCTTTGGCATTATGATACAACATGGTCATCTACAAAGTTTATATTTGAGAGACATACAATTAAGTTACAATAAATGAATAAATCACTAAAAAATTCCCATGTTTCAAGCAGGTTCATAATTTTGTGTCAGGATCCATTCATTCAGCCTCATGTGGCCTGCAGAGTACAGGCTGTATATGTCTGGAAGAAATTTACTAAATATTAAATAACCACCATGGTTAGATCTTTAGGTAGGATGGTTGGGGAGAGGGCCTTCAATCCATTTCCTGCCACTCTTGAGGGGGCATATATTAATCTCATCACTCGCTGGGAAAGTAGTTATGATTATGGTACCTATTTTAAGGATGGATAAACTGAGGCTCAGAGAACCCCATCTGGAAGTGCTAGAGGCTGGATCCAGCAGTGTAGGCTCCTGCCCTCCCCTCCAGGGTAATCTGGTTTCTTTTTTTTTTTTTTTGGTCTTTTGGAGACAGGGTCTCCCTGTAGCTCTGGCTGTCCTGGAACTCACTCTGTAGACCAGGCTGGCCTCGAACTCACAGAGATCCGCGTGCCTCTGCCTCCCAAGTGCTAGGATTAAAGGCATGTGCACCACCATGCCCGGCGTTTATTTATTTTTTGTATGTGTATGAATGTACTGTCTGCATGCAAGTTTGTGCACCCATGTCGTGCAATGCCGCGGAGGTCAGAAGAGGGTGTCAGATTCCCCTGGAACTGGAGTTCTCCTGGAATTGGAGTTTCAGACAGTTCTTGGCCGCCATGTGGGTGCTGGGGATCGAACCCGGGTCCTCTGTAAGAGCGGTTGGCACTCTTAACCACTAGGCCATCTCTCCAGCCCAGTAATCTGGTTTCTAACAAGGGCCACCTCCACGCCATCTTCATCAACTAATACTCTTCACAGCCTTTAGATCTGAACCTATATTCCCTCGGGAGCATGAGATTTGCAGTTTAGTTGTCTATATTAAATGTTCCCTTGCTGTGCAGGCCTAAGTATGTGCAGACAATGGAACAAAAATGCAAATAGAAAGCATGTGGCTCCACAAAAAAAGAGCCTAGTGTCGCACACATGTAAATCCCAACACTTGGGAGATGGATGGAGGTGGGAGGATCCTGGGCTTAAGCCCAGCCTGGGCTCCATAGCCAATTCAAGACCATCTTGGACTACAGAGCAGGACCCTGTGTGTGTGTGTGTGTGTGTGTGTGTGTGTGTGTGTGTGTGTGTGTATGGTGTGGTGTATGTGCATTTGGTGCATGCACATGTGTGTGAATGTGTACACAGAAGTTATTTGGTGTCTTCCTTTATCACTCTCGGCCTTCAGGTCTTGAAGCACAGTCTTTCACTGGACCCTAAATGTGCCATTTTGACTAGCAAGCTCTTGGGATACGTCCGTCTCAACCCCTCATGTTGGGGTTACAGGAACCTACAACCATGCCCAGTGTTTATGTGGATGCAGGGGATTCTCATGCTTCATGCTGACACAGCAAGCACTCGAACACACTGAGCTACCTCCGCAGACCTCTGCCTTAAAAGACAAAACCAGGGGCCAAAAAGATGACTCAGTAGTGGAAGCCTGACGACCTGAGCACAGTCTCCAGAATCTGTGGTTGAAGGAGAGGAGAAGCACATGCTCTGACCTCTGCACATGATGTGACACACATGTGTCACACTCATATACACATATCACACAAATAAAACCAAAACTTAAACAAATCCCCCAAACAACAACAAATAGTACAAAATGAACTGCTTATCGATGCCATCTTTTTAGTTTGCCCTCTTCATCTTAACTAGTGGGCCTAATGGAGTTTATTTTGTTTGTTATTGTTTTCTGGGTTCTAGTTAGATTAAAAAATTCACATCTCACCAGGTATCCAGGCATGGTGGCACATGCCTTTGAATCCCAGCATTTTGGAGGCAGAGACAAGTAGACCTCTGTGAATTCAAGGCCAGCCTGGTCTACATAGTGAGTTCCAGGCCAGCTGGGGCCACACAAGGAGACCCTATTTGGTTTTTTTGTTTGTTTGTTTTTTAAAGACAAAAAGAAAAAGAAAAAGCTGGAAAAATTCACATCTCACAATTATTTATAGGTACAGATATAAATTCTGCAAGATCTGCTACTTGACTGATCAGGAGTGAAGACAAACGTGCTCCTGCCCGTGTTTCCTCTCTCTAGGCGATCTGCTCCTCTCTGAAGAGTCTGTCAGTTTTTCAATGAAGAAACCATGTTCTCAGAGAGGTTAGGGACTTGTCTGAGCTCACTCAGGAGTACAATGGAACAGACATTTAAAATCTTAAATTATTTATTGTGTATCTGCATATGTGTGAAGATGTACATGTGTATGCATATGTGTATCGATGTTTGTGTGTGCACGCACGCACGTGGAGGCTGGAGGACAACCTCAGCTATTGTTCTCAGATACCATCCACCTTGTTTTTTGAGACAAGGCCTCTCACAGGCTGGGAACTCACCCCGTTGGGTGGCCTGGACAGCCACGAGCCCCAGGTGCTGCCCGTTTCTGCCTCCCCAGCCAGCACTGAGCTTATGAGTGGGTGCCACCATGCCTGGCATCTATTTTTAATTTTTTTATTATTTTTTTTTATGTGTATGAATGTACTGTCTGCATGTAGGTCTGTGCACCCATGTCATGCAATGCCATGGAGGTCAGAAGAGGGCATTGGATTCCTCTGTAATTGGAGTTAAAGACGGTTCTTAGCTGCCATGTGGGTACTGGGAATCGAACCTGGGTCCTCTGCAAGAGCAGTCAGCGCTCTTAACCGCTGAGCCATCTCTCCAGCCCCCTGGAATCTATTTTTAATGAGGTTCTGGGAATTGAACTCACGTCCTCATGCTTTACTGACTGAGCTATTTCTCCAGGCCCAGGGTGGAGCACTCAAATACATGTTGACCAGAGAACTCTAAAGCAGGTCCATAATCTAGGCTTGTCTGCCTCTCATCCATCTTACTCACCGGACACCCTTGGAGGTCCTTTAAAGAACACACACACACACACACACACACACACACAAAAACCTCTTATGATGAAAAAATTCAACCTATAGAAAAGAAGACAGAATAATGACCCCTTAGAGGTCCTGTTAATTCAGTCCAGAATTGGCTGCCATTTATAGCTGCCAAAGGCTGAGGACACTCACTGAATGAAAGGGGAAGCGTGAGCTTGGCAGTGCTTTTCTTTCTTAAAACAAAAAAGACATTTGGGGCAAATTTTAGAATCATTGACGGTTTCTAGGAAGATTTTCTTTTTTGTAAGAAAAAAGGTACTCTTGTCTCCTTAATTGTTCATCGTGTTCTTTGTCACCAATCATGATAGTCTTTGTGGAAGGTATTAATGTACCATCTTCCTGTGTTCAATATTCCCATTAACAATAAAAAAAGGCCTAATGAAAATATCTGCATGAAAAGCCCCAAGCGCTAATTTCAGAGACAAATAGACAGGGAACCCAAAAGTGTTTCTTCTCACGTGAATGATGCAAATTAATTGATATATTAATTGGGCTTAGCATAGAGATGATTGGTTAGATTAAATCAGAAATGAAAAACATCTGTAAAGAAACTTGAAGACCTGGCACAGGGGAGGAGGGTGCTGTGTGTTCTTTGTTTTTGTTTGTTTCTTGAAGCAGCGTCTCAATACATAGGCCAAGCTGGCCTAAAACTTGAGGTCCTCCTGCTTCAGCCTCCCGAGTGCTGGGATCAGAGCTATGTGCCAGCAGACCTGGCTTCAATTAGAAATCTCTTGTGTTCAATGGGAGAGTTTCAGAGAGGGTCCAAGGAGAACGTTGTATATGATGACTCTGTCTTTGCCTCCCTGGCCTGGCCAGGTTGGGGGACTGATATCTAGTCCTGTTGCTCAGACAATGGGAGCCTACAGGTAAAGGAAATTATTTTTTTTAGTATATTATTTATTATTTTTATTTTATGTGTGAGAGTGTATTGCCTGCATGTACCTCATGCACCGGCTGCAGAGGTCAGAAGAGGGTGTCAGATCTCCTGAAACTGGGGTTACAGTCGATTGTTAGCTGCCATGTGGGTGCTGGGAATTGAACTGTGGTCATCTGCAAGAGCAGCCAGTGCTCTTAACCGCTGAGCCATCTCTCCACTCCCATGGTAAAGGAAATTCTACCCAAGCCTGCCCCTGGACCTTCATAATACCTCCCCATATGCAGGACTCCAGCACCTTCCTGTATTTAATTTGGGTTTGTGACCCCAGATAGCAAAAGGTACTTGACTTGAAGTAACGTGGCACAGTACAGCATCCAACAGTTTAGAGCTGACCATGTGGTCTGGGTATTGCTCTAAGTTCTCTACCTGAAATAACTCCGATTAGTGTCCTACCAACACTGTGAGGCAGACTATAAATAACGTCACTGTATAGTGAGCATACTGAGACCCAGAGAAGCTGAGCAACTAGCCTAAGATCGCACTGTTAAAAATGGTGGTTTGAACTCGAGTCACTGTTCTTAATCACTCCACTACTTGATGCTGGGGTGGAGGCTACAGGTGTTCCTGTGTTCCCAAGAACTACTTTCTGTTTCCGTCTAGATAGCCTTTCAAAAAATTATCTCCACTGAAGAGCTTGCACAGCCATGCCCTGATCCACTATCAAATTAGATCTGGCCCCCTGATATTGGAAGGCCCACCTAGGTTCCTCCAAATTTGTGTCTGTGACTGTTGGGAATCTCAGTGCCATTGTTACTCTGTCTGCACTGACTCTACTGTACACCTTGCTGCTGAAGATGCTTGGGTAACAATGATGCGTCGAGTGTGGCTTTCAGGGGTCCAAGGCTCAGACCAGGTGTGCTTTATAGACCAACATAGCATTCCCTGGGCAGGATGCTCAGGAAACTTCTACATATCTAGGAGCGAGCTGGAGTCATTGCCAGGGAGACACATAGTTTGGTTCCCATGTTACAGAGGGGGCATGGTGGTCCCTGGATACAGTGGGGCTGATGGAGGAGATGTGGACCCCACAACTGTGTGGCATAACAAGAGTGGGTTTCGGAGTCCAGTACATTCAGTACTGCCACTACAGCCTGCTAGCTGAGACCGTCGTCGTTCTGCCTCTGCCTTCCCTCCCATCAATGGCGTGATGCTCATTCACAAAGTGATAGGAACTTCAGAGGTTTCCGAAGTGCTTTCACTTGAAGGTGGCTCCACAAATGGATGACATTAACCAGTTATCCCAGCCCTGAGCTCTGTAGGCGCTGCCCTCCAACCCCCCATCTGTGGCTTGGTCTCTACTCAAGAAGCTACTTCATCAGGGATATGGCCAGGCTACCTCCAAAAGGTGCTGTCCCCTTGAGCTTCCTCAGAAGGGCCTGGTGCTGGGACAGTCACCAGGGTCACATCCCTACCCAGCTCACTCCATGGTGATCATGAACTCTGTGGAGGGGTGGGCCCAGCAATCTGCATTTCTCCAAGTTATCAGTCCACCTAAGAGTGCCCTGCCCTTCTGTGAACCCCAAGTCACAGGAGGGGCTCTTACTCTTGGCTGAGCTCCCATATTCCACTCTTCCTCCTTTGGGTTAGCTCCAGGACCTGAACCTGAGCCCACTTGGCTAACAGAATGTGGAGGCAGGTGGCAGGGCCACGTGGCTGTCCCTGGGAGAGCTGCAGTTTCCTGCTGGGCACCCAGATGAGGGAAAGTGGGTGGCCACACGACTGAAACCTGAGCTTCCTCTGGGTGAACGGGAAGTGAGGGCTGCACCCGGCAGGTGGCTCTGGGTTTAAGCTCTGTGGCTTAGTGGCTTGGCCCAACAGCTGCCACCTGTCACCTGTCACCTGCTGTACATCTAAACGAGGCTTCAGGGGCTAAACTCTTGTTCACAGTACAAAGCTGGTGTCAAGACTGTGTCCTGAGCGAGTAGGGGAATGGGAGTGGCCAGGCCCCACCACAGGCTGCGGATGGACGCAGTCCCAGGGCCCTCGGCTGGGAAGTCCCAGGGCCCTCGGCTGGGAAGCCATTCTGTCCACAATGGCTTCTGCCCTCTGGCCTGAGAATTCCTGAGTAGAACCCTCTCACAGGAAGGTGTGTGTGTGTGTGTGTGTGTGTGTGTGTGTGTTGTGAATGTGACTTTCTGACACAATTCTCTTGAGGAATTGTGAACTTTACCCAAGTCCAGAAAATGGCAACGCTGTAGACCTGGACAGATCCCACAAACTCCCTTTTGTCCCCTCCACTGGCATTCTTGCAACACAGCACCAACCCTTTGATGACTGCTAAGCTGTCCTTTAGCATGACCAAGGAAGAGTGCTGGCCACAAAGGCTTGCTCAAATGCTGCTCAAGCAGCCCTGCCCCGTCCGGCCTACAGCTAGTCTTCTTTGAAGGGGGCTGGCCCCTTGAAGTTCATGGGAAGGGCCCTGGTGCTAGAACATGACTTGGTTGCCAGGGTAACTCTCCTTCCCTACCCCATTTGGTGTGAGAGTCTTCCCCTTCCGCAGGAGCTGGTTGCTAGTTAAACTGATGCCCCTACCTGTGCCTTAGCTCCAGTAGCAAGGACACAAGCTCTTGCATCTGTGACCTTCTCTATATTTTCTAGAGTGCTCTCCATGGTGTCGTCAGGCTGGCAGAGGAAGTCAGGGATATGGTTCACTTATTGCAGAGACAGGAAACTCTCAGGCATGGACCTGGGAACCAGCTCTGACCCAAACTATATCCAAACTTGGTTCTCCTTGTTTCCATTGTCTGATAGGGCAGAAGCCTTTGCATATTCTTTGCAAAAGCCACCTGCAGGTGTGTCTGGGGACCCATTCTTGAATGTGACTGGCTTGTATGGATTTCCCCAAAGCACACTGTCAGGAACTTGTGAATACACGATTCCATAATTGAACAAAATTGGGAAATAAATGAGTGTTCTATACATTTAGTCCGCTGTATCTGTCTGTGGTTCTGCATCCTCAGATTCAACCAACAGTGGAATGAAAAAAAATATATAATTACATCTGTGAACAAGTATAGACATTTTTTTCTTCTCATCAATTCCCTAAATGATAATAGCACAACAAGCAATTTCCATAGCATTAGGTATTATAATAACCTAGAGATGGTTGAAAGTATATGGGAAGATATGCTCGATGCAAACACTGTACCATTTTACATAGGAGACTTGAGCATTTGAGGGTTTGTGCATCCATGGGGGGGAGATCCTGAAGGAATGGAGGGGTGGCCGTAGTGCCTATCCAGGTATCAATATCGCTAAAAGGCTGCTTGATGAGAAATGAGATCGACAGTCCGAGCTACAGGACTGAAAGCTCGCTTGGGGGCAGTGTGTTCTTCAGACACTGTGGGAAGGTCAAGCTAGGCTCCTTCCCAGCTGTTATGCACAAGCTTTCAAGCAGTTGCTTATTTATGTACAAAAGGAAATTTCTTTGCATGTCCCTCGCCCAACAGCAGAAGGGTCCCACCATAGGTCACCCCACCTGCCAATCACACCAGGACAGCCCCCACCCAAATCCAGTGGGTGGAGGTGCCAGCTGCTGTTTCCAGAAGTTTGGGGAGTCAGTTCTTAAGTTGGCAACACCCTGACAATGGCACTGCAGGGAAGACTTCTACCACAAAGAGCAGCAAGTGCACAGAGCCGGGGCTGCTGCTGCTCTCATCCTGAGAGCTGGTTCATCAGTGTACCCAGTACTGGTCCTGCATGTACTTGGAGCTTCTTAAAAAATGGGAGAGCTGTGATAGCTGAGTGCTGGGGTGAGGGGGCGCAATCTGACCTGGAAGTCCTCACCCTCACCTCCAGCCCTCTCAGGTGAGTGCTAAGAACTCTACAGAATGAGGAGCAGAAGAGGATCTTTCTCTAGAAAGTTACAATTCCAGAGTTCGAAAGGCCTCCTTGCCTTCTTACCCGGATGCTGGACACCACCCAGTGTCTCCAATATCTTGCTGCTGGCTCACTCCTGCTGGGGGCATCTGGATCCACCATCACTAGCACATAGGTTAAATCCTGTAACACATGTACAAAGAAGTAATGTGGCTTCATGGGTAACACTTGATAGGAACATCCCAAGAGACAAGACTCCTCCCCACTCCAGCCAAGGATGCACCCGGTCCCCACTGCTTTCTCCTACTTTGTCCTTGTTCTCATGTCCCATGTTTATTCTCAGAGAAATGAAGTCTATTAAATAGTCTGGGACCCTTAGCCTTGAGGAAGGAATAAACCCCACAAGACATATTTACTAAGCACCTGAGCCGGTTCCATGGCACCATGCCTTATGGCGTGGAAGAAACAATAAAACCTATAGCTCGCAGGCATCTGCCCTCCAGAAGCTTCCAGTACACTTGTAGGTACTCATATATTCATTCAGAAAATAAATGAGAAATTTCTCTGTGTCAGAACCTCTGAGATACATTGAGCCCTCAACAAGCATCAGCTGAGCACCTGTGTGCTGGAGACTGCTTCAGGTACAAGCCAGCCCATCGAGCACAGGACAGTAAGGTCCATACTTCCAGGAAACTTTTGTTCTAAAACATAGATAACAAGAATGAACACACAGGAAAGGACATGTCCAGTAGTGACCAAGGTTCTGTTGAAAGTGAAATAGGATGACTTGAGAGGAAACAAGGAGTATTAGAGAAGAAAGTGCCCCAGTGACGCTTGCAGGTGAAGAGAGGAGCTGGTGGATTTGAGGAACAGAAAGAATGCTGTTGTGCCCAAGGGCAGGGCAGGGGTAGATTGCACATGTTGAACAGAAGGTGGCAGGGATAAGGCATGGCTTTCTAGGCCTGGGTGAGTAGGATTTGACTCCAAGTGCTGTGAGATCACTGCAGGACTGGATTGTGCTGTGCTTTCCATTTTTGGAAGATTGTTTGGGCTTACAGGTAGAGAACTGGGCTTACAGGTAGGCGGAAGGTAGAAGAAGCCAGGAGGCTGGGCAGAGATGATGGCACTGTGGACTACAACAGCTGTGATAGAAGCGTAAACCAACAGATGGGTTAGAGAAGCATTTCAGGTAGAATCAGGAAGGTTCTCCAATGCATTGGATATTAGAGCCATGAGGATGGGGCAGAGAATGAAAAAATTGAGTGTGACTTCTCATTTTTAACTTGAGTGCTTAAGCCGTGTTGCTTGTTTAGTTCTGCCTTTGAGGCAGGGTCTTTCTGTACAGCCCAGGCTGGTCATGAACCCTCCTCCTATTCTTGCCTCTCAAGTGTTGGGATTACAGATATGGGCCACTGTACATGGCCTACAACCAGACTGCTTAAGACATAGAGACTCAGAGGGGAGAATGTTTGGAGGAGGACTTTGGCCATTCTGTTCCATATCTGACAATGTCGAAATGACAATTAAGTCTGCATCTCAGAATGTGGAGGTTGGGGCTAAAACAGAACTGGATGTGTGCATCTGTGAGTCACTGAGATACAAGAGTAGACACAGAGAAGAGGTCCCTTGACTGAGCTGTGGAACATGCTAACATCTGGATGCATCTGGCAAAGGAGACAGATGTCAAGGAGGAGGGTGAGACCTGAAGATCTGGGTGTCCTGTAATCTAAGACAGAAGTGTTTTAAGAAGGGGATGATGATGCTGGGGCTCAGATGGAGAATGCTAATCTAGCATGCTGGAAACCTTGGATTTGATCCTCAGCACTGTATAAATCAGGCATGTGTGGTGCATGCCCATAATCCTAGAACTCAGGAGGATTAGAAGTTCAAGGTCATCCTCTGTTACGTAGTGAACTTGAGGCCAACTGGGCTATGTGAGATTCTATTTCAAAAACTAAAGAAAAACTCAACAAAGAAAAGAAGGAAAAGGTGATTAACTATGTTGCCTGCTGAAGAAGAAGATGAAGAAACCAGATATGATAAAATGAATTGGCAACTTGGAAGTCACTGTTCTCTTGAGAAAACCTGTCTCAGTGGAGTTGAAAGGACCCTTGTTTGAGCAGGAGGGACTGAGAAGACATGGCGATGAGGAATCAGAGATGCTGTTAAAGATGGAGTGAAGGACAACTGAGACACAGAGTGGCCACTAACAGAGAAGAAATCAAGATTTTTTTTTAAAGAAATAGATGATACTCAGGAGCATCTATAAACCAATGGAAAGGATCTAGTAGGAAAGAGGGTGGAGATGGCAGAGGGGAGAGAGGGAAACATCGTAAAAGCCAAGACTCCGGAAAGGAGGGGAGCTAGAACAAAATTGGAAGTGGGGCTTTGTTAAGAGCAGCAACCCCGGCGGGCTGTAGAGATGGCTCAGTGGCTAAGAGTGCAGGCTGCCCTTGCAGATGACCCCACTTCGATTCCCAGCACCCACATGGTGGCAAACAACCATCCGTAACTCCGGTTTCAGGGAATCCGATGCTCTCTTCTGACCTCCGAGAGCATTGCAGGACATGGGTGCACTTACATCCATGAAGGCAAAATACTCATACACATAAAATAAATAACAATTAAAATATTTTTCTAGAGAGGAGCAACATGGTGGAGAAGTGGAAGGTACGAGAGTGGGGAACTCCAAAACTGTCTTCTCGCCGTGGTTTTCAGTGATTTAGCGGCAAGGTCATTAGAGGAAGAGGAATTGTGGGAAATTCCGGGACAGGGAAGAAGGCAGGAAATAGTTATTTAAGGAAGTGAGAGGAGCACTCCATTCCACAGTTGCATGGTAGTTAACTGAGGGTAGTTAGCTTCACCCAGGTAGAGACTTGTGCTGGTGATATGCTGGAAGGGGGGAGGGAGGGAGGGAAGGAGGGAGGGTGGGAAAAGACCAGAGGCATCCTAGCCCTCCCCTTGTCCTGGACACGACACGTATCTGCTCTGCTCATCACGTATGTGCTCTGTAGGTTTCAAGTACTCGAGCAGAGGGGCATTTATGAAGCACCACTGAAAGGCAGAGGAGGCTGCTTGAATCTACCTCAGGGACCCGGGAAGACTTCACAGAAATGTCTTCTGAGCTTGAACTTGAAGGATGAGCAAAGAACATAGTGTGTGCAGAGGCGTGGGACTGCTTGGAGAGGGACAGGTCCAGAGTGGGTCTGAGATTCTTTCCTGGGCAGATAGTGCCAAGGTGGAAGACAGGAAGCCAGTGAACTATGTTTTGGAGATACAGTTCTTTTGTGCTTTCCCAAGCCCTGAAAAATTGGCAGTGCACCCGGGGATGGCAGAGACCCTGTGGGGCAACTTAGGGAGTGAGAAACCAAAGGAAGACTTTGGGGGAACTCAGAGGAGTGTGCGGACCAGGGACCACAAGGTCTCTAGAGAATCAGGGGCTGGTGGAGTCATGGATGCTGGAAGGGTGGGCACAGGCCAATGGGAGAGCCACTGGGGGTTGAGGACCCACAGACACCATGGTGGTAACCACTGCAGACCACTGGCCACTTTTTAAAGACAAGACAGAGATAAAAATACTCATTGCTGAGTGCTAAAATACACAAGGAAAAAAAAATCGAACCACATATTAGATACAACAGAAAACTAAATCAGAGCATTGGAGGATAAACTCAAATCTCTGAGGACTCAGAAGGAAAACATAAAGGATGGAAACATTGAATATGTGTTTGATCCCAGTGGAATCCCGCAAGGAGAGGCCTGCACAGTCAATGCATCCAAGAACTAGTTCTAATGAAGCAGCAAGAAAATAAAAAGAAGGGGTTGGAGAGATTGCTCAGTGGTTAAGAGCACTGAATGACTGCTCTTGCAGAACACCCAGGTTCCATTCCCAGCACTCATATGGCAGCTAACAACTTCCTTAACTCCAGTTCCAAGGAACCTTCTGTCTTCTGGGAGCATTGCATGACATGGCTGCACTTACATACATGTAGGAATATACCTATACACATAAAATAAAAATAATAAATGAAATATAAAAAAGAAAAGTAAAAGAAAACAAAGTACAAATACAATGGAAAAGAAGAAATAAAACCATCATACCTTCTATTTCCCCCTTGTTTTGCGGGCAAATGACATGATTGTCTTCATGGGAAATTCATGTTCAAAATCCCTGAAAATAACTAAACTGATATCTAAAAAAGGAAATTAAGCTGATAAAAAATCTACACGAACCCAGCATGTTTTTAGATACCGCTAACAATCATAAAATATACTTAAAAAAATCTCAGAATAAACATGATTTTAAAATGTATGAATTACATAAAAGAAAAAAAAAAATGGGTGAAGGCCGGGCGTGGTGGCGCACGCCTTTAATCCCAGCACTTGGGAGGCAGAGGCAGACGGATCCTTGTGAGTTCAAGGCCAGCCTGGTCTACAGAGTGAGTTCCAGGACAGCTGGGGCTACAGGGAGACCCTGTCTCAAAAAGACTAAAAAAAAAAAAAAGGGTGAAATGGAGAGACATGTTCTGCTTTAAAACTAATGTTTTGAAAAACTGTTGGTCCCTGGTGGCACATGCCTTTAATCCCAGCACTCGGGAGGCAGAGGCAGGCAGATCTCCGTGAGTTCAAGGCCAGCCTGGTTTACATAATGAGTTTAGGACAGTTGGAGCCAAAGGGAGACTCTGTCTTTAAAAAAAAAAAGACCCCTAAAAAGTTAATAAAGTTTTAATTAATTTATTAATTTAACAGAATTCTAACCCAAATCTTAGGTAGATGTTTTGCTAACTCCACCAATGATTCTAAACTTCATAAATTAAATAGAGTTACCTAAGGCAATATTGAAAAAGATGAAATAAGGGATAATATTGACTTTGAGGATATAAAAACATCTTATCAAGCTAAAATAAATAGAACAACATGGCACTATAAGTAAAAGAGACAAAATAGAAAATCTAGTGGGAAACTCAAGTTTCCTATATATGTATTTAATGTTTGATAGTGATCTTCAATATATGATATTTAGTATATGACAGAGTTCTTTCAAATTAGAGGGAGAAAGGTGAACTACTGTACAAATACTCCAGGGGTGCCCTACTTTTATTTCTGTTGCTAGCAGTGAGAAAACACTCTGACAAAGGCCACACAGGCAAGGAAAGCGTTCATTATGGGGAAATCAAGACAGGAACTCAACCAACTAGTCACATCCACAGCCAGGAGCAGAGAGACTATAGGCATCCTAGCTTCCCGCTTGCTGCTGCGGTTGCTGCTCAGAAAGCAGTCTTCACTCAAACACAATTCAGGGCCCAGCCAATGAAGCAGTGCTACCCACATCCAGGGTGGGTCTTCCCATCTCAATTAACAATCAATACAATCTCCCACAGACATGACCATAGGCCAACCAGATCTAGGTGTGTCCTCAATTGGAACTCCTTTTTTCAGTTGAGTCCAGGTTGTGCCAAGTCGATGATTTAAACTAACCAGCTCAGAACACAGAGTTCTTTATGTGAAATAGAGAAATTGAGGTCTCTATTTCTTTTGGACACCAGATAACTTCCATACTTGAATATGAAAATGAAAACCCATCTGTAAAAACTGATTTAATAACACAATATTGAATTCATGGGATGGAATCCTCTGTTGGAGTTGGATCTTCATCTTACTAATGTGGGAAGTAGCTACACGATACTAGTCTGTGAAATAAGTGAGTTGTGAACTAGTGTGTATGACATCTTAAATGTGCAGGAAACTTTATATATCTAGCTATATATTTATTTATAGATATATCTCCATATGCACATAAAATGTCTGGAAAAATACATACCAAACTGTTAACAGTAAATGGCATGAAAGAAAAGATTGATATAATCTGACTGGATATATTTTTAAATCTTTTATATGGCAAAAAAGTAAAATAAAATCCAAAGACAATAAACTTGGGGTAGATATTTGCAAGATCTATGAAATAGGTGAGGACTCTTAATATATAAAATACTTTTCAAATCAATAAGAAATGGATTAGTAACCCAATGGAAAAATAGCCATCAAAAGGCAATCTATAAAATAAGAAATGCATGTGATTAATATACAGAGGAACAAGTGGGTGTGGTGGCCCACACTTTTAATCCCAGCACTTGGGAGGCAGAGGCAGGCAGATCTCTATGAGTTCAAGACCAGTCTGGTCTACATAATTAGTTCTAGGACAGCTGGGGCTAAAGGGAGACCCTGTTTAAAAAAAAAAGACCAAATATGCATATATATATATATATATATATATATGAACAAATGTATATTCACTAATAATTAAACATGTGAAAATAAAATCCCATCTTTCCTATAAATATATAGTTTTATATTTATCCCCAGGGTTTTTAAATATATAGAATCTAAGGGTAAGTTACAAAATCCTACAGACTCCATGAATTCATAGTGTTTTGACAAAGAAAGGAAACCCAAACCATGTTATCATACACGTGTATACCCTCTGTATCAGAGCTCAAAAACCTGCTAAGAAGTGACTTAAGGAAGGAAAGGCTCATTTTGTCATACAATTTGAGGGGATACAGTCCGTCTTGGAGAGAAAGGCAAGGCAGGGGTAACAGCTGAACCTGTAGCAGCCACAGTCAGGAAGCACAGAAAAGGCAGGAAATGGGGCCAGGGTATGAAACCTCAAGGCCTTGCCCTCCGGTGCTCCACCCCCTCCAGTGAAGCTCCGCCTCCTCAAGGTTCTGTACCCTTCCAAGACATACCTCTTAAAGAGGTATGTCCTACTTACTTTTCTTTTCTTTTCTTTTTTGGTCTTTTCAAGACAGGGTCTCCCTGTAGCCCCAGCTGTCCTGGAACTCGCTCTGTAGACCAGGCTGGCCTTGAACTCACAAAGCTCCTCCTGCTTCTGCCTCCCAAGTGCTAGGATTAAAGGCGTGCACCACCACGCCCGGCCCTAGTTACTTTTCTGTTGCTGGGATAAAATCCAACATTGAGGGATGTGAGGGCTGGCCCTTAAAGGCACGAACATGGACACGGGAGGGGAAGCAGGGACCCTGGGGGATAGCTGCTTACTGGCTTGCCCCCTGGCCTATGCTGGGGCTGCTTTCTTATGCAACCTAGGACCACCTGTCCTGGGGTGGCCCCACCCACAGTGGGCTGGACCCTCCCACATCACTCAACAATCAAGAAAATGTCTTATAGACACGGCCACAGGCCAGTTTGATAGAGGAGGTTCCCCAATTGAGGGTCCTTCTTCCCAGGTGTGTCAAGTTGATGACTGAAGGTGTCTAGCACAGTGTGCGACAGTCCCTGGGCTAAGGGGGGTAGGTAGTAAGCTTGAAAAGGCCTGAGGGAAATTCCATTGCTTTTTGTTGTTGTTGTTTGCAGTACCTGAGAATAAACCCAGCCTTTGAGCATGCTAGGCAAAGACTGTGTTTACCAAGCCACAGCTTCCCAACCTGATTCCACTGTTGGAGTGTTTTTTTATATTAATTTTTAAATATTTTTATTATTTTTTTTAATTTTTCAAATTAATCTACTGTTTTTTCTTCGTCTTTTTGGAGACCAGGGGTCTCCCTGTAATCCACAGTGTCCTGCGACACTCACTCTGTAGACCAGCCGGCCTAGAACTCACAACAGACTCTGCATGCTCTGCCTCCCACCGAGTGCCTAGGGATAAATGGCCCGTGCGCCACCAGCCCGCTCCAGCTTACTTTTTGTTTTTTAATTTTTATTTATTTATTTATTTTATGTGTATGAATGTACTGTCTGCATGCAAGTCTATACACCCGTGTCGTGCAATGCCGCAGAGGTCAGAAGAGGGTGTCGGATTCCCCTGGAACTGGAGTTCTCCTGGAATTGGAGTTACGGACGGTTCTCAGCCGCCATGTGGGCGCTGGGGATCGAACCCAGGTCCTCTGCAAGAGCAGTCGGCGCTCTTAACCGCTAGGCTATCTCTCCAGCCCCCAGCTTACTTTTTATGTATATGAATGTACTCTCTGTATGTAGGTTGGTGCACCTGTGTTGTGCAATGCCACGGAGGTCAGAAGAGGGCGTCGATTCCCTTGGAACTGGGGTTAAAGACGGTTCTTAGCCGCCATGTGGGTGCTGGGAATTGAACCCAGGTCCTCTGCAAGAGCAGTCAGCAATCTTAACTGCTGAGCCATCTCTCCAGCCTCTATTTTTATTATTTTGACTTTATGTGTATGAGTGTATTCCCTCCACAGATGTAAGTACACCGTGTGGTGCAGTGCCCATGGAGGTCAGAAGAGGGCCAGAAGAGGGCGTCGGATTCCCCTGGAACTGGAGTTATGGACAGTTATTATCCACCATATGGGTGCTGGGAAATGAACCTGGGTCCTCTCCAAGAGCAGCCAGTGCTCTTGACCGCTGAGCCCTCTCTCCAGCCCCGCCACTGTTGGAAATGTTGATGGCACATCTGTGCCATCTGGTTCTTGCCAACTTGACACAATCTAGAGTCGCCTGGGAAAAGAGAACGTCAACTGAAGAATTTCTCAGGTCAGACTGACTTGCGGTCATGTCTGTGGGGCATTAATTGCTGGTTGACGTAGGAGGGCCCAGCCTACTGTGGGTAGTGCCATCCCTGGGCAGGTGGGCTGGGGCTGTATAAGAAAGTTGGCTAAGCAAGCCAGAGGGAGCAAGCCAGTGAGCAGTGTTCTTCCATTTCCTCTGCTTCAAGCTCCAGCCTTGAGTTCTTCTGCCTTGGCTTCCTTTGATAATAGACTATAACCTCCAAACCAAACAAACCCTTTCTTCTCCAAAGTTGGTTTTGGTCAGTGCTTTTTTTTTTTAATTAATTTATTTGATTTTTATTTTATGTGCATAAGTGTTATACTTGCATGTATGTAGGTGCACCTGTGTCATGCAGTGCCTGAAGAGGACAGAAGAGGGCTTCAGATCCTCTGTAATGGGAGTTAAGGACAGTTGTTAGCTGCCATGTGGGTGCTGGGATTCAAATGAGGTCTTCTGTGGAACAGCCACTGCTGTTAACCTCTGAGCCATCTCTCCAGCCCCTGGTCAGTGTTTTATCACAGCGACAGAAAGAGAATTAGAAAAACCTCCTTTTCTCTTGGCTACGCTTAGAGGCTGGGCCTCTGTGGTTGGCAAGGGTTTCCCATTTTAGAAGAACTTTTCCTCACGCAGTGCCAGCCAGTGTGCTCCAGGAACAGCGGGGGCCTTAGTCAGATTTCCTCCACATAGCCAGGTCAAGTCCCAGCTCTGAAATATCTTGTCCCTGATTTCTCTAGTGAATAACACACACACACACACACACACACACACACACACACACACACGCACACACACACAGCTATCAGCTAAATAAATATTTGCAAGCGAGCTTTCTGTTGGTAATCTGGTAATTCGTCATGGGAAGTGTTGGGACCGGGAGCCTGTGTCCCTTGAGAGAGCTCTGCAGTCCCTCCACTGCCGAAGCCCTCCCCTTTCTGCTCAGTTTCTGAAAAAGGCCTGCTATGAGGTAGGAGGGGAGTAACAGTGTTTATTTCTTTTCTGTTACTCTAACAAAATATCTGAGGCTGGGAAACTTTATAAAGAAGAAAAGATTGTTTAACTATCATTTCTAGAGGTTCAAGGGCATGGCAATAGTTTGCCATTGGTGAGGACCTCTTTCTTGGGTTGCATCATAAGGAAGCACATAAGGAAGCCAGAGAACAACTGGGGAATAGCTGGGGTCCCATGAGAACTGGGGCAGAGCTCTAATAGGCTAAGGACCTCCTATGCAATTGTTTCTCCCTCTTAGTCCCTCTTTCTGTAGGTCTGAACACCACAGTCTGAGGACGAAGATGACGACAACATATGAACTCTGGGTAGATAAACCACACCCAAACCATAGTAGCGATCAGATCAAGGGTGAGCCTCGATGCTGTAGAGTTTCGTGTGACACAGACTCACCCCCGAAGACCACTCTCTTGGAGCACCAAGCAGAGAGTCCAAATAGAACATAAGCGCACTGGAGGTGGGGGTGGGGAGTGGCTGTGAAAGAGGCAGGGATGAGGATGGAAGGGAAGCTCCATGGTCAAGGAGGCCCTGGCTGTTTGAACAGGAAAAGGAGGGTTCCAGAACTTCTTACAGTGTCTTTGTTTTTCTTTCAAGTAGGAATATTTTTTATTTTATTTTTTTTTTAGTTTTACCCTTTTTTTTTGGTATTTTTGAGACAGGGTCTCCCTTTTAGTACCAGGTGTCCTGGAGCTCGCTCTGTAGATCAGGTTCGCCTTGAACCCACAGAGATCCACTCTGCCTCCCGAGTGCTGGGATTAAAGGCATGCGCCACCACACCTGGCTTTTTTTCTTTCTTTTTTTTTTTTAGGAATATTTTATTCTAAATACAAGAGCAATTCATTTTGGTACAGAAGCACTAGAATATATAGAAAGCACAAACACGAAGAGGGGAAAGGCTCATATGAGAACCTGAGTCGTGGATCCCCAGCATCAATATTAACAAGGATATGAATGCCGCAGTGTATGCCTGCAATCCCAGCACTCACGAGGGAGCCAGCAGCCCAGCCGAAGCCCCAGGTCCAGTGGGAGACTGTCTCCCACTGGAGATGGAGAGCCAAGATGGAGAGCAACTGCAGAAGCGTCCCAGTGCCGATCTCTGGTCTCCACATACACACGTGTGCATTTGCACTCCCCCATGTGGAAGGAGGTGGGTGGATGTGGAGCTCTGGGAAGTGCAAGATGACGCCATGGACCTCACAACCCGACAACCCAGCAATTCTATCAAGATTTCTGCACAGTTACAACAAGATCATTGGAAATACCTCAAGTGTGTGTATGCTGAGGATCAGCTAATAAACAGAGATGGCCTCTAACAAGGGAAAGTTTCACAGCTGAAAAAAAGATCCTACCACCGAAGCAACGGAAATGCCCCAGGAGCGCTTTGGAAAGCTCTCCAGGACAAATTTAGTAGAAACAATAACAAATCAAGTGAAGAACAGCCCATCTAGTGCGTTACTTTATGTCAGAAAGATAATGTGTGTGAATTTGCTCGTAATTGTGTAAACAAACTATGGAAGTGTTCTAGTTTCTCCTCAACTGCTGTGACAAAACACTCTGACCAATTCCAACTTGGGGAGGAAAGGGTTTATACATCTTACATTTCCCAGGTCACAGTTTGCCACTTAGGGAGCCAAAGGTAGGAACTCAGGGCAGGAATCTGGAGGCAGGAGCTGAAGCACAGGCCATGGAGGAATGCTACTTATTGGCTTCATCCTCTGGCCTGTGCTCAGCCTACCTTCTTTTTTTTTAATTTAATTTATTTTTCCATGTGTATGAATATACTGTCTTCATGCAGGTCTGTGCACCCGTGTCGTGCAGTGCTGCAGAGGCCAGAAGAGGGTGTCAGATTCCCCTGGGACTGGAGTCAAAGACAGTTCTCAGCCACCATGTGGGTGCTGGGGATCGAACCTGGGTCCTCTGCAAGAGCAGTCGGCGCTCTTAACCTCTAGGCCATCTCTCCAGCCCTCAGCCTTCTTATATAATACACACCAACTTACCCAGGGGTGGCACCACCATAGTGGGCTGGGTCATTCTACATCACTCAAAAATCAAGAAATTACCCCCACAGACATGGCCACAGGCTGGTCCAATGGAAGCAATTCCTCAGTTGAGGCTCCCTCAACCAAGGTATGTCAAATTGACACTAAAGCTATCCAGCACAGGAAGGATATCTGAAATGATTAACATAGGCTGTGGGTGGTGGTAATGCTTATAGAGTAGATAGGATATGGGGGTTCCTATACCATTGTTCTGTCATTTTGAATTTTGAGCCACGAGAGCTTAGTACCTATTAAATCAGACAGTGATTATGGCATAAGGCAGATGGCCTGGGATCGTGGCTTTGGCTCAGTGATACCCGGCTCTTTCTCACTGATGGTGAAGATCATTGAGAGATGGCCTCTCAGCAGAGAGCTTGGGAAACACTCCAGTTTTTTTCTTTTTTAAATAAACCCTTCCCGTCTTTTATTTTATTTTATTTTATTTATTCTTGTATGTGTATGAATGTACTGTCTGCATGTAGGTCTGTGCACCTGTGTCGTGCAATGCTGCAGAGGTCAGAAGAGGGTGTCGGATTCCCCTGTAACTGGAGTTAAAGACGGTTCTCAGCCGCCATGTGGGTGCTGGGGATCGAACCTGGGTCCTCTGCAAGAGAAGTCGGTGCTCTTAACAGCTAGGCTATCTCTCCAGCCCCCAACACTCCAGTTTTTAACAATATCTGAGAGAAGGGTAGATGCTGGACTCAAACCTCATTAGAGAGCAGGCCAGGAACAAGTATAGTGAGCTGAGCTGAGGAAGCCCAGAACTCGGGTCACATGGATGACTTAGAAGCAGAACCAAGCCTGAACTTGCCCAATGAGTTTTTTGTTATTTTCTGTTTGGTGGCTTTTTTTTTTTTTTTCCTTTTTAGGCAGGAAGATGTCATGTTTAAACGCTCCTCCTTGGCAAGCCCAAACAACCATCAGTTCTGCCCTTGTGCTCCACACTGGGGTTTTCCCTTCCCATGGTCAACAAATGAGGTCCAGTAAGCACCATGCCCTTTCTCAATCGTCCTGTACTGGTTTCCATGATACAGCCTGGGTAGTCCNTTTATTTTATTTTCATTCTTGTATTTGTATGAAATTAATGTCTGCATGTAGGTCTGTGCACCTGTTGTCGTGCATGCTGCAGAGGTCAGAAGAGGGTGTCGGATTCCCTGTAACTGGAGTTAAAGACGGTTCTCAGCCGCCATGTGGGTGCTGGGGATCGAACCTGGGTCCTCTGCAAGAGAAGTCGGTGTTCTCTAACAGCTAGGCTATCTCTCCAGCCACCAAACACTCCAGTTTTTAACAATATCTGAGAGAAGGGTAGATGCTGGACTCAAACCTCATTAGAGAGCAGGCCAGGAACAAGTATAGTGAGCTGAGCTGAGGAAGCCCAGAACTCGGGTCACATGGATGACTTAGAAGCAGAACCAAGCCTGAACTTGCCCAATAGAGTTTAGTTTTTTTGTTATTTTCTGTTTGGTGGCTTTTTTTTTTTTTTTCCTTTTGAGGCAGGGTCTCATGTAGACAACCTTAGGCTCACACACTCAATGCAGCTGAGGATGACTTTGTACTTCTGATTTTCCTGCTGCTACTGCCTGAGGCACAAGCATGTGCCACTGTACCCAGCTTATGTGCTGGGACTTGAACCCAGGGCTCCATGCATGCTAGGCAAGTCCTCTGCCCACTGAGCCACACCCCCAGCACTCAGATGGAATTTTAAGGTGGAACTATCAAGGTATTGATACATCACAAAATCACTCCTTTCCACTTATATTTCAGCAGTTTCTCTAATTAAACAGGAATGCACAGCCGTCCCCACAATCCATGCTGAGAACATTCCTATCATGCCCAAGGCGACCTTGTGCCAGTTTGAGTCTATTCCCATCCCCTTTCCCAGCCCTATACACAGGCTAATTTGTCTTCTGCATCTTCAATCTCCCTTTTGCCTTTCCCTTGCTTTCCGTACGAAGCATGTCACATGTGCGAAGTTTCTTTTCCTTGGAGTCATGTTTGATAGTTCTTCTACATGGTAGCATGTGTCAGTATTCAGTACTTCATTCTTTTTTTTTTTAATCAACAAAAAGCATCCAACTGCATGTTGAGGCAGCACATTGCTTATCCAGCTGAGGGGCTGGGTGATTTCATTTATGACTTCATTTAGTAATGCTGATGTGAACACTTATGTGCATCTTGGCAGGCATGTTGCCTTCAGGTCTCTTGGGGAGATTCCTAAAGGAGAGTTTCTGGGTAGGTTGGTGTGAGGGTCAGCTTTGTCAGCTTGATGCAACCTAGAATCTGGGAAGACAGTCTCAAGGATTGCCTACATGGAGTTGGCCTGTGCCCGTGTCTGTTGGGGACTGTCTTCATTGATGTGGGAAGGCCCAGCCCACTGTGGGCGGCAGTCTTCCCTAGGCAGGGGGTCCTCAACTGTGTGAGAATGGAGGAGAAATTGTGCTGAGCACAGGTAAGCAGGCAAGCATGCAGGAATTTGTCCACTTCTCTGCTCTTAATGGTGGCTGTGATATGACTAGGTGTGTGAAGTGCCTTCCTTGACTTCTCCTCAATGATGGATTGTAACCTGGAATTGTAAGCTCAAATAAACTTTTTCTCTCATAAGTTGCTTTCTGTCAGGATAGTTTATGGTGACAACAGGAATGAAATCAGAGCAGGTGGAACTGTTTCTGTTTATCGTTTTAAGAATCCATCAGCCGGGTGTGGTGGCGCACGCCTTTAATCCTCGCACTTGGGAGGCAAAGGCAGGCGGATCTTTGTGAGTTCAAGGCCAGCCTGGTCTACAGAGTGAGTTCCAGGAAAGCTGGAACTACAGGAAGACCCTGTCTCAAAAAAAGACCAAAAAGAATCCATCAAACTGTTTCCAAAGTGGCTGCATCATTCTCCGATCTCACGGGTGATGTCTGGAGGTTCTCACCTCTCTACATCCTTGCAAACATGATGGCTTGCACTTTTATTTCAACCTTTCTAGTGGCTGTGAAGGTGCATCTCATTGTAGTTCGTTATGCTCCTCAGGATCGCCTCCAACTCAAGGTCCTCCTGCCTCAGCCTCTCAAATGCTAAGATTCTAGGCATGTGCCACTGCACTTGACTTTTGCTGTGCTTTAAAAAAAATATTTTACTTAATATTTTTATTTTATGTATATGAGTGTATTGCCTGAATGTACGTATGTAAGTGCACTCATGTTGTTGCCATGTGGGTGCTGGGAATTGAACCTGGGTCCGCTCCAAGAGCAGCCAATGTTCTTAACTGTTGAGCCACCTCTCCAGCACCTGCTGTTTTTTTTTAATTTTGTGTGTTTTATACAGAACATCTTGATCAATCTTAATCACCTTTATACCCTCTTCCTCATTGGCACCCTCCCACAGCCTCCCACCCCCAATCTGGACTTCATACAGTCTGTCATTTGTGTTAAGTCCTATTGTGTCAATTTGCATTTTTCCTAGTAAATGGTGATGTGGAACACCTTTTCATATCCTGTCAGCATATATGTTACTATATTTTAAAATGGGACATATTGGGCTGGAGAGATAGCCTAGCGGTTAAGAGCGCCGACCGCTCTTGCAGAGGACCCAGGTTCGATCCCCAGCACCCACATGGCGGCTGAGAACCGTCTGAAACTCCAATTCCAGGAGAACTCCAGTTCCAGGGGAATCCGACACCCTCTTCTGACCTCCGCGGCCTTGCACGACACGGGTGCACAGACTTGCATGCAGACAGTACATTCATGCACATACAGAAATAAATAAAATTAATTAAAAAAATTAAAAAAAAATAAAATGGGACATATTCATGCATATTCTTTGCTAATATGTTTTTTTTTTTTTTGGTCTTTTTGAGACATGGTCTCCCTTTAGTCCTAGCTGGCCTGGAGCTCACTCTGTAGACAAGGCTGGCTTTGAACTCACAGAGATCTGCCTGCCTCTGCCTCCCAAGTGCTGAGATTAAAGGCATGCGCCACCTCGCCCGGCTACTAATACGTTTTTAATTACTCTTTTGCACATTTAAAAATTGGATTATCTTCTTATTCCAGAAAGAGCTTTAATGGGTTGCCCTGACTTCGAGTTAGGGAAACAGTGGCAATGGAGGGATAGGAAAGGAGAATGCGAATATTCGTGGAGAGCAGATGGAGAGGAACTCTACTCTGCTCGGTTGTCTGAGCTAGACTCGCTCCATCCACAACTGTGGCCTCTGCTTCTTGACCACCATTGACACATGATGTCATTCTGTCACTGCAGCTCATGTGATATTGGTCATTTCCACCTAGAGATGTCAACCTCAGTGAGAACCTGCATCCCAAGCCTCCACTGCTACCCAAGTGGTCAGGAACACACACTGACACAGCCAAGGACAGTGAGCTGCTTTCTCTGTTCTAGCCCCACTGGTCACCTCAAAGAACCAGTTATGCTCAGCACTGTTCCTGTCATCCTGGTGTTCTCTCTCTCTCTCTCTCTCTCTCTCTCTCTCTCCCTCCCCCCCACGTGTCTGCAGATACAGGTGGACATGTGCATGCAGAGGCCAGTAAGGCAGCTGTCACCTCTTTTTTGTTATTTTGTTGTTTGTTTGTTTGAGACAGGGTCTCCCTGTACCCCCAGCTGACCTGGAACTCACCATGGAGACCAGGCTAGTGTTGATCTCACACAGATTTACCAGCCTCTGCCTACTGAGTGCTAGGATTAAGGACAGGCACTACCATACCCATCTCACTTGTTTCTTTGAGGCAGGGTCTCTCGCTGGCCTGGAGCGCTGTGATTTGGCTAGGCTGCTGGCTAGCCAGTCCTAAGGATCTGCCTGTCTCTGTCTCCCCTTCCTGGGGTTATAAGTGCATGATGCCATTCCTGGCTTTTTTACATGGTGTGTGGATCAAACTCAGGTCCTCATGCTTATACAGCTACTACATTGCCAACGGAGCCACCCAGCACCCATCTGGGTGTCCTTCAGTCTCCGGCACCACTCAGCTCCCTCCTGCTGTTTCTCTGCCACTGAACTCTACTGAAAATGCCCTCTGCTTCTTGGCCAGTGGAGCCTGTCCCCCGTGGCTCCTCCCCTTCCATGGCTCCTCCCCTTCCATGGCTGACCCTCCTGGCTCTCAGCTAACCCTTCTCCCCCCCTTCGCAGGTAAACCCCATGAACAAGTCTTCCACACGCTGTTCCGTTACTTTCCTCTTATTCCTTACCCTTCTCTGTCCCCACAGCTTCTTGTAGCCCTCCCTAGTGTCCCTACCTTTGGGTCACACCCCTCCCAGGGACATTTTTTAATTCCCACCATATTTCAAGTCGCAGCTGTTCCTGCTACACAGGTCACCCCTTCTTCTCAGAGCACCTTCTCCCCTGCTCTCGCTCATGACATTCTTCCTCAAGTCTTGCTTCCAAGCTGGAGACTGGGCTCTCTTGTCTCTCTCTATCCTCTTGGGAGTTATTGGCCCACACCATATTCATTTTTCTGAGACAGAGGTCTACTGGGAGTTTTGAACCTTGACCTACCATCATGACCTTTATCACATGGGTCCTGGGATGTCTCAAAGCACCCCACATTTGTCACTTCCACGGACATCACCTGCTTCTCCGGAGCTTCCTAGTCACATGAATGAAGGTGCCCAATGTCTAGTTATAAAAATCAAAGGCCCAGGTGCCATCTTTATCTACCTCTTCTAATCCACTTCCAAACATCCGGGTCCACTCACTTCTCCCACCTCCTTGTTCTGAGCACCCAGCCTTCAGCTCGTGGCACTATTTTTAGACTGTGGAGCCTATGGGAAGTAGGGCCTGCCTATCCAAAGTAGATCATTTGGAACTGGTCTTTTTATGGTCATACCCCACCCTGCTTCTGGGTCTATCGAAACATAAGGAGCCTCTGCCGTATGTCCCCACCACCATGGATGTAGCCACCTTGCCCTGCCTTCCCGGCACAGTGGACTGAAATTCCTCTGAAACCATGATTGAAAATAAACCTTTGATGATGATGATTTGAATAAATGTCTCCCATAAGCTCCAAGTATTTGAACATTTTGTCCCCAGTTGGTGGTGCTGTTTGTGGAGGTTTTAGGGGGGTAGGGCTTTGATGGAGGAAACATGTCACTGGGGGTGGGCTTTGTGAGTGTACAGCCCTGCCCACTTCCAGTTTGTCCTCTGCTTCCGGTGCCTGCTTGAAGATGAGAGCTCTCAGCTTTCCCCTCCTGGTCCTTCCTGCCAGGCCTTCCCGCCATGATGGACTCTTACTCTTCTGGAACTGTAAGCCCAATAAACTCGTCCTTCCCGTCACAGTGTTTATTACAGCAATAGAAAAGTAACTAATATACATTCTCTTCCTCTAGGTATTTTCATCACGGTGACGCACCTCAAGCTGACTAAGGCACAAGCCCAAGTTGACATGCTACCTTAACATGGATTTGAACTTCAGAGTCTCCAAGGCCCATTCCTTCTACCTGGCCATTTGTGTAGTCTGTTCATATCTGTCTTTCCCAGACAGACAGAAGGAAGGAGAACTAGCAAGGGACTAGATTTCAGTAGTCCCCACAACAGCCATGACTCCTACAAGTCCCAAGAGGATGAAGCTCACATTAATCATGTCTTCTGTTCTGATGATTTGATGCCTTGCTGACCTGGAGAGACAGCCCCCTCCCAGAGCTGACCTTTTCACCACTTTCTCTAGAGCGTATAACTGCAACCATACCTCTTTTGGCAGGCAGAACTCTCCCTTGCCAGAACCATCCTAGGGCCAGGTGCACTGGCACCCACCAGAACCATTCAAACCAGCCAGTCTTAAACCCATCTGCTTGCCTGCCTCGCTCATTTCCTTTCTGGGAAAATTATAATGAAGCAGGCTCTCTCCAAGTTTGGGTGCTGGAAATTTAATGGAGTTGGGACGTAGGCCCTGTGGGGAGACCAGGGTCAGATGGGGTCTCGAGGTGGGGCCTAGGACGGCATCAATGGCTTTATAAGAAGCTCTGGTGGCTTGAGGCCCTTACCAGATGTTGACACCATGTTCCCAGTATGTAGAAGCCTGAGACAAATAAACCTCAATTCTTTGTAGCTACTGAAGTTGTGATATTGGTCATAGAACAGGAAGTGGACTAAGACCCGAGTCTAATGCCCCACCCCATTCCCTCTGCCTACGGACCTGACCTGGTCCTTCAGGAAATGCAACGTTTCCTCTGTCTAGGGATAACAACTCCTTCCTTCATCTCTCACGTTTCCCTCTGCCTATCTTGCCATACCCAAGTAAAACACATCTCGGATCTATTTTCAAGTCAGGGCCTTGACTCTGTCATGCCCAGTTGTCCACGGGGAAGTTTCATTCCTTTTCTGTTGTCTACGACATTCCTTCAGAGTGTGTGTGTGTGCGTGTGTGTGTGTGTGTGTGTGTGTGTGTGTGTGTGTGTGTATGGAAGTCAGTGTTAGGTATGTTCCTCTATCGCTCTTCACTTTACTTTTATTGTTGTTTTGCTTTTGTTTTTTGGAGATAGGATTTCCCTGTAGCCCTAGCTTACCTGGAACAAGCTATATAGACCAGACCAGCCTCAATCTCATAGGGATCTGCCTGCCCCTTAAAGGCATGTACAATCATGCCTGGCTTCCATGTTACCTTATTTTTATTATTTGTTTATTTATTTATTATTTTTTATGTATATGAGTGTACTGTCTGCATGTAGGTTGGTGCACCCATGTCATACAATGCTGCGGAGGTCAGAAGAGGGCGTCGGATTCCCTTGGAACTGGAGTTAAAGACAGACGGTTCTTAGCTGCCGTGTGGGTGCTGGGGATCGAACCTGGGTCCTCTGCAAGAGCAGTTGGTGTTCTTAACCACTGAGCCATTTCTCCAGCCCCCATGTTACCATTTGAGGTAAGGACTCCCATTGAAGATCAGCAACGTTTCCTCTGTCTAGGGATAACAACACACGTGTGTGTGTTGAAGATTAGCTCCCCAGTACCTAGTCACCGCGGGCCAGCACTGGGATTACGAATGCATGCCATTGCACCTAGCTTTATAAGTGGGTGCTGGGGATGCGCTCAGGTTTTCATGATAGTTTAGCAAGCACTTTATACACTAAGTCATCTCCCAGCCCTTTTTCTCCAAGGCAGTCAGGCCTGTGCCTACCGGCATCTGTATCAACAGTGGTGTTTTTTACAGCACTGAGGCTTGGCCCTACTTCCCTAGTAGCAGTTTGAATTAAAGTCCCCCAGGCATTGACACTGAGTTGGCATCCTCCCAGGGGCTCTGGGGTAGAGCTAGGGACAAGAACTACACCAACATGGTTATATTCCTCCTATCCAGTGCACTTGGCCTTGGGGCAGGGACCGTGTGTCTGCTCTTTAAGGACGACAGCTTTCCCAGGTCTCTGCTGGGTTCCTGGACACAGGGCTCGGGCACCCATGGAGCAGCTGAAGTACAAACACAGTCGCCCTGGGCTCCCACTGCTCGTGATGGTGATGGGTGGAACACAAATTTAGCCCGCAGTGGGTGGAGGCTTGAGCCGCCCCCACAAAGTTCTGCATGGGAAATCTAGTTAAGAGCCTTCTTCCTGGGAGGCTGCCTGGAGCAGCTGCGCCTTGCTGGGCTGATGAGCCCGCCAGGATGCTGTCCGGGTGCTGCCCCTGCAGCCTGAACCCTTTCACCCTGGAGCTGGCGCTAGGTTCAGGCTGGTGTCTAGCCGACATGTCATCGTCTCTCTGCATAGTGCCAGAGAAGGAGTACCCAAGCTGAGTGGACAGTGGGGATTCCACCCAGGGGCTGGGGCTCGCTTTGTGGATTAGTTATTTCTCTTGTTGCTGTGACCAATACCTGATGAGAAACAATTTAAGAGAGGAAAGGACTATTGTGGCTGGCAGCCTGAGGAGATACTATTTATCACAGTGGGAAGACGTGGAGGGAGGAGTGCGAGGTGGTGGCCATATTGCGTCTGAGTCAGGAAGCAGAGAGAGATGAACCCTGTTGCTCAGCTCATTTTCCCAGCCCATGCAATGGTGATGGGGCCACCCACATTCAAGGTAGGTCTTCCCTCCTCAGTTAAATGCTGGAAACACCCACATGGACATGCCCTGAGGTGGGTTTCCATGGTGATTGCAACTCTTATCATGTTAACAGTCAAGATTAGCCATCACACTTTGTGTGTGTTGGTTACATTTGTGTCAATGTGACAAAATACTGGATTGTGCTGGCTCACAGTTCCAGAGGGTCTCAGTCCATGAGGGCAGGAGGAATTAAAGGCCACAGGGGTATGTGGCAGAGACCCTTAACATTACTGTGGACTAAGGAGCAGAAACGGGGGACTGGAACCAAAGGCCAAGCTATAACCTTAGCCCTAGAGACTTACCTTTGCCCTGGCGCCAGACCCCACATCTTAAAGGTTCCACAGCATCCCAAGATAGTGATACGAACCAGAAATGCCCAAAACAAACCCGTGGAGGACACTTGAGATTCACATTATCACACTGTGGATCAGATGACCTTCTCCCTCTCTGCCTCAACTCTAAAAGCTGGAAAGCAAAGGTGCTAGATTTCCTAGTATCTGTTATATCAAAATAAGGCTTTGCTCTGGCCAAGAGGTACAGAAAGATCTCTTCCTGAGTAAGAGGCAAAGGTAACTAAGAGAAAATTCTTAGTGTCGTATTTCTCCAGCCATTCCCCCTCCTGCCTAGAATGTGGATGCCAAGTGTATGTAGCAACAATCTTTTGACCAAGAGGGAACGGATATTAACACGAAGTCCTATGTATTAATGATGATAAAGCAAAAAAAAGACGTGAAGAGCCTGAATCGGATCAGCATAATCAACCCCTAGTCTCACTGCAGGAAACAACCCCCTTCAGCTTAGGTGGTAGGGATTTTTCTTCTTTTCACTCAAACACATTGTTAGCAACACATGTCAGTTTCCCACGTGTGTTTAGGAAGGTAGATGCCAGAGGCTGGCTGCCTGAAGGCCATCCTGACAGGCAGAGGTTGCTAGAGTCAGTGCTACAGGACCTGGCCCCAGCTGTTCCTTGGTCATTTACCCTCTCTGAGCTGTGGTTAACAGAGCCAAAAAAATGGCCACACTGTCTCTCACCAGTAGGTTATTCTGGAGGTGGATTGAGATATAGGCATGATGTTATTTTTGAGCAATGTCTAGAAAGTCAGGTTCAGGTTCTGTTCTTGTAAGCAAACAGCGTGGTGCTTGTTCTCAGTGGGTCTTAGAGCATCAGTTACCTTGATGGCAGGAAGAGTTCCCACAAACGTGTGGCAGCTTGTATGTGGGAGCATTGGTATGCATAGAGCTGTGGCACCCCACGTGCAGCCTGTCTTCTCTTCCTCCTCTCTCTCCGAGTCCCTAGGAGGACTAAGCTTTCCTGGGAATGGGACTGATGGCAGAGTCTTGAGTGCTGGGATGACAGGGGCCGTTTCCGTGGGAAGCCTAGCAAGGACTGCTGAACATCTATGGCTCTGGGCCACAGGTACCTCTCCCCGGCCTGGCAATGGCACGTACTTGGATTCAGCTCAGATCTTTAAAAACAGCTATGTCTCACAGAGCCAAAAAATGCCTTCTGGAAACCCACAGGTTCCTCAAGCATGACTGTAGAATAAGCCCAGTTCTTCTTGTGCACAGCAGCCTCAGACCTTCAGAACTGGTGACCACATTCTCTCCACTGTTCAAGCCCAAGTCTCCAGTATCTTTAATTCAGCGCCTTGTAGTAGTCTTGTACTCTGCCCTGAGTGGTTCTCAAACCACTGAGGGAGAGCAATGGATGTGTCATCAGCGAAAGTACCTTGGGACCCACCAGAGTCTGGGTCAGAGTTGCAAATAAATGGTCATGGGAGCCCAGGTTGGATGCAAATCTTCACGGAAAAGTAGTGTGTATCCACGAGTGTGTTTTTACAGTGCTGGGGATGGATCCTTGGGCCTCTCACCTGCTAAAGAAGCACTGTACCCCTGACCTACACCAGCACCAGAAGGTGTTGTACAGGACTATCCTCAGAGCCAAACAGCCGCCATCTTCTTCATGAGTTCAGCCGTGTCTGTTTGCAAAAGATCACCCCAGGAGGGGACAGGGAGGGTCATAGAATCCTCACCTGAGTATCTAGCCACTCCTAATTACATGTGGTCTCAGGGGGAGAACTAGTATATACAGTTGAGAAGGACTGGGGAGGGGGCTCCATCGACAAAGCGATGGGGGAGTCATTTTCTGTGCTGGGCACAGATCTTCCGGTGTGGCTACTTTAAGGTCACCTATGCCTCTGCCTATAACCCCTCACCTATCACTCTTTAAGTAAGCCTAATATGATGGTTTGGATGAGAATGTCCCCCATAGGCTCCAAGTATTCATTTTGTCCCCAGTTGGTGGCGCTGTTTTGGGAGATCTTAGAAGGTGTGGCCATGCTGGAGGAAGTACATCACTGGGGAGACTTAGAGAGTTCTTAAGCCTTACCCCATCTCCGGTTGTTCTCTGCTTCCTGTGCCTCCTGAAGATGTGAACCTCTGCTTTCTGCTCTTGCCCCAGTCACCTCCTGCTACCATGCCTCCCCGCCAGGCCAGACTCCAATTCCCCTGGACCTATAAGCTCAGATAAACTCTTTTATTTATAAGTTCTCTTGGACACTGTTTCATCACAGCAACAGAAAAAGTAACCAATATACCTAATAAACTCATTGGTTCCCCTGAATGAACTTTGGTAGAATCAGACTTTGACTTGTTATTGGAACTGTAGAAGTGTGTGTGTGGGGGGGTCCCCATTCCTGGGAGAAAATTCATCAAAGGTGATATTTGATGAAAGGTATTTGATTAAGGATTATTTTCCTTGCGCCCAATGTTGGGACCAGTGGTAACAGGTGACAGAGGTTCGGGTCCATCATAATTTGGTGTGGCCAGAGTCACATAATTGGGAATGAGGGGCCACTTGTGAAGCAAACCTTTTAAGTGTGAGTTATTTTCTGAGTCTACACACAGAAAAATGGAGGCTGAAGGAAATCAGGGGACTTCCTTTGTCTTTCTGCGAGGCAATCTACTTCCGAATAAGAATCCCATTCAGTTGCTGGGGTGCCTTGGGCAAGCTAACCTCTCTGGACATCCTCACTGTCAGATGGAGATAATAATAATTACAGTTCTTTTCTCTCAAGTCATTATATACATTAGGTGAGTTAACCAATCACTCAGAATGGAGTGCAGTGCATGGGAAGCCACCAACGAATTCCCCTCACTGTCAACAAATGAGTTTCTCTGGAATTTAAGACCACGTCCCAGGTCTCTAAATTCCATTCTTTGCTTTCGGACAGAGGGACTGTCTTAGCACGAGGAGTGAGGGGCAGAGGGATGAATGGACAGATTTGAGAACATTTGCATTTTGGTACTAGAGATGGAACCAAGGTCTCAACCATGTTAGGCATGCGCTTTACCACTGAACCATATTTCAACTCCTGGAGTTGACTTTCTAGTCACAAAAAGATGCTATTTGTTTTTGTGTTTCTTACATATCTAAGCCTCTGGATACTTGTGTAATTTTAAATATGCATGCCACCAAGACGTACTCCCCGGGAATGTGTTCCAGGGTCCCTGCTTCACAGGCTGTGTGCCACTGTGCTGCCCAGGCCTCCGGGGACACTGGTCCACTTATGGCATCTGCCCACTCAAGATGTCTGGGGGAAGGCATGTTCTTGCTGGGCTTGTGTGGCTGTATGCCAAGAGGCAGCTGGCATGCCAAGTGGCAAGTTCAAATCCTGCTCGGCTCAGTGTCCTGTCCTTTCCTTACAGCCTGAGTGCTCGGCCTCCCTCTGGGGTGCTGAAACTTTTCTGTCTTAATAAAGCTGAGTGATCTATTTAAATGTCAAGCTTCATTGGCAGCTAAGCAGGCAGCAGAAATCACTACACACTGAAGGATGAATTGAGACGCCATCCATACTGCATGCACGGGAGGTGAGAGCAGAGGAAAGTGAAGAAAAAGGATCCTTGGGAAGGAAGGAGGCAGGGTGGAACAGAATGGAAGCGGCGATTGTACTCTGTCCAGCTACAGTGCCTTAATATATATCTACACCCAGCCAGCTTCTCTTCTAACTCTGTATCTTCCTATAATGGCACCATTAGCCTTTAAGCATGAATTTTTGGACTGTCCCTTCTCCGGTTTCTACGGGTTTCCAAGGGTGGGGTCTCTGCAGTCTACTTTGGCCTCTCTACAGTCCCTCTGAGCCCTCTGTGAAGTCTTTGGAAGCACAGGCTTCTGCTATTTCGATAACATCCCGGTGGCCATCTTCCCTGGACCCCTTCTGCCCACTCACGAGGCCCTCGCTGATGAAGAAAGTAATGGAGTAGAGTCTCAAAAAATAAAAAAGGGGCCGGAGAGAGAGCTCAGCAGTTAGGAGCACTGACTGTTCTTCCAGAGGATCTGGGTTCAATTCCCAACACCCACATGGTGGCTAACAACCATCAGTAACTCCAGTTTCAGGGGAATTTGACACTCTCTTCTGACCTCTGAGGGTATTGTGTGACACAGGTGCACTATATACATACAGACAATACATTCGTAAACATAAAAATAAATACAATTTAAAAAATAAACAAAAATGTAAAAATCAGGCCCTACTCTATAGTGCTAGCTCATTCACATGAGTAGATATTCATGCAGCCCTAGCTCCAACCTAAGGTCAGTGGGCATAGAGGTGGAAGGATGCTCAGGACTGGCTGTGGCAATGGCTGCCTGGTAATCCTCCTAAAAAGCAACTGGCCACACCACAGGCGTAGGACTGCCGTGTACATTTCCCACCCTGGCATGTGAGGCCTCGCTCAGCTTGCCCAGCACTGCCCAGTACTGCCCAGCTATCCCCAGTGCAGATGGAGGGCATTTCTGCTCTGCAACTTGACTCTGTCTCCCCAGCTCTATGGCTCTGTTCTGGGCTCTGTGTCCATCAGAAAATCCTCCTCATTCTCTACCTCACTTTCCCCCTGTGGAGAATCCTGAGCCTCATCCCAGAGAAATGAACCATGACTGGATCTTGCTGGCTCTTGCTGGGCGCTCATGCCTCCTGCGTGCATGTGTTTCTACATGGGCATCTCCTGGGCTCTGTGTCACTCACTGTGACTGAATATCTGACCAGAAACAACTCAAGGGAAGAAGGGTTATTTCGTTTATGATTTTAGGGGGCACAGTCATGACATGGAAGTCACAGTGGTAGGAGCATGAAGCGGCCAGTCACATCGCCTCAACAGCAAGGAAGTAGAGGGTGGACAGGAAGTGAGGCTGGATGTTATACCTCAAGACCTGCCCCCAGTGACCAACTCACTTCCTTCAGAGATACCAACTCCTATAGGTTCCACAACCATCCAAAGAGCGCCATCAGTTGGAGACCAAATGTTCAAACATGTAAGCCTAGGGGGGGCATTTTATATTCAAACCTCAACACTCCCCCTTACCACATTATGTTTTCTATATCACAGGTGCTTAGGATATCGTTTTTTTTGTTTGTTTGTTTGTTTTTTGGTCTTTTTCAAGACAGGGTCTCCCTGTAGCCCCAGCTGTCCTGGAACTCACATTGTAGACCAGGCTGGCCTTGAACTCACAAAGATCCGCCTGCCTCTGCTTCCCAAGTGCTAGGATTAAAGGCGTGCGCCACCACGCCCGGCTGTTGTTGTTGTTTTTTAATAAATGTTTAATAAATAAAACCCATTTCCCTGTTGTGGTAAGACATTGCTTTTCCACATTCTAAAAGGGGGAAGCATTTTTTCTGGTCCCCGAGCTAGGTAAGCCCTGCACTGGTCCCTTGGCCATGGGGCCTTCACGTCTGCCGGGGCCAGCTGAAGCCTCTGGCTGGCATGCCCACCCTGTCCCAAGAAGTCAGGAGCAGTTCTGCTGCTCCCCAAAGGGCATCCATTGAAATCCCTGGTGGTTCAGCTCCTGGCAGTGGCCAGCAAGCTCAGCGTTTGCCTGAGACTCTGTCAGCCCAAGACGCCTTAGTGGCTGGATTTAAGCCCGGGCAATCCTGTGAGGCCTGTGCTGAGCTGTGATGTGGCCTCTCCTGCTCTGAGCCTGAGATGCTATGGTAGCCAGGGTCCCTAGTGTGAAGGAATTTGAGTCCTAACTTTGGGTGGCTACGTGGCTGATGGCTGTGTTTGTGAATATCTCATTCCTCCTTTGGGTGCCCAGCTGGTGGGAACAGAACGGGTAGTCATGGGACTGTCATCATGTGCTGTCCAGGTTAACATGTAGCGTTTCTATTACTATTAACAGACTTTCTGCTCCTCACTCCATCTGTTCCTGAAATAATTGCAGTTGTACAGACCATGGCTTTGCTACAGGCAAGCTCTGGGGAAGAGGATAGTGCTTTTATGAGGAGGAAAAAAAAAACGTGTTAAAAAATAACAGCAAACACGAGGAGAGTGGGAATGGATTGAGCAGCAGCTTCCCATTTCTTTCAGATTCCGGCCCCGCAAAGGCAGCGATTTTCACACTCACGGGGGTGGGGTGTGTGTGTGTGTGTGTGTGTGTGTGTGACCGAGCTCCATGGGGTGAGTGGCTGGGCAGTGGTTTGAGGCTTTCAGAGGCGGGGTCAGTCGCCTGAGGTTTGGACACACTGAGATGGGTAGATCCTAGACTGACTGCCCAGCTGGAGGTGCTAGGGAAGGTGGAAGCCTGAGCGAGGGGCAGGGCACTGATCCATCACCGAGCATCCTGTTCAGGGCTCTGGAAGGGGCCACAGCCTGGAGGAGATGGCAGAGAACCAGGAGAGGCTGGGCGCGGAGGTCGAGAGCTCCAGGGCTGGTTGTATCTGAGCCTCTGTTTCTCCACACTCAGAATTGGTGCCATGGAATCGTTTTTTTTTTTTTTTTTTGCCATGGAATCTTAAAAGGCTGTTAGAACAATGGATGGATGAGTACAAAATATCCAGAGTCTTCCAAGGGAGGGTTAAGACAAAGGACCATGAAGACCTGACATGTGAAACACAGATCAAATCTTGGCGTTGCCACATGCTTTGACCATGAACCTGGTATGAGGATGGTTTTCCATCTTCCTTTGGGGTATAAAGGCAGGTATAACTGTGAGTCCCTGTTAAGATTTATTTTGACACCTTCACTTTCACCCCCCAGCTCCTGAGTGTAAGGCGCTCAACTCAAGAGTGTCACATCTCATCTGTGAAGCTGAAGACAGAGGTCTAAGCTACAGCCCAAGCCCCTCTTGGCATGGATGGGAAGAAGGCGCCACTGGGCCTTTGTGGAGGAAGCATGTGGAAGAAGCCAGCCTTCTAAGTCTTCCCATGTCATTCCATTCAAAGAAACCCACAGATTGTGATGGGGCCACTGTAAATAAGACGCTGGTTGAAGCAAAAAATTTGGGTGTGAGAGACACTGCCATCCACTCGAAGGCATTAGAGGATTCAGGCAGAGCCAGCAAGATGGCTCGGTGGGTGCACGTGCTTGCCGTGCCAGTCTCATGACCTGTGTTTGATCCCAAAACCCATGGTGAAAGGAGGGAAGCTGAATCCTGGAATTTGTTCTCTGATCTCCACACATATTGTGGCACTCCCCCCTACACATACATCATACACACACACACACACACACACACACACACACAAATGATAATTTTTTAAAATTTAAGATTCAAACCACCATTCTGGAAAGAGTTGGAGACTCAGAGGAGCCTACTCAGCGCCCATCACAATGTGAAACACTTTCTACACATTAAACGGATTTCTCCTGTCTCTCATTCATGTCACCCACCAAAGCTGCCAAGGGCTTCTCCATCTTTATACCCAGGCTCCACAAGCCACAAGCACATTATTGGAGGTATGGTCAGAACATGGTCCCAATGGTTAGTATTCTCAGGACAGCCCACTTCTCTGATTAAGGAGTTGGGAGGTTGATGTGTATTATATAAGAAAGCAGGCTGAGGAGCTGGGCATGGTAGCACACACCTTTAATCTAGCACTTGGGAGGCAGAGGCAGGTGGATCTCTGTGAGTTCGAGGCCAGCCTGATCTACAGAGTGAGTTCCAGGCCAGCTGGGACTATAGGGAGACTCTGTCTCAAAAAAAAAGAAATGAAGAAAGAAAGAAAGAAAGAAAGAAAGAAAGAAAGAAAGAAAAGAAGGAAGGAAGGAAGGAAGGAAGGAAAGAAAGAGAAAGAAAGAAAGAAAGAAAGAAAGAAAGAAAGAAAGAAAGAAAGGAAGAAAGAAAGAAAGAAAGAAAGAAAGAAAGAAAGAAAGAAAGAAGGCTGAGCATGGGCCAGGGGAGCAAGCCAGGAAGTCCATGGCCTGGGCTTCAGCTCCTGCTTCGAGGTTCCTACCCTGAGTTCCTACCTTGAATTCCCTAAGTGATGAACAGTGACCCAGGAGATGTAAGATGAATAAACCCTTTTCTTCTCAAGTTGGTATTGGTCAGAGCATTTTGTCACAGCAATGGGGAAGCAAACTAGAACACTAAGTACAGCTGTTATTGGTTTATTTATTCACTGTTCTGTCCACTGTCATTTTAGGAATCAGTCCTCTTATTCACAAAAACAGGGAGATGTCTCAGTCAGTAAAGTGCTTGCCATACAAACATGAAAGTCTGAGTTCAACCACCAGTGTCCACATAAAAAAGCCAAGTGTGGTGGCCCATGCGTGGAATGTCTGCACTGGCATGGGGCAGCTGCAGCCAACCTAGCCTACTTGTCAATCCCCAGATCTATAAGAGACTCTGTCTCTAAGAACAAGGTAGAAGGCACCTGATGAGTGACAGCTGAGGTTGACCTCTGACTTGTACAACATGGGTTCACACACATGTATGTGTATCTTCACATACCTGTGCGCCCACATAAATATGTACCCCCCGCACACACAAAATTGCAAAATGGCACAGCTGTTAAGCTGTCAGGGGCGTCATGTAGCTTCTGCTTACTGTCTCTTGATTGCATGGAAAAGCCACATGCTCTGGGTCTAAATTTCTGTGAGAATACTCTATACCCTAGGATAGTCACACCATGATGGAGTTGCCTAAGACCTATTTCTCAGAGCATGCTCCTGTTATTAACGAATGACTACTTCACACAGTGCCTGACATGCATATGGTACACAGTGAATGTGCGAGCTGAATGCAGGGATGGAACATGAGCTATAGCACGGAAGGTACTCACTGCCAAGAAACTGACCACCAAGGAAAGGCTTTTCCATAGAGAGTGAACTGTGAGTAAAGTGTGCTGGCGCTAGCCTGGAATCCCAGCACATGGGAAGGGGAGGTGGAAAGATCTCTAATTCAAAGTCACCCAGGCTGTACAACAAGATCCTCACTCCACAGGAAAAAAGAGAAGTTCAAACATGGGAGCTATAAATTAGTGCTATCAGTTATTGAAGTCTATCAGACAAAGGGACTGGAGAGACAGCATGGTAGTTAAGAGCCTGTCCGTTTCTTGCAGAGGACCTGAGTTTGGTTCTCAGCTCCCACACTGGGTAGCTCACAACTGTCTATAATTAGCTCTGGGAGGACCTGACACCTCTGACTTCTGCAGGCACCTGCACACATGTATACATACCCCTCATCCCAGATATGTACACACACATGTACATACCCCCATCCCAAATATGTACACACATGTATACATACCCCATCCCACATATGTACACACACATGAACATAACCCTAACCCACATATGTACACACACGTGTACATAACCCTATCTCACATACACATACACACGTGTACATAACCCCATCCCACATATGTACACACATGTATACATACCCCATCCCACATACATACTCACATGTGTATATACCCCGTCCCACATACGTACACACATGTATACACACCCCCATCCCACATATGTACACACACATGAACATAACCCCATCTCACATACGTACACACACGTGTACATAACTCCATCCCACATATGTACACACACATGTACATACCCCCCATACCACATACATACATATATATATATATATATATATATTTTTTTTTTTTTGTCTTTTTGAGACAGGGTCTCTCTATAGCTCCAGCTGTCCTGGAACTCACACTTGTAGACCAGGCTGGCCTTGAACTCACAAAGATCCACCTGCCTCTACCTCTCAAATGCTAGGATTAAAGGCATGCGCCACCATGCCTGGCTAACGTACATATATTTTTTTTAAAAGATTATTACAAAAACAACAGCTACCAAGACCCAGGCCTGGTTATGGTGTGTTCCAAACACTTGATTTCTCTCGCCTCATTTAACTCCACAGCCTGTTAACATACCGTTCCCATTTTAAAGCTAAGAATACGCCTTGTGGGGAGATTGCATAACCTGCCCAAGAGCACACCATGGTCATGAGCAAACTTGGAAAGCCAACTCCATTCTTCGCCTGCAGCTCCAGGTTCCTGGGCCTCCCTCTGTTGACCCAGAGAGTGGGATGCAGGGTTTCTGTCCAGGGCATCCATACCTCCTTAATCTGTTGGGTTCTTCTTAGAAAAGACATTGTAGTCAGTGTTTCATAGGCATTTGACAAAGTGACTTTCAAATATTTTATCATCAACAGAGAGCAGTTCAAAGACAACAACAAACAAGTCTCTAATGTGTTCTGGGTTCAGTCCTGTGACTTTATTTATCTGCCTGATAAGGGGAAGAACTCCCCAGTGAGTCACCAGGAAATCATATGACAATGGTGTTCTTGGTCACAGACATAAGCTAGGCCAACCTGAGGGGCCCCTTGAAACAGAGAAGTGAGCAAGCTCAGCCAGGTCAAGCCCAGGCAAGACAACTCAGAAGAGTGGAAATAGCTTTAGATGGTTCAATGGAGACAGCAGCCCAAAGGTTTCCTGCATCCCAGAAAGACAATGAAAAGTTGGGATTTGCTGGTAAGTCACCACGCATGAGGTCTATGCTGGACAACCGAGGATCCACGTGGACAACGGGGCCGACTCAGATGTTCCTGTCAGACTCAAGGAGGTGGCTAATATTCAAATAGAGAGAACAAAGCTTATAAGCAGAAGTTCCCAGTTCTTACAAACTCAGAAGCCCTGACTTTAGATGTTATTAGAGAAAGCCTTAAAAAAAATCTGAGGGCTGGAGAGATGGCTCAGCACTTAACAGCACTAGCTGTTCTTGCAGAGGACCTGGGTTTGATTCTCAGCACCTACAAGGTGGCTGACAACCATCCATAACTCCATTCCCAGAGGGTTCAACACCCTTCTTCTGACCTCTTTGGGCATTGCATGACACAGGTGCACTTACACACATGCAGGCAGTATATTCATACACATAAAATAAAAATACTTAAAAAAAATCTGAGGGTTGAGCACCATTGTCATGAAACATAAGAGGTGCCTCTGTCACCGGGCCAGGATCCCTGTCAGCCTACGAAGCAAAACAAAAGGTGTGTGAATGATTCTGACTACCTTCGAAGCAGGGGAATCTTCACAGGGGCCCACACTTAGAAAGATCAAGAGTTTGTTTTAATGTTCTGATATTATCTAGACATTCTCAATACATTTCAGGTGAGAGGCCACTTTACACTGCACCCCGCAAGTTATGCAGTTGGTCCTGGTTAGGAGTTACTTATCTGGCACAGAAATGGGGAGAAGGGGGCCATGGAAGGACTGAGGAAGAAGGCTGTAGCTGGATCAAAATGATAGCAGGCAGTGGAGCATGTACAGAGGGGACAGTTTCCTAGGTAACGGGCTGCTCCATGTAAGTGTCATGCACATGCTTTGCTAAAAACATTTCCTAATGTCTGGGGATAAAACAGGAGATCCCTGGTCCTGGGAATGTGGGGTACAGGGATGGTACCAGTGACTGGCTATATCGCCAACCCGTGAATGGAACCATCTAAGAAGAGAGAGAGAGGGAGAGAGAGAGAGAGGGAGAGAGAGAGAGGGAGAGAGAGAGGGAGAGAGAGAGGGAGAGAGAGGGAGGCGGGAGAGAAAGAGAGAGAGGGGGAGAAGACGGAAGGGAGAGAGGGACGAGAGAGAGAGAGGGAGAGAGAGAGCGGAGATGGAGCGGGTGGAGAGACGAGAGAGGGAGAGGGGAAAGACGAGAGGCAGGAGAGAGAGGGAGAGAGAGAGGGGAGGAGAGGGGAGAGAGAAGGTGGGGACAGGTAGGCAGGGAGCAGGAAGAGGGAGAGAGAGAGGAGAGAGGAGAGAGAGGGAGCGGGAGAGAGGGGGGAGAGAGGCGATGACCGAGGGGGGAGGAGCAGAGAGAGAGAGGGGGGAGCGAGGGAGAGAGAGGAGAGGAGGGAGAGAGAGAGGGGAACGGAGCGAGGGAGAGAGGCGGAGAGAGAAGTGAGAGAGAGAGAGAGGAGAGGGGGGCGAGAGCGAGAGGGAAGAGGGGGGGTGGAGAGGGAGGAGGGAGGAGAGGGAGAGGAGAGAGAAAAAAAAAAAAAAAAAAAAGGGAGAGAGGGAAGAGAGGAGCGGGGGGGGAGAGGGGGCGGAGAGAGGCGGGAGGAGCCGAGAAGGAGAGAGGAAGAGAGGGGATGGGCGATGAGAGGATGGGAGAGAGGTGGAGAGAGAGGGGGGAGGGGGCGATAGAGAGAGAGAGAGAAAAAAAAAAAAAAAAAAAGGGAGAGAGAGGGAAAGAGAGGGAGAGAGAGAGGAGAGAGGGCTGAGAGAGGGAGAGAGAGGGAGAGAGAGGAGAAAACAGAGCGAGGGGGGGGAGAGAGAGAGGGGGGGGACGAGAGAGGGAGAGGGAGGAGGAGGAGAGAGAGGGACGAGCGGGGGAGAGAGAGAGGGAGAGAGAGAGGGATGAGAGAAGAGGAGGGAGAGGGGAGGGAAAGGGGAAAAGGTGAGAGGACAGGGACAGAGTAAGAGGGGCTGCACTGGAGGGACAGAGGTGGGGCCAAAGAGAAAAGAGTAAAGCAGCTTTCCTAGATGAGCAAGAAGAGCTGAGAGGAGAGAGAGATGGAGAAAAAGATGAAAAAAAAAAAAAAAAAAAGGGGGAGGAGGGGAGGAGAGGGAGAGGAGCGGAGGACGAAGCGGGAGGGGAGGGAAGCGGAGCGGAGAGACAGAGGGGGGAGGGGAAGACGGGAGAGGGGAGAAGACGGGAGAGGAGACGCGAAAGAGGAGGGAAGTGAGAGAGGGAGGGAGGAGAGAGAGGGAGAGAGAGCGGGGAGAGAGAGAGGGGGGAAAAAAAAAAAAAAAAAAAAAAGAGGAGAGGGAGGGAGAGAGGGGGGGAGCTGAGAGAGGGAGGAGAGATGAGTGGGAGAGAGGGAGAGAGAGGAGCGAGAGGGGGAGAGGGGAGGGGGACGCGCTGGGGCGAGGGAGAGAGGGAGGGAGAGAGACGGAGAGGGAAAGGGAGGCGGAGGGAGAGCGCTGACGAGAGTAGAAGACGAAAGAATGAGAGTGAGCGAGAGTGAGAGAGAGAGGGAGAGAGCAGGGAGAGCGAAGAGGGGGACGGAGAAGTGAGAGGGAGAAAGAGAGAGGGGGAAGAGAGAGGGAGAGGGAGAGAGCAGGGAAAGAGAGGGAGGAGAGAGAGAGGGAGAGAGTGAAGAGAGGAGAGAGAGAGGGGGGAGAGAGAGAGGAGGAGGAGGAGAGAGAGGGAGAGAGAGAGGGAGAGAGAGGGAGAGGGAGAGAGGGAGAGGGGGAGAGAGAGGGAGAGAGAGAGAACTGACTTATTGGTTCCAGTCTCAAGTGACAGTCTGGGAGGTTTTGAATGACAGCCTCCCAGTGGATAGTCACAGAATGTTTTGTGGAAAGATCTTTAAGTGATGTCCTGAGCTTATAACAAGAGCCACTCTCAAGATCTCTGGGAAGCTTGCAGAACCTGCATTCAGGACTGTTCCAGTTTGACTGTGAGACCCCACACCCAGGCTCATGCATTTGACACTTGGCCCTTAGTTGGGGTGCTGTTTTGGGAGGTTGTGGCAACTCTGGAAGCTGGACCTTCGTGGGTGGAGGTGTGTGGTGAGGGGTGGGCCTTGACAGTTATGCCCTTCTCAAATCCCATGCTAAGGTGCTATTCCTGATCTGCTAAGATGTGAGGAGTCTCTGTCGCATGTCCCCTCCGCCATGAACTCCAAGTCTTCCCTGCCGTGACGGACTGGCTCTTCCCATCTCTCCTGGCATCACTTTGAAATGACATTTCTTTCTTTCTTTCTTTCTTTCTTTCTTTCTTTCTTTCTTTCTTTCTTTCTTTCTTTCTTTCTTTCTCTCTCTCTCTCTCTCTCTCTCTCTTTCTTTCTTTCTTTCTTTCTTTCTTTGTCTTTTTGAGACAGGGTCTCCCTTTAGTCTCAGCTGGCCTGGAACTCACTATATTGACTAGGCTGGCCTTGAACTCACAGAGATCCACCTGCCTCTGCCTCCCAAGTGCTAGGATTAAAGGCCCAGCTGAAATGACATTTCTAATAGTCACTTTGTTCTGGGGACGGGGACCCAGCTCTTCCACCTTCAGAACTAGTGTTCTCAAATGCACTGAGGTGTTGACTCTTGGCCAAGACCTCATCATTGGGAATAATGAACTGGACAGCTCAAATAGTCCTGGGAATAATTACAGAAGAAAACCCAAGAGAAGGCCTTGGGATTTCTCTAGTCACCTATGTAGTTATATAAGCTAGTATTAAAATATATTTTTATTAAACTGGCCATGGTGATACATGCCTTTAATTCCTTGGGAGGGAGAGGCAGGAAAGATCTCTGTAAGATCAAGACCAGCCTGGTCTACCTAGCAATTTCTAGGCCAGCCATGGCTACAGGGAGACCCTGCCTCAAAAAAATTGTTATTGATTCAAGAATTTTATACAATGTAGTTTGGTCATATTCAGTCCCCCCTCTTCTCCCCTACCCCCAACTACCCCCCCCAACTTTGTCATCTATTATTGTCTTATTAAAATATTTTATTTATTATTTTCTTTGTATGAGTGTATTGCCTGCATGCGTGTAAGTGCACCTGTGTCTTGCTATGACCTTAGAATTGGAAGAAGGTGTCAGATCCCCTGGAACTGGAGTTGCAGGTAGTTCTTTGCCACCATGTAGGTGCGGTCCTCCATAAAGAGCAGCTGGTGCTCTTAACCCCTGAACTATCTCTCCAGCCCTGTCTTCTTTCTTTTTTTTAAGGCCTATGGAGTCTAGCCTGTATTTCCTAAATGCTCTCGGGTATGGGTCTGTCCCTTGGAGTCTGGTCAGCCTACCAGGTGTCACACCAGTAAGCTGGTGTTTTTCAGCTGAGAGAAGTTATTATAAATTATGGAGAGGACTTGCCACAAGGAAACCCCAGATCACAAAGTTTTGACTTAGATAAAGTCAAGGAGCTGGTGACACAGGCCCGTCATCTTAGCTATTTAGGAAGATGAGGCAGGAGGCTCACGAGTTCCAGGTCTACTTGACTCTAGAATAGACCAAGGCCAGACTAGGCAAATTTGTGAGCTCCTATCTCAAAATACAACAACAACAACAATAATAATAGTAAAATAAAGAGGACTAGGGATAAGGCTCAGTGGTAAAGCACTTATCTAGAATGTATTGTGGTCCTGGGTTCAATTCTCAATATCAACAAAATGAACTTCAAGGTTATCCCAATAAAGACTCCCCTGTATCTTCCTTCCCTTTCATCTAACTTATTCTCCCAGTTCTTTTCTCCCATCTGCAGAAGACTGGAGAAACTTGCTCTTCACTGGGGTGTTAGAGACAGGCAGGGTACCTGCCTTGCTCTCAGTAGGATACCAGCGTGTTCGGGACCTGTCCTTGAAGCTCTCTGCTTTCAACCCTTGGACCTCAGTTGATGGTAGCAAGGTGGGTGCTCGACCTGGGGCAGCCAATCCTGAACTGGCTCGGTCCTGGCCGACCCTTAGCACTTTGAACCAGGGTCCATTAGCAGAACAGGAACGGGCTGGCTGAAGTCAAGGCCGTGGTCAGCCAAAGGCCTGTGGTGCAGGTAAGACTCCCAAGGAGCTATAATGATACAACATCCTGGGAAGAGCAGGCCAGAAAATAGGGACTTCATTTCCCAGGGTCCCCTGAGCCCTGCCAGCCTTCCATTCCTTATCTGGTCCTCACTGATTAGGAAGGAAGGAAGGAAGGAAGGAAGGAAGGAAGGAAGGAAGGAAGGAAGGAAGGAAACAGACTCTTTAGTGGGAGGTAAAGAGGGATGGGTTTCAACCTGCCTGAGGGAGACCCTCCTAAGAGTCCATGTTGAGTAGCCATGGGACAGACTGCTGGGGGCCGAGGCTGGAGGGAAACTAGCACACCATCACATCACAGGGATATTTGAAACCTGGAGGCCTCCTTCAATGGTGGGCTCTAAACCCAGTTTCTTGGACTATTCTAGAAAATGCCTTACCACTGTCAGACTGAGAAACTTATCCTATGTCATCCTTATTCTGCTCAGATATTTCTGCCTCAGGCCTTGGAAGGCACGTCTCAGCTCTTTTTTTTTTTTAATTTTTTAATTAATTTTATTTATTTCTGTATGTGTATGAATATACTGCCTGCATGCAAGTCTGTGCACCTGTGTCGTGCAACGCCACGGAGTTCAGAAGAGGGTCTCAGGTTCCCCTGGAACCGGAGTTCTCCTGGAATTGGAGCTCCAGACGGCCCTCAGCCGCCATGTGGGTGCTGGGGATCGAACCCGGGTCCTCTGCAAGAGCGGTCGGCGCTCTCAACCGCTAGGCCATCCCTCCAGCCCACGTCTCAGCTCTTTAAATTACCATCAGACATTACTTCTTTAGGAAGTTGCCTTGGACCAAATCATGGTTTTTACGGGCTGTCTACTCTGTGATACTCAGGGTTTGTACAAGGCCCGGCCAGGTAGGAAGGAACGAGTGAATCAACAAACGAGCAAGTGTCATGTGACCCCAGTCTCTACTTTTCTATTCTTTTTGTTTAAGTTGGGCTTACCTGAGATATAGCTTGGATGGCAGAGACTGGGGTGGGGCTGAGCACTTTGGAGAGGAGTGGAGGGGCTGGCAGTGTGGCCCAGTGGCAGAGTGCTGGCTTGGCATGCATAGAGCCCTGGGTTTTACCCCGGCATTAGGAAGGAAGAAGGAAGGGAGAGATAGAGGGAGGAGGGAGAAAGAAAAGAAAGAAGATTAGCTAGGTGTGGTGACACACACCTGTAATCCCAGCACTTGGGAGGCCGACACAGGAGAACTGCCATCAATTTGAGGAGAGCCTGGGCTACATAAGTAGTTCCAGGCTAACCAAGGCTACATAGCAATAATCTGTCTCAAAGAGAGAGAGAGAGAGAGAGAGAGAGAGAGAGAGAGAGAGAGAGAGAAAACTGAAGGGGTAGAAGTTCTGGGCGGAATGTTTTTGTTATAAGGCTCTGCATTAAGCTCCTACATGGAACCTCACCTTTAGGTTGGCACGAGAGAACCTCCTTCTCCTGCCCGTGTCCTAAGATTGTCACCCCCTGCATGTGTACTTCTCTTCCATATATAGATAGAGGCATCTGGCTCCCTCAGGTATAGGAAGAGGTAACACAGAAACAGATTGATACAGAGCAAGAGGCCATAGGGCAGGAAGAACTGGAACCCAGAATCCTGAACCTGTGAGACCAAGGCCAGCCTCTTCCCCTCTCTGTGGCACCTTTCGCAGTGGAAAAGTAAAATGGTGCTCTTAGGACTGAGGGACCGGCCAGGAGAGAGCCCAGTGACCGCACCCCATGCCAAGAAACCTTGTAGAGTTCCCTGAGCCCTCTTGACCCACTTCTCTTCTGGCTGCTGAGTGCCCACCCCAGTGCTCACAGCCCTTTCTCCCCTCAGGAAGGAGAGGTCAGAATGGCTGTGGGTCTGATGTGGGCTGATTTCAAACAGTCCAGCATGGCTCTGTCTGAAGAGCGGGAGCCACAGGGCCTGGGTCTTCTGTTTTCTCTCTGTATCTACAATGGCCCAAAAGGGACCATCACAGTGAGCTACGGAAAGAGGATTTCGAGAGGTGCTTTTGGGTTCTTGGAGTATCTACCAAGTCCTGACCCCAGGTTCGGATCAAATAGATGCAGCAATTCAAGAAAAGCCATGAACTTGGCATGGAGGAGGGGCCTGTGTGGGCTGGACCACAAGATAAGGTAACGTCGCTCAACTGCTCTGAGTGACAGTCACTTCTGTCTCCTCCCCAAACCAATTTTCTTCATAGATTTCTACAAAGGGGGTGGGACTGGGCCTCCCTCTGAGACCAACAAAGAAAGTGCAGGAAGGAGAGGAAGTCTGATCTCAGGGCCACTGGGGTCAAGAGTCAGAACCAGAGCTGATGGCTGTATTTAAAGTGTGACCTTGGGACAGAGTCCCCCAAGGCCCCATGTTGTGAGGGATTTTACAAAGCATATCTGGTCAGGCAGAAGGTTCTGCTATGGAAGGAGGCCCTGTGCTAAGTCTTGGTTTTGTCACCAACAAGCTCGGTGGCCTTGGGTCTCCTCATCAGTAAACAGAGGGCAGGGTGGGATGCCAGGCAGTGTGCCCAAGGTGTCTCACGTATTCCACTTGAAGAAGATGAGGGTGTTGTGAGGAAGGGCAGGGGCTCCAGCAGTGTGTGTATGTTGGGGGGAAGCCCCTGTCCTGCCTCCTGGGGACCGGGACACCCTTCCCTCACTGGCCCTTCTAACACTGGGAGCCCATCAGGAAGGACGGTGATGGAGGGAACTGGGAAGAGTTCTAGATGCTCAAGCAATCCCAGCAGGTCAGCCACAGCCCCTAATGGCAGGGTGACCACCAGGGCCTGAAGTGGCCTCCGGGAGAACTCACAACTGGAGCCTGCCGCCCTCTGTGCCATAATTACTGAACTCTGTGAGCCAAACACCTTGAAAACGCTAAAATGACTTTAAATGCCTAAACATTTTAAAACAAACCTTACAACACAAGGCTTTTAATCCTTTTTTTTTTTTTTTCCCCTCCTGTGCTGAAACTCTTTCTGTCTCTGTGCGCTTTCTCTTTTGGGGGAAATTCAAAAGCCGTTTTCCGCCTCATTACCTGCACACTGTGAGTGATGTCTGTCGGTCCTTGCGCTGTAAATACCTTAAATCATGCTTCATTAAGAATATCTATGGTGCTATTAAAGAGCTATAATAGACAGCGAGTTAACAGATGATTAAAGATGAATTCCATTTGTGTCACTCAGCAGCCAGGGAGAGACGGGAGGCTGGAAGTTCTCAACTCATTATCCAGCAGCTCCCCGTACTCCCCACCCAGCTCTGGGAAGCTGGTGATGGGGGGGTGTCTGCTCAAGGGAGCCAGTCTAGGGCCACCGAGCTGTGGCAAGCAGGCCTGGGGCAGGATGAGTGTGTGGAACTGGCTAAAGAAAATAGAGTCGAGTCTTAGGGCTCAGAGAGGGGGAAGAACACATGTGTGAATGTTTTCATGTTTGCGTGTGTGTGTGTGTTCATGTGTGTGTGCGTGTGTACTCACTCCAGAAGCACACGTTTTGAAGTCTGCACTTGCTGTCTGATGGTGCTGTCTATGATTCCTGGCTGTCTTCATGTACAGAGCCAAGCTACAGTTGCATCCAAGAGAAAAGGTCAATGTTGTAGCTAGATGTCCTGCCACATGCTGTAATCTCAGCAACCGGGAGGTAGAGGCAGGAAGGTCAGGTGTTCAAGGCTAGCCTTAGCTATATAGTAAGTTTGAAGCCATTCTGAGTTATATGAGTCTCTGTCTTAAAAAATAAAACCAAAGAACAGGAACAACAAAAGTCTATGCTAGCCTGACGTGTTGGCAACACGTCTACACAGTCCCAGCATTTGGAAGGGCCCCAGCGGCTGCATTGCTACCAGCCTGAGCTACACAGCCAGTCTGAGGCCTGCCCAGTCTCTGACCTATGAGACAAGGTCAAAATGTGGAGATGTGGCTGGAGAGATGGCCTAGCGGTTAAGAGCGCCGACCGCTCTTACAGAGGACCCGGGTTCGATCCCCAGCACCCACGTGGCGGCCGAGAACCATCTTTAACTCCAGTTCCAGGGGAATCCAACACCCTCTTCTGACCTCCACGGCATTGCACGACACGGGTGCACAGACCTGCATGCAGACAGTACATTCATACACATACAGAAATAAATAAAATTAATAAAAAAATGTGGAGATGCGGATTTTGGTCGTAGCTGTGGAAAGCCAGAAGAAAGACAAGATGTCCTGGACTGGGGAGATGTGTTGCCAAGAGAGAGGGGACTGTGGCAAAAAGGTTTGGGCTTTGTCACCAACAACCTGGCTGGCCTTGGGTCAGGGTGGGATGATAGGCTGTGTGCCCAAGGCTCCAAACAAGAATTGCTTCCATTGGAGAATAGTACTTAGTCTTCAGCCTCTTTTTAGAAGAGGTCACTGCCACCCAGAGAGTCAGAGTCCTCACTCCCTCACCCCAGCACAGCTCAGGGTCTAGGTCTGAAAGCAGTGGGTGACCCTCATTTCTGCCTAGAGCTCGAGACCAGATGAGCCTCAGCAGAAACAGAATACCAAGTGAAGGTGAACATGCGGGTGGTTCTGATAGGTGGCATCGACATTTCCCATAGATGTTAAAATGTCTCTCATTCATGCTTTAAAAGACATGGACATTTTTCTCCCATTTACAAATGGAGAAACTGAGGCACAGAATACGAACACTGAGGCTGCTGTTAAGTAAATGGATACTGAATTCCATCTACCTGTAACGTGTTGCTGACATTTAAGATCTGCTCTGCTCTTTCAAGGTGCTTCACAGTGTAGACAGATGGGCAAAAAAGAGCTGCCAGCCGGGGTCAGCGACAGGGCAGGATGACAGTGGCAGGGAGACAGGGGGCTCGTGTCGGCAGCCATGGTGGTGTCTGTGCTGCTCGTGCTAATGATGACACACCAGCTCGTCTTGGTGTCTCCTGACCCAGACGGTGTTTCTGTGCCCACTGCCAACTTGCCTTGGCTCTGCCAGCCACACTGATGTGTAGCATTATGTTATTCACATCCCCAGTGCTCCTGTCATGTTCTCTGACATCTTGGGTGTCACCTGCCATGCTGTCTTGAACACGCTACTTGGCCTGGGGTGTTACCACACTCTCTGTGCTCTTCACATCTACTTTTTATGCAAAGAGGCAGAGAGGGAGGGAGGGAGGGAGGGAGGGAGAGAGAGAGAGAGAGAGAGAGAGAGAGAGAGAGAGAGAGAGAGAGGAAGATAAGAATAGAGGGGGGATAGAGAACTGAAATGAAAGGTGTCAAAATCTAATGCTTCTTATTAAAGCCAACTCGACATTCAAGTGTGTGTGTGTGTATGTGTGTGTGTGTGTGTGTGTGTGTGTGTGTGTTTGTGTGTGTGTGTTTGAAGTCCTGGAGATTGCCCCTGGGGCCTCTTGCATGCTAAGCAAGCACTGTATCACTGGGCTATATCCACAGTCCAATCCATTATTTTAATCCTTTATCTATTGCCATAAATATAACCAGTATATAAGTGAGGCTGGGAGAGGATTTCAGTGTGATCTCCAAATTTAAGTGACTAGGCTTTTGATCAGTGCTGGACAGGGAAAAAATAGAGGGGAGTGGAAAGAGAGGCTCATGTCTTACAATTCACCAAGTCTATATTCACTCATATAAACTCACTGGTTTCCTACATGGATGTATTACCATCAGACCTCCTCCTCCTTCTCCTTCTCCTCCTCTGTTTCCTCCTCCTTCTCATTGTCCTCCTTCTCTTTCATCTAAAACTTTGTGGCTCAATATTAGGCCTGCCAACATTTTGACATAGATGAGGGGGTCTCGTGAGGCCCCTTCCTTCTTTAAAGAACAATTGGCAGTTAACAATTGTTGGGAGGATCATTTTCTCCAGTGGTATAACGATTGAAAAGTTGCCTATGCTTATGCACGGAAGGCTGCTGAACTCAGTCACACACACACACACACACACACACACACACACACACGAAAGTAGGAGAGGAATTTGTTGGAAAGAAAAAGGTTTCATCTAAGGAGTGAGGGGTAAGAGCAGGAAATATGAATAAAAATGTCCAAAATTCATTATATGCATGTATGAAACTGTCAAAGAATAAATAAGCATATCTGCTTAATTTAAAAATTAAATTAGAATTTGTGTCTTAGGCAAATAAATGTTAGGCTCAAGGTGTGGCAGAGCTGGAGTGACTGTGTCTCCCAGGACTGGAGGGACCCTCCCCCAAACAGTGGAGACAGTAGACAGGCAAAAGTGAAGGAGGCCAGGGGGCTGGAGATATGACTCAATCACCACAGTGCTTGCTATCCACTCCTAGGACCTGAGTTTGAAGCACCCATGTAAAAGTTAAACATGGCAGGGCATGCCTATAATCTCAGTGCTAGAGAAGCTGGGGCTTGCTGGCCTAACCTCACTTAACCATCTAGCTCCAGATTCAGTGAGAGACCCTATTTCAAAAAGTAAGGTGAAAGGGCTGCAGGCCTGGCTCAGGACTGAGGAGCACTGGCTTCTCTTGCAGAGGATCTGGGTTTGGTTCTCAGAACCCACATGGAAGCTAAGAACCATCTGTAATTCCAGTTCCAGGGGATCCAGTGCCCTCTTCTGGCCTCACTGGGCATTGCATAGCATGGTGCACTTACATACATGTAGGCAGAACATTCATACACAAAATAAAATAATTTTTCTAAAAAGTTAGGTGAAGAGTGATTGGGGAAGACACCCCACATCAGCCTCTTGCCCCCCTGACACATACACACACTCATGCATGCACCCAGACACATGAATACACACACACATACAACCAGTATAACCACACACTTGACAGAGTGAATGGGGCCCTGAACCATGGGTCAGCATCTTTAATTAGACAAGCCAGACCAAAGGGACCACTTAGTAGAGGGAAGGGCTAGAACAGGATTTCTTCCCAGGGCACAATGCGGGGACAATGGAGAGGCTGGACAGGAAAACCATGCTGAAGGTGAGCAGGAGGAGGAGGCAGCAGAGGGACACCATTAAAAGGGGCTCTTTGTTTTTTTTTTTTTTTTTGTCTTTTTGAGGACAGGGTCTCACCTCTTTAGTCCCAGCTGGCCTGGAGCCGCTCTGCTAGACCAGGCTGGCCTTGAACTCACAGAGATCTGCCTGCCTTCGGCCCCCAGAGTCTGAGGATAAAGGCGGCTATGCCTACCACACCTGGCTAAAAGGGGCTTTTCTAGGGTTGGAGGCTTTTCTAGAGTTGAAAAGGGCAGTGATTGGTGTGGTGTTGTGTGTGTGTGTGTGGTGTGTTGTGCTGTGTGTACCAGGAAGAGGCTCGGAGCCTTGCTCTCAATGTAGGACCCGTCATTCACAATTTCTAGTCTTTGTTCTTCATTTTTCTATGGACAGCCCTGTCCTTCCTCCTGATGTAGTTTGAAGATGAAACAAAACAGATCTGCAGAGCCGCATCCAGCCGAAAGGTGGGAAGCCGGCTCATGCAGTCCCTGCCTGTGAGCAGCCATAGCCTTGGGAGAGGGGTAGGAGGAAGGCCTGTCACTGCGGTGGGAGCCGTTTAGAAGGGAGTGGAACATAGACTTGAGTTCAGATTCCGCAGGCTTCATGCCACATTCCACTTCCAGGAAAAGAAACGGGCTTGTTGGAAAAAGCAAACAGACTCAGAGAGCATCTTGGGCGTCCAACAGTTCTTAGGAAACAGCATTTGGAAACACCACTGAATCAGCAACACTTGGATCCCGTTTCCATTGACAGCCTCACAAACCGAAGAGCGAGAGGCGGGGGCTCTGGAAAGGCAACCCCTTAGGGACGACGTCCAAATGGATCTTGAGGATAGTCTCTATCTACTTCCTGCCTCACACCCACGTCTAGCTTGCAAGCTGCCTCAAGAAACTTCTATCATGCCGGACCTTGTGGAGATTCTGGGCTCCATAAGGAAAGGGTACAAACGACAAGTGAGTGGAAGTCTGGTGTGTATTCCAGCCACACCAGCTACGGAGGACCTGAATAAGATGAATGAGACACAAACCTGCAAGGAACGTGTCCCTCAAGGAGTCACCACTGAGCGAGTACCTTGGGGATTTCTAACTGAAGGATGAGGCTAGAGATAACCTGTTATAACTGACTTGTGTATGCACATGTGCACTTGGTGGGGGGCGGGCAGATAGACTCAGATGTCATTGCCTGGGAGCCATCCAACTTGTTTGTTCTTTGTCTTTGAGATAGGATTCTCCTCCTTCGTTCCCAGAGATCACCCAATCAGGTTAGCTGGTTGGCCAATTAAACCCAGGGGTTCTGCCTGTTTCTGCCTCCCCAGAACTGGGATGATACCTGCCCACCATCAGACTTGGCTTTTTTTTTCCCCACATTGGGTCTGGGGACTTGAACTTGGATCTTTATGCTTGTGTGACAAGTACTTTACCAACTGAGTTATCATCCTGCCCCTGCTATAATTTACTATTGAATGGAGAGGGAAACTGCGGCTCAGAGAGGCTGAGTGATTTGTCCAAGGTTACACAGCTAGAGTCAGAGTCTCTGACATTTTGATACTTTTCCTTGGTGAGACCTACCATCAAAGTTATCCAGTTCCTGACAATGAGAGAGAGAGAGAGAGAGAGAGAGAGAGAGAGAGAGAGAGAGAGAGAGAGAGAGAAACCCTCTCTTTGCTGCTTATAGCAATGTCATCACCCACAGCTGCCAGGAAGACAGGATGCTTAAACAGGGCACCGGAGAGCACAGGTGAGTGAGGCGGAGGAGGAAAGACACGGAAAGCAGAGACCACGCATGGCCCTGATAATTGAATCTTGGTGTGCAGAGACAGCGGGACGGAGCACAATTGAGTTGAGTAGAAAATGCGATTTCCAAATTGGTAGACGTCTTCTCAGCCCGAGACCCTGATCATTTACTGCAAGCGCCTGGTGGTCTCGTGCAGCTGACCCCTGAGCACAGCTGAGCCACAGGCCAGCTGAGATCAGTCAAGTGGGGCAGGGAACGAAATTAATTTTCAATCCCCAGGGACCACAGTTGGTCACTCAGCAGGCAAGAACTAGGCAGAGCTGGGGAGAATGGAGCAGTCCCTCCGTAGGAGTTACTGCTCTCCCAAAAGATGGCAGCGAGGAAGAGGCGAAGGAGAACCCCGTGGCAACAGTCTTTATTGGCAGTCCCATCACCCGAGTTTAATGGACATTCTCTGGCTAAAGGTTGGCCTCTTTCTGATTTCTCTCTCGAATATTTAATTTCAAACTCCTGCCCTCCACCTCCAAAGAATGAACTTCTAGAAATGAAAAGAACTGAGCCTCTCTCTCTCTCTCTCTCTCCTCTGTCTCCTTCCTACCTGTTGTTCCCAGCCTAGAAACTGTTTAGGCAGAATGGCCCGCTCTGATTACAGGAATGAGTCCTTGGAACGCAAACTCAGAACTCATGCAAAAAGATACAAGGCTCCGTCTGAACCCACTGAACCCACCTTTCTTCGTTGGTAAATTCACAGCAGTTTAACACGCCATGAAGCCCAACCAGAAAGAGCCTAGAAAAAAAATCTGTTTCCCAACACAAACTCAGTTCCAGCAGTCTTTTGTGAGTGTGAAGAAAATATGAATTCTGGTTCCTGGCCATGTAAAGTCCTCACTAAAAAGAAAGGAGGAAAAAAAATAAGAAAAAAAAAATGCTGCATCTGTTTCCATCTCGCTTGCTCACATGTTTAAATACATCCACGAGGCCTGGATCTAAATTTACCAGGTCCTGGAACAATTAGCCGTTAAAAAAGCAAGGAGACCGGAAGGAGTGCAAAGAGGACCCGTACAGTTGGAAAAAGGCAAAGAGCTGAGAGGAAGGCATTGGAAGGCTCATTTCTACCTCACTGCATCCCTGTGTATTCCTGGCTCCCCGTGAACGCAGGAGCTCGGCACAGGGCCTCATTAGTACAGTGAGAGCTGTACCTCAGCTTGCAGCAATTACCACCTGGAAAGCCTTCAGGTTGCAAGGCGCTTTCATTATAGGGGAGTAAGAGGTCACTCACCCCGAGCCCCATCTTGGGCTAAAACAAGAATTGCCCACACTGAGAACTGCAGCTTCATTTAAATCTGTAATTGCTTTGATTTCAGTACACACGGGACACAGCAACTTCATGACTAAGAATTATATTAGTCAATAAGTTTGCTACTTTTATGAATCATTAGTTCCTCTTCACTTTTAGTCCTTTCTCACACTTGAAGTGAACTAGGTTGATAGATTTCTCATCCCCGCCCCCTTGGGGACCAAAGAAACAGTCCTCTGAGGCCACCTGTTCCAGGGATAATTGGTTTTTTTCAGGTCACAGAGGTGGGATGGAATCAGTGGATGCAAACGGGAGCCATCAGTCCTGTTTCCATTCCATACTAAAGAGGTCAGTGTGGGCAAGGGGAAGGTGTATCACCAAGCCCTTACACTTACCGAAAGCCTTTTAACTTTTTAACAGCTCCTTAACATCTATTGGCTGAAGACCCAATGAAGTGGGTGAGAAGGCATCCTTCTCCCTAGAGAGAGGGTTGCAAAACTGCTGGCCAGGAACAGAGGGCACAGAGAGAGCTGGAGTCTCCCACCTCTGGCTCTGCCCTCTTTCAGTCTGACAGTAGCCCCACCGTTAACGCCTTTCCCCAGAAGAAACCCAGTGTGGTGAGCCATTGCTATGTCCCTTTGGGGATTCAAAGGCCAGATCTTAGAATCAGCCCGGTGTTCCTTCTTAGAGCTAAATAAATTATGGGCTGAGTGCATGGAAGATCCCAACCTGGAATTTGTCAGCCAAACATAAAGAAATACTTCTATTTCTAGACCTTAGGATGGACCGAGATTCACAGATCACAAGAGATGTATCTTGATTGGACCAATAATTACTGGTTAATAATTAAGATCAGATATGTAGCCCAGGCTGGTCTCAAACTATCCTCCTACTTCAGCCTCCTAAGTGATGGGGTTATAGGTGGACACTATGCCAGGCACAGCCATGGGTTCTAGAACAACAGTGGCCTGTAATTCCAGCACTCAGGAGGCAAGACAGGAGGATGGTGAATTGGAGGCCAGCCTCAGCTACATATTGAAACTCTGTCTCAAAAACAAAAACAAAACTCCATGACAGCAATAACTCTCAACTTCAGAATCCAGAGAACATGAGACTACATTAAAAAAAACTCACATAAAAGAAGAAAATGATGCATTCAGCATAATCAATACAATGCCACACACATCAGTGGTTTCTCAGGACATTGGGAAAACTCCCAGTGAGTGGGCCTAGGTATTAGGCAATGGGACATGGACCTGGTCTTAGGAAATGACCCAGTTGCCAGATGGCTTTATGATCACTAGCAGCCTGGTGTTCCAGGTCAAGGTTGACCGTACCTACAGAACACAGAACTCCACAGGGAACCTGCCTACACAGTCTACGATGGTTCTTTTCACAAAAAGCTCCCTAGATCCATGCAGTGACCATTTATCTGAATCTTGACACTCACCAAGTTTGAAGTCCCTTCCTCTCACTCTGTCAGCAAATAGTGCCTTACAGGGGAAATGCTCCAAAAAACTAGGGGCCAATCTCAAGAACATTCCTGATGAATCCTAATTGTATGTTGATGACATCCAGAGACATAAATCACATCTCCAAACAGCCCAGAAAGATGGGGAATCCCCAGGGTTGATGCTGTCAGGAAGCTGAGGGGTTAACTTCTTCTCACCCCTTCTTTCCATAGGGAATTTGAATTCTTGATCAAGCATTTGTCAAGATTGTTGTATATTTACTGTAATTACAGAACATCAAATGCACATTGACGTAATTACCATAAATATGTGTAAAGACATTATAACGTGTAATTATGTCATATAATTCTTTAATAAAGCATGCAGAAGGAAAATCACTCTGCACATGCTCACTTCCTTTTCTATTTCTATCCGAGGTTTTATTGGCTCACTCTTTCCCCTTTTCAAATGGCAGAGATATTTTCTCCTATTTGGAATTAATTAGCAGAGTAGTGAAGTTAGACTCTGTGTGTGTGTGTGTGTGTGTGTGTGTGTGTGCTTGCAGAGACTTGTATGAATGACTGTGTACATGCATGTAGAAAAGTGTGAATGCACAGGCATACACACACACACACACACACACACACACGCACAGAGGAAGGAAGGAAGACATTGACACTGGAAGAAGTGTCACGTACAAGGTGTGACTTGCCTGGTACACTAGTCTTATAGTCTTACTACTGGCATTAAGTCTGAGCCTGGAGCAAGTCCCTCTCCTCTCACTTGTAATTGCCTGGGGTGACCTGTGCCCTGCAGGGGCGGACATGTCCGTGAACAGGCCACCCAGTTTGGTGACACGGAGAACCCCTGGGAGAGGGATGCTGAAGAAGATGCTGACATTATTCTGAACTCAGCAAACTTCTGCAAAGATTTGAACAAGAAGTCAATCCCCCAAGGGAGAGATGCAGTGCGGGGTGGGGGGAGATTGGTAGGGATGTTCCAGCAGAGCATTGGGTTGGTCAGCTTGCCACCGAGACTAGTGCACATTCAGAGTCCTTAGCTTCAGGGTCTGTGCCAAGATCTATGTCCTCATATCTTCCATTTCACCTCACAAGTCTTTTGGAGGCATGACTTCCAGGAGACATGCAGTTTTGCTGATATAGCTTGAAATATATGTCCTTAGAACCCAGAGCTAAATGTGATCAGTTGTGCTTAGTGCAGAATAATGATATCAAAATAGAGATCAAGAAGGAGGAAGATTGGCAGATTAGACCACATAAGAATATATAACCTCTCCAAAAAACCACAATGAATTAAAGCAAAGAGAAGACCAGAGAAACGTTGCAACACATGTAACATGGGATAACAGCACTGGTCAGCTATTAAGAAAACAGTCTTAATGCGGACAGCACACTAGAAAAGTCACAAAATTTAAAAATGACTAAAAAGCAGGGTTGGAGTGACGGCTCAGTGGTTAAGCAAACAGACTGCTCTTGCAGAGGACCAGGCTTCAATTCCCAGCACCCACATGGCAGCTAACAACCATCTGTAACTCCAGCTCCAGAGGATCTGATGCCCTCTTCTAACCTCTGTGGGCACTGCACGACCCAGGTGTACTTACACACACACACAGGCAATACACATAAAGTAAAAATCATAAATAAATATTTTTTAAAATGACTAAACAGCATATAAAGTAAAACCACTCAAATGCATAATCAATACTATTTTTTACCTATTAGACTAAAATAATAAACTATACAGTGTTGGGACAGTGTTAAGTTACAAGAAAAGAAATGAGTTTAAATCTATGGAACCAGTTTGGCAACAAATAACAAAAACACGACAAGATGTGTACCCTTTGACTTACTAATACCTTTTCTAGGATCTCATCCTTAAAAGTAAAGAATATACTCAAGGATTCAGATTCTAAGTTTTCCTGAATTCAAATTATTTCTGAAGTGAAGGGTAAAAAAAACCAAAAACTAAAAACTTCCTGGGAGCAATTCAATACCTGAGAAAGGGAAACTCACTAATTAGAGTGTGTTAACTTGAAATACTATTCGGCCATTGAAAATGATAGGTGAGTATTTGGGAACATAAACTGATGAATTATGATGTGGAAAACACAGACCTTTATGTAAAGACACAAGTCATACATCTGAAAGTATGAAGGAATATCTACCAAAATATTGGGAGTAGAAGAATTTAATTTTCTCTCTCTCCTTTCATTTATTATTATTATTATTATTATTATTATTATTGGGGGGTATTTTTGAGACAGGGTCTCACTTTAGTCCCAGCTGACCTGGAGCTCACTCTGTAGACCAGGCTGGCCTTGAACTCACAGAGATCTACCTGCCTCTGACTCCCGAGTGTTGGGATTAAAGGCATGTACCACTGTGCCCAGCACTACGGATGGTTCTTAGCCCCCATGTATCCACATGGGAATTGAACCCGGGTCCTCTGCAAGAGCAGTCAGTGCTCTTAACTGCTGGGCCATCTCTCCAGCCACTCTTTCATTTGTTATTAAAAGATCTAGTTAGTTCGAGCCTGTCTTGAGCATGCTGTTACAATTACTGTGAATTCATATGTGCAACTGCCCTGCTGTTAAGAAGTCTGCATCTCAAGGCCTACAAAATCCCAGTGGATGTCGGGCGGTGGCTGTGCAGTCCTACCCTGCAGCCAAGGAGCTCTTGGCATTTGATAGCTGCTGAGAGAGGCAGAGTCAGGCTTCTTAAGGGTGTGACCCCTGGTAGATGTACCATACTCCAGGGCTGGTTTCACACCCAAGAGTATTTGGGCAACACAAAGTGTTGGTTGATGGGGTTCAGGGACACAAACTTGGATGGGGGGGGTGAAACTTTGAAATACATTGTTTGAAAGGGGAGCGGGTCTATACCACCAAACTTTATTGGCCCCAACCCTAGCCTAGGAACTATTGGCCACTGATTACTGCTGGGTGAGGGAGAGTAGATCTTTACGGTCCCTAGATAGGCTGACTAGATGCTGAGCGTTCAACTTGCACTGAAGGACATCTAGGTACAAATGCTTGACTAAACAGGACTTAACATATATGACAGAATGCATGGAATCTGGTGGGGGGGCTATGGAAAGCACAGATGGGGGAGGGGTCCAAATTTGGTTAAGTTCTATTATATGAATACACACACATACACACACACACACACACACACACACACACACACACAAACTCAATAGAAACATATTCCAAACAATTAAATTATTCAGTGAGAATTCACAATTTGTAGAGAAAGCTTCCATACAGTATGGGTCACCCATTGGCCACCAAAGGCTATAACCCCAACTACTCAGTAGAGGAATGCTCATAGTCAGAGCCACTGATATTCTTTCTCTCTCTCTCTCTCTCTCTCTCTCTCTCTCTCTCTCTCTCCGTCTATTTATCCACCTTCCCAGCCCAGGGTGCGTGGCCGCATCTAGTTGTATCATCTGGCCTGATCTTGCAACAGGGTGCACCTGCGCACTTGAACAGTGAGCGTGGCTTTACTTAGAGGTAGGAGGGAATCAGTGTTAGTCATAAGACTCAGGTTTTAGTCATAAAACTTGCTAAAGTCTCGGGTGCCTTCTTGGGACTGTGCCACACCTGCTCTCCACATCTCCCCTTTTTTATTATTTTATAAAGAGCTGTAACTCTGTTCCCCCTCCGGGGAGCTTCACTGTCCCCCCTTCCGGGGAGCCTTCCGGGCGCCCTTTACCGGGCCCCTTTCTAGCTCGTCTTCTCAAAGCGGTTTCACACTTGACCGCATGAGTTCTGAACGAGCTTCTGGGCCCCTTTCTACCTCGTCCTTCTCAAAGCGGTTTCACCCTGACCGCAATGAGTTCTGAACGAGCTTCCGGGCCCCTTTACCGGGCCCCTTTCTTTATTGTCCAAGTTCAGCCTCCGCCATGAGAAAGTGAGAAAGCCTTGGCGGGCTGCTCCGCCTTCTCACCTGCAGGCTGCTGGCCGCCTACGCCGTCTCCTGCGCACCCCGCGCCTCTTTCGGCCCCAAGTTTAACGGCTGGTTCTAGCTCTGGGTCCATCGTATCGGTTCCCGGGCCAGCTCGGCGGGTTCTTTCTGGCTACGCCGAGCCTGCGGCACCGAGGCCCTTCCAAGTGCCGGCTCATAGTCTCTGCTAGCCGAGCCCTGTTGAAGCCTGGTCTTGAAGTCCTGGTTCTGAATGTCTCCTGCAGCTCTGTTGAAAGTCTCTGCAGCAAATGTCTTAAGTCTCTTTGTTGCGCTTACGCTGCGTTCTTAAGTCTCTGTGCGCTTACTCTGCGTCGTAAGTCTCTGCAGCAAATGTCTTTTCTCTCTTTGTTGTGCTTACGCTGCGGTCGTTATTCAGCTTGAGCCTCTTTTGTGAGATGCTCCTTCTTGCAGCTCTAGACGAGGAGGACCCTCGCTGGCTGTCCTCTAGTGCTGAAGCCTTCATCGCGCCTCGCCCGGCCCGCGGCCCAGCGCACTCAGAGCCCGAAGCCACTACGCCTCTATGCTCACCCCCCCCCCCCCCCCCCGCTGAGCTCGGCCGCCGCTCCGCATCCCCGTACGGGCCACCACTTGTAGGGGGCACTTGTATGAACCCACAGAAACAAAGCACCTCTCGCTGGTTCTTCTAAAGCGGTTTATTATTCAGGGACATCTTTTCCTCCTTCTCCAAGCTTACTCTTCTTTTTCAAGCTTCTCTTCTCCCCAAGACAAGAAAGTCCCTCTATTTAGAAAGTCTCTCTATTTATCCACCTTCCCAGCCCAGTTTGCTGGCCTCAGTCTATTGATATCATCTGGCCTGATCTTGCATACGGGGTGCACCTGCGCAGCTTGAACAGTGAGTGTGGCTTTACTTAGAGGTAGGAGGGAATCAGGTGTTTAGTCATAAGACTCAGGTGTTGTCATAGGACTTGGCTAAAGTCCTGGGTGCCATCTTGGGACTGTCATCACACCTGCTCTCCACAGATACTGGTTTCTGGTTCTTAGGTTAAGTAGCCCACTTCTACCTCCCTCTTGGCCTGAACTCTGCATCTCACTGCTATCAGCTCCATAGCACCCCCCAACCCCAAACAACTCAGGGTTCTCCTGTGAAGTTGGGTAAAACACTCATTGTATCAAAACTGGCTACAAGGATCCCATTGCCCGGAGCTGGCCCCTAGCCAGCAAGCCGGGCTTCCATTTTTTTGGTTTTAAATCCTGCTTACTACTTTGAAGCCAAAATAACACTGAGCATCCATCCTTGCACTTATAGTAATCCTTCAACAACTCGTTTCTGAGGTCTGGAGATGTAGCTGAGTTAGCAGAGTGCTTGCCTAACATGCACAAAGCTCTGGGTTTGCTCTCCAGCATGGCTTAAGCTGGGTGTGGTGGCACATGCCTGTAATCCTATCAGTTGGGTGGTAGAGGTAGGAGAATCAGAAGTTCAAGGTTACCCTCGGCTATACAGTGAATTAGAGGTCAGCCTGGCTACATGAGACAGTAATCAAAGGGAGAGAGAGAGAGAGAGAGAGAGAGAAGAGACGAGGAGATCGAGAGAGGAGAGAAGAGAAGTAAAATGCAGTGGCTCCTGAATATGAGCATTCCTCTACTGAGTAGTTGGGGTTATAGCCTTTGGTGGCCAATGGGTGTCCCATACTGTATGGAAGCTTTCTCTACAAATTGTGAATTCTCACTGAATAATTTAATTGTTTGGAATATGTTTCTATTGAGTTTGTGTGTTGTGTGTGATGTGTGTGTGTGGTGTGTGTGTGTATTGTGTGTTGTTTTCTATAATAGAACTTAACCAAATTTGGACCCCTCCCCCATCTGTGCTTTCCATAGCCCCCCCACCCAGATTTCCAGCATTTGTCATACTATGTTAAGTCCTTGTTTAGTCAAGCATTTGTACCTAGATGCCTCTCAGTGCAGTTGAACACTGGTCTATGTTATACAGTCTAGTACAGCCTATCTAGGGACCAGTAAAGAGTTTACTCTCCCTCACCCAGCAGTATCAGTGGCCAATAGTTTCCTAGGCTATGGGTTGGGGCCAATAAAGTTGGTGTGTATAGACCCGCTCCCCTTCTCAAACAATGTATTTCAAAAGTTTCAACTCCCCCACCCATGCCACAAGTTTGTGTCCCTGAACCCCATTACACACCAACACTTTGTGTTGCCACAAATACCTAGCTGTGGGTGTGAAAACCAGCCCTGGAGTTGGTAACCATCTACCAGGGTCACACCCTTAAGAAAGCCTGACTCTGCCTCTCTCCAGCAGCTATCAATATGCCAAGAGCTACCTTGGCTGCAGGGTAGACTGCACAGCCCACCCGCCCGACATCCCACTGGGATTTTGTAGGCCTTTGACGAATGCAGACTTCTTAACAGCAAAGGCAGTTGCACATATGAAATTCACAAAGTAAAATTGTAACAGCATGCTCAGACAGGCTCGACTAACTAGAATTTTTAATAACAAATGAAAGAGTGGCTGGAAGATGGCCCCAGCAGTTAAGAGCACTGACTTGCTCTTGCCAGAGGACCCGGGTTCAATTCCCATTGGGAACTGGGGCTTAAGAACATCCGAGGTGCTGGCACAGTGGTACATGCCTTCTAATCCAACACTCGGAGTCAGAGAGGAGATCTTCTGTAGGTTCAAGGCCAGCCTGGTCTACAGAGATGAGCTCCAGGCCATGGGAACTAAAGTGAGACCCCTGATCTCAAAATACCCCCCTAATAATAATAATAATAATATAAAATAATAATAAATGGAAAAGGAGAGAGAGAGAAATTAAATTCTTCTACCCCAATATTTTGGTAGATATTCCTTCATCACTTTCAGATGTATGAACTTGATGTCTTTAACATAAAGGTCTGTGTTTTCGCACATCATAATTCATCAGTTTATGTTCCCAAATACTCACCTATCATTTTCAATGGCCGAATAGTATTTCAAGTTAACACACTCTAATTAGTGAGTTTCCCTTTCTCAGGTATTGAATTGCTCCCAGGAAGTTTTTAGTTTTTGGTTTTTTTACCCTTCACTTCAGAAATAATTTGAATTCAGGAAAACTTAGAATCTGAATCCTTGAGTATATTCTTTACTTTTAAGGATGAGATCCTAGAAAAGGTATTAGTAAGCATAAAGCGGTACACATCTTGATCGTGTTTTTGTTATTTGTTGCCAAATACTGGTTCCATAGATTGTAAACTTCCATTTCTTTGCTTGTAACTTAACACTGTCCCAACACTGTATGTTTTAATTATTTTAGTCCTAATAGGTATAAAAATAAGTATTGATTATGCATTTGAGTGGTTTTACTTTATATGCTGTTTGAGTCATTTTAAAAAAATATTCTAATTTATTATTTTTACTTTAGTGTATTGCCTGTGATCTGTGTGTGTAAGTACACCTGGGTCATGGCAGTGCTCACAGAGGTTAGAAGAGGGCATCAGATCCTCTTGGAGCTGGGAGAGAATTACATGATGAGTTGTTCAGCTTGCCATGTGGGTGCTAGGGAATTGAAGCCTGGTCCTCTGCAAGCAACAAAATGCTTTAACAATCTGATGCCGTCCAGCTCCATACCTGTTTTTATCATTTTTAAATTTGTGACTTATCTAGTGTGCTGTCCGCATTAAGACTGTTTTCTTAATAGCTGACCAGTGCTGTTATCCCATGTTACATGTGTTGCAACGTTTCTCTGGTCTTCTCTTTGCTTTAATTCATTGTGGTTTTTTGGAGAGGTTATATATTCTTATGTGGTCTAATCTGCCAATCTTCCTCCTTCTTGATCTCTATTTTGATATCATTATTCTGCACTAAGCACAACTGATCACATTTAGCTCTGGGTTCTAAGGACATATATTTCAAGCTATATCAGCAAAACTGCATGTCTCCTGGAAGTCATGCCTCCAAAAGACTTGTGAGGTGAAATGGAAGATATGAGGACATAGATCTTGGCACAGACCCTGAAGCTAAGGACTCTGAATGTGCACTAGTCTCGGTGGCAAGCTGACCAACCCAATGCTCTGCTGGAACATCCCTACCAATCTCCCCCCACCCCGCACTGCATCTCTCCCTTGGGGGATTGACTTCTTGTTCAAATCTTTGCAGAAGTTTGCTGAGTTCAGAATAATGTCAGCATCTTCTTCAGCATCCCTCTCCCAGGGGTTCTCCGTGTCACCAAACTGGGTGGCCTGTTCACGGACATGTCCGCCTCCTGCAGGGACAGGTCACCCCAGGCATTACCAAGTGAGAGGAGAGGGACTTCTCCAGGCTCAGACTTAATGCCAGTAGTAAGACTAAATAAGACCTAGTGTACCAGGCAAGTCCAACACCTTGTTACGTGACACTTCTTCCAGTGTCAATGTTTCCTTCCTTCCTCTGGTGCGTGTGTGTGTTGTTGTGTGTGTTGTAGCCTGTGTTCATTCACACCTTTCTACAATGCATGTAACACAATCACATACTACTACAAGTCTCGTACAGCAAATCACACACACACACACACAACACACAGTCACACACACACACAGAGTCTAATTCACACTACTCTGCTAATTAATTCCAAATAGGAGAAAATATCTCTGCCATTTGAAAAGGGGAAAGAGTGAGCCAATAAAACCTCGGATAGAAATAGAAAAGGAGTGGCATGTGCAGAGTGATTTTCCTTCTGCAGCTTTAATTAAAGAATTAATGACATAATTACACGTTATAATGTCTTTACACAATATTTAAATGGTAATTACGTAATGTGCATTTGAATGTTTGTATTACAGTAAATATAACAACAATCTTGACAAATGCTTGATCAAGAATTCAAAATTCCCATATGGAAAGAAAGGGGTGAGAAAGAAGTTAACCCCTCAGCTTCCTGACAGCATCAACCCTGGGGATTCCCCATCTTTCTGGGCTGTTTGGAGATGTGATTTATGTCTCTGGATGTCATCAACATACAATTAGGATTCATCAGGAATGTTCTTGAGATTGGCCCCTAGTTTTTTGGAGCATTTCCCCTGTAAGGCACTATTTGCTGACAGAGTGAGAGGAAGGGACTTCAAACTTGGTGAGTGTCAAGATTCAGATAAATGGTCACTGCATGGATCTAGGGAGCTTTTTGTGAAAAGAACCATCGTAGACTGTGTAGGCAGGTTCCCTGTGGAGTTCTGTGTTCTGTAGGTACGGTCAACCTTGACCTGGAACACCAGGCTGCTAGTGATCATAAAGCCATCTGGCAACTGGGTCATTTCCTAAGACCAGGTCCATGTCCCATTGCCTAATACCTAGGCCCACTCACTGGGAGTTTTCCCAATGTCCTGAGACAACCACTGATGTGTGTGGCATTGTATTGATTATGCTGAATGCACTCATTTTCTTCTTTTATGTGGTTTTTTTTTTAATGTAGTCTCATGTTCTCTGGATTCTGAAGTTGAGAGTTATTGCTGTCATGGAGGTTTGTTTTTGTTTTTGAGTACAGAGTTTCAATATGTAGCTGAGCTGGCCTCCATTCACCATCTCTCCTGTCTTGCCTCCTGCAGTTGCTGGAATTACAGGCCACTGTTGTTTCTAGAAACCCATGGCTGTGCCTGGCATAGTGTCCACAACTTAATAACCCAGTCACTTAGAGGGGCTGAAGTAGGAGGATAGTTTGAGACCAGCCTAGGACTACATATCTGATCTTAATTATTAACCAGTAATTATTGGTCCAATCAAGATACATCTCTTGTGATCTGTGAATCTCGGTCCATCCTAAGGTCTAGAAATAAAGAAGTAATTTCCTTTATGTTGGCTGACAAATTCCAGGTTGGGATCTTCCATGCACTCAGCCCATAATTTATTTAGCTCTAAGAAGGAACACCGGGCTGATTCTAAGATCTGGCCTTTGAATCCCCAAAGGGACATAGCAATGGCTCACCACACTGGGTTTCTTCTGGGGAAAGGCGTTAACGGTGGGGCTACTGTCAGACTGAAAGAGGGCAGAGCCAGAGGTGGGAGACTCCAGCTCTCTCTGTGCCCTCTGTTCCTGGCCAGCAGTTTTGCAACCCTCTCTCTAGGGAGAAGGATGCCTTCTCACCCACTTCATTGGGTCTTCAGCCAATAGATGTTAAGGAGTGTTAAAAAGTTAAAAGGCTTTCGGTAAGTGTAAGGGCTGTGATACACCTTCCCCTGCCCACACTGACCTCTTTGTATGGAATGGAAACAGGACTGATGGCTCCCGTTTGCATCCACTGATTCCATCCCACCTCTGTGACCTGAAAAAAACCAATTATCCCTGGAACAGGTGGCCTCAGAGGACTGTTTCTTTGGTCCCCAAGGGGGCGGGGATGAGAAATCTATCAACCTAGTTCACTTCAAGTGTGAGAAAGGACTAAAAGTGAAGAGGAACTAATGATTCATAAAAGTAGCAAACTTATTGACTAATATAATTCTTAGTCATGAAGTTGCTGTGTCCCGTGTGTACTGAAATCAAAGCAATTACAGATTTAAATGAAGCTGCAGTTCTCAGTGTGGGCAATTCTTGTTTTAGCCCAAGATGGGGCTCGGGGTGAGTGACCTCTTACTCCCCTATAATGAAAGCGCCTTGCAACCTGAAGGCTTTCCAGGTGGTAATTGCTGCAAGCTGAGGTACAGCTCTCACTGTGACTAATGAGGCCCTGTGCCGAGCTCCTGCGTTCACGGGGAGCCAGGAATACACAGGGATGCAGTGAGGTAGAAATGAGCCTTCCAATGCCTTCCTCTCAGCTCTTTGCCTTTTTCCAACTGTACGGGTCCTCTTTGCACTCCTTCCGGTCTCCTTGCTTTTTTAACGGCTAATTGTTCCAGGACCTGGTAAATTTAGATCCAGGCCTCGTGGATGTATTTAAACATGTGAGCAAGCGAGATGGAAACAATATTGCAAGCATTTTTTTTCTTCTATTTTTTTTCCTCCTTTCTTTTTGTGACTTTCTGGTTTAAGAAAGAATTGAATTTTTCATCAAAAAGCTCTGGAACTTCGAGTAAAAAATTATTGTTGGGAAACAGATTTTTTTTCATAGGCTCTTTTCTGTTGCGGCTTCATGGCGTGTTAAACGCATCGTGAATTTACCAACGAAGAAAAAAGGTGGGTTCAGTGGGTCTCTGAAGTTCAGACGGAGGCCTTGTACTTTTTGCAATGGAGTTCTGATGTTGCGATCCAAGGACTCATCCTGTATCAGAGCGGGCCATTCTGCCTAAACAGTTTCTAGGCTGGGAACAACAGGTAGGAAGGAGACAGAGGAGAGGAGGAGAGAGAGAGAGGCTCAGTTCTTCCTTCATTCTAGAAGTTCATTCTGAGGTGGTAGGCAGGAGTTTGAAATTAAATATTCGAGAGAGAAATCAGAAAGAGGCCAACCTTTAGCCAGAGAATGTCCATTAAACTCGGGTGATGGGACTGCCAATAAAGACTGTTGCCACGGGGTTCTCCTTCGCCTCTTCCTCGCTGCCATCTTTTGGGAGAGCAGTAACTCCTACGGAGGGACTGCTCCATTCTCCCCAGCTCTGCCTAGTTCTTGCCTGCTGAGTGACCAACTGTGGTCCCTGGGGATTGAAAATTAATTTCGTTCCCTGCCCCACTTGACTGATCTCAGCTGGCCTGTGGCTCAGCTGTGCTCAGGGGTCAGCTGCACGAGACCACCAGGCGCTTGCAGTAAATGATCAGGGTCTTCGGGCTGAGAAGACGTCTACCAATTTGGAAATCGCATTTTCTACTCAACTCAATTGTGCTCCGTCCCGCTGTCTCTGCACACCAAGATTCAATTATCAGGGCCATGCGTGTGTCTCTGCTTTCCGTGTCTTTCCTCCTCCGCCTCACTCACCTGTGCTCTCCGGTGCCTGTAGTGCATTTAGAGCATCCTGTCTTCCTGGCAGCTGTGGGTGATGACATTGCTATAAGCAGCAAAGAAAGAGGGGTTTCTCCTCTCTCTCTCTCCTCTCTCTCCTCTCTCTCTCTCGTCTCTCTCTCTCTCTCTCCTCATTGTCGAGGAACTGGATAACTTTGATGGTAGGTCTCACCAAGGAAAAGTATCAAAATGTCAGAGACTCTGACTCTAGCTGTGTAACCTTGGACAAATCACTCCAGCCTCTCTGACCGCAGTTTCCCTCTCCATTCAATAGTATTATAGCAAGGGGCAGGATGATAAACTCAGTTGGTAAAGTACTTGTCACACTCAAGCATTATCAGCAGAAGCCGAAGTTCAAGGTCCCAGAACCCAATGTAGGAAAAAAAAAGCCAGAAGTCTGATGGTGGGCAGGTATCATCCCAGTTCTGGGGAGGCAGAAACAGGCAGACCCCCTGGGGTTAATTGGCCAACCAGCCTAACCTATTGGGTGATCTCTGGGACAAGGAGAGATCCTATCTCAAAAACAAGAAACACAACAAAGTTGGGATGGCTCCCCAGGCATGACATCTGAGTCATCTGCCCCGCCTCCACCAAGTGCACAATTGCATACTACACAGTCAGTTGTATAACAGGGTTATCCTCTAGCCTTATCTTCGGTTAGAAAATCCCCAAGGATCTCGCTTCAGTGTTGGACTTTTTTCCTTGGAGGGAGACACTTCCTTGACAGGGTGTCTTCATTCATTCTATTCAGGTCCTACCGTAGCTGGTGTGGCTGGATACATACACACCAGACTTCCACTCACTTGTCATTTGTACCCTTTCCTTATGGAGCCCAGAATCTCCACAAGGTCCGGCATGATAGAAGTTTCTTGAGGCAGCTTGCAAGCTAGACGTGGGTGTGAGGCAGGAAGTAGATAGAGACTATCCTCAAGATCCATTTGGACGTCGTCCCTAAGGGGTTGCCTTTCCAGAGCCCCCGCCTCTCGCTCTTCGGTTTGTGAGGCTGTCAATGGAAACGGGATCCAAGTGTTGCTGATTCAGTGGTGTTTCCAAATGCTGTTTCCTAAGAACTGTTGGACGCCCAAGATGCTCTCTGAGTCGGTTTGCTTTTTCCAAACAATGCCCGTTTCTTTTCTCTGTAGAGCAGTGGAATGCGGCATGAAGCCTGGGAATCTGAACTACAAGTCTAAATTCCCAACTTCCCTTCTAAAACGAAGCTCACCGACTTCGCACGCTAGACAGCCTTCCTCCTACCCCTCCCCAAGGCTATGGCTGCTCACAGGCAGGGACTGCATGAGCCGGCTTCCCACCTTTCGGCTGGATGCGGCTCTGCAGATCTGTTTTGTTTNAGACTTTCTAAATAGAGGGACTTTCTGGTCTTGGAGAGAAGAGAAGCTTGGAAAAAGAAGAGAAGCTTGGAGAAGGAGAAAAAGATGTGCCTGAATAATAAACCGCTTTGAGAAGAACCAGCGAGAGGTGCTTTGTTTCTGTGGGTTCATACAAGTGCTCCCTGCAAGTATCAAATCCTCAAGTATGCCTGATATGTTTCTCGGTTAGTCTGTCTCACTGAGTACATATTTAAGACAGCGTATGAAGCCAGGCATTTGTGAGCCAGAGGTGAACAGGAAATGACTTGTAAGGTCCAAGAAGACAGCTTCCTGTGAGAACTACATGACATGGGAGTGGCCACGGCATAACTTACAGATGCCTCACAGTGCAGAGGGTGCTGGGCTATTTTAATGAACCATGGATGGGGCAAACTTTGTTGTCATGCCAACCATCTCTTCTGCCTTCTCTGTAGCATGGAGATCATATGGCAGAATTCTTTGAAGGACCATGCTTGAGGCATTTTGCTCTTACCACTCTTATGACTAAGGAAGGGGTGTTTTCTACATCCCAGAGGGAAGGCTGAGAAGCTCGAGTTGCACCAACAGACTCAGCTAAAAGGAGGTGACACAGACATGGAAGACAGGGCAAGGGCTAGGAGACATATCTGTCTGTATTTTTCCTTACCTTGTTTCTGCCTTGAATATCAGGCAGTAAAATCACACGGGCATCACAGGGGTTCAGCTGTTTTAGCAATGCTGACAAAGAGAAGTGAGGAATCGGCCTATCTCTAATGAAGGATGGCTTCAGTGACTGCTCATTGTCAACCTCAAAACTAGAGCTCTCTCCCAACAAGGTGCGGAAGTGCATTTCTGTAACCCTAATCCCAGCACTTGGGAGACTAAGGCAAAGGTTCTCAAATTTGAGGCCTAGGATATAAAACAAGGCTATGTCAAAAGAAGAAGGGGAGGGGGAGAAAATGAGGCCAAGAAGGAAGGGAGAGAGGCCTCTTCTCTGTGCACGCCCTCAGGAGCTTCCCACCTTATTCTCTGAGACAGGGTCTCTCTTTAGTCTACAGCTCAGCAGGTAGGTTTTGCTGGCTGGCCAGAAAGCCCCAGGGACCCGCCTGTCTCTGCCACCCCAACCCTCCGTGCTGAGATAACAAGCACACATGAAACCACAACTGTTTTCTTTTTCTTTTACTTGTGTACTGAAGATTGAATTCATGTCCTTGTGCTGGCAGAGCAAACACTTTACCGACTGAGCCCTAGGCTAGGCCAGAACTCTCTTCTTTTTACACTCTGGGAGATCCAAAATATACCATCAATGTTACGCTCTAGCAACTCTGTAAAGTACGTTATTATCTCATCTTGTTATTCAGAGTTCAAAATATGTCCTGTCTCTGCTTCATTCATCATCTCGCTATCCTTAGAAAGCCAGAAAGGAATGACACACTCATTATAGAGATGAAAAACAGACTTATAGGATATAACTGAAGCCTAAAATTCTTGTGTTAAATACATGACAGAGCTAGACAGATAGTCTTCTCTTGTGACCATCTGGTTTGCAGTTCCATCTAGAAGTCAGCTTTGTAGGGGTGTGCCCAGGACACCCAAACACTGAGAACAATGAAATACAATTGAACTCCTATGTGTCCTAAGCTAGCTCTTCCCAGTCTTCAGCCAGTCTTTGGCTAAGTGAAGGCCAGTCCAGCAAACCAAAACAAGGCAGCACCCACATGCCAGGGAGCCTCATCAATGGCCGTCAGACTTCTCTGGGAGCCTGCACCTATAGAAAGCCAAGGAAGAGAGTTCACGGGACTGACGCAGATCTGGGGAGGGGCCCTGTAAGTTCGCGGCACGGAAATGGCTTCTGAATGCACAATTGGAAAGAAGTCAGGCAAGTCAGCGGAACCTCATTTATTTCTAGTGCCACTGGAGTTAGAACACTCTGGGGGACCAGTTCAAACCAAAGGCGGATGTAGAATGAAGACAATATTACTGCACACTTGCTCACAGAGTTCCTTCAACAAGTCCACAGCAGCTGAAGTTGGAGAGAATGAAAGCACCACCTTAGCAACATACGAAATCAAACTCCAACCTCCTTGGGATGGCCTTTGAGGCCCATATGGCCTCTTTGTAGCCTCGCCTCTCATACTGGCCCTCCCTGAGCCTTTTTTTTTTTTTTTTTTTTTTTTTTTTGCAGTCTTTGTAAGACAGGGTCTCCCTTTAGTCCTAGCTGGCCTGGAACTTACTATGTAGACCAGGCTGGCCTTGAACTCACAGAGATCTGCCTGCCTCTGCTTCCCGAGTGCTGGGATTAAAGGTGTGTGCCACCACTCCTGGCCCTCCTCGTACTTTAAGTTTGAGCCCTGTCCGTCAACCACCCTTTCCCCTACTTTGGCAAGCCTCTGCACTTCAACTTATACTTTAAAGATTCTTCTCCATTTTACTTTGAGTTTCAATATGTGAGAATGCACACGTATTAACTCTTTTTCTCCGGTTGTAACAAAACATCTTACAAGAACTGCTTAAGGAGGGGAAGTTTGTTTTGCTTCATGGCTTTGGTGGATACAGTCCATCATGCTGGAGAAGGCCCTAGGGTGGTGCTGACTGCAGCAGCAGGAGCTTGTGAAGTGGCTTGTTCACTCTTGGTGGATCAGGAAGCAGAGAACTCCAGACAGGAGCTAAGTCGGGTCCTTCCTTCAAAGGCCCCTAGTGCGTGGTCCCCACCAGCCAGGCCCTAGCTCCCGAAGACTCCAGAACCTCTCTTAATAGTGCCACTAGCTGGGGGCCAAATGTTCAAACACATGAGCTGGTGGGGACCTTTCAGATCCAAATAGTAATAGCCTGCAACATACAATTTGTCGTTTTAGTTATTTATTTGTGCAGGTGTGTCCAAGAGTTTAAGTGTGTGAGAGTGTACTTTGTGTACTGTTTCTTTTGTGTACTGCTGGATTACAAGTGTGTGCCACCACTGCTGGATTACAAGTGTGTGCACCACTGCTGGATTACAAGTGTGTGCCATCACTGCTGGATTACAAGTGTGTGCCATCACTGCTGGATTACAAGTGTGTGCACCACTGCTGGATTACAAGTGTGTGCACCACTGCTGGATTGCAAGTGTGTGCCATCACTGCTGACTTTCTGTTTTGTTTCATTGAGACAGGGTCTCACTGTGTAGCCCTGGCTGGCCTTGAACTGGAAGAGATCCACCTGCCTCTGCGTTCCAAGTGCTGGGATTAAAGGTGAGCATCACCACAACCCTCCTACCATGCCTGGCTTTTTATGTGACTGCTGGATATTAATCAAGGTCCTTGCGCTTAGGTGGCAAGCACTTTATGGACTAGGCCCCTATGTTAACTATTTTTAAGTATACAATTCTCCATCCCCAGCACTGCAAATATATATTCATAATACATATGTAATATGCATATTTATATGTTCATATGTGTATGTGATATGTGTTATATATATAGCAAAGTGTACACTTTTGTACTCTTTTTTTAATTTTTTAAAATTTTATTTATTTCTGTATGTTTATGAATGTACTGTCTGCATGTAGGTCTGTGCGCCCGTGTCGTGCAATGCCTCAGACGTCAGAAGAGGGTGTCGGATTCCCCTGGAACTGGAGTTCTCCTGGAATTGGAGTTTCAGACAGCTCTCAGCTGCCAGTTCTCAGCTGCCATGTGGGTGCTGGGGATCGAACCCGGGTCCTCTGCAAGAGTGGTCGGCGCTCTTAACCACTAGGCCATCTCTCCAGCCCCTACACTTTTGTACTCTTAAGTACATCCATATGATGTGTAATCGGCTTATAGAACTCTTCATACTGCAAAGTTGAAAATCATTTAAGCATTTTCTGCTCTCTCTTCCTCTCAGCCCCTGGCAACCACTACTCTAGTGTCTCTCTAAGAATCTGACTATTCTAGGAAATCCATAGAAGTAGAATAGCAAGGTGTTTGTTTTTCCTGTCATGAGCCCCTCAGTTAGACTACTGTCCTTAAAATTTATCTATGTTATAAAATGGGTCAAAATTTCTGTCCTTTTCAAGACCAAGTAATCTTCTCTTGTGGGGATCGACCACATTTCCTTATGGATTTCTACCTGTTTTGACCTCTCTGCATCTGAGTCCATCTTCAAATCTTATAACCCTTGGTGTGCAGCCCATGAAGTTTTCCTCAAGGCCCCTGGCTAGAGTGGGCCATCAACAAAGACTTCTGTTCTGTGCCATGTGCTGGTAGGTGATGGGGAAATGGGGCTTAGGATCCCCGGGACAGCACAGTGTACGGAACCCAAGAGACACAATAAACACTGCTAGGCTTACAGTTGTGCCTCTCGGAATGCTGGACTTCTGGATTCTTAGCCTTTTACCAGCTGACAGGATGAGCAGGAAGTCAGTGCCCACTCACTGCCAGAGCTGACCCTGACACAGGTCCCAGGCCACAGGCTTAGGCTCCTGTGCCCATGCTGGAGGAGATGGGAGACTTTATAAAAGCAGTTTCTTGAAGTTGATGGTGTCACTGTGTGCAGAGGGAAGGCTGGAGACGCACTTTGCCCTGGAATAGCTCATTAAGACAGCTAGGGTGCCTATGTTCTTTCGACAGCCCGGGCTTTCTCAGTGCTGCCCATAGACCCTCTGAATCCTCCCAGTAAACCCAGGGACTTGTGCCTGTCACACACATATACATGTCTACATTAGCCCTACCTCATAAGGGGGGAAACTAAGGCATAGGCAGGCCAAATACACCTGACTTCACACTACAAACAGAATGAAACTCCAGGCAGAAAAATTCTTATTACTGTGCTCTTTTGTCAACATTTAAGTGGGGTGTGTGTGTGTGTGTGTGTTTGTGTGTGTGTGTGTGTGTACACATGAGCCAGGGCACACATGGTGGCAGTCAGAGGACAGAAGTTCTCTTCTTCCACCATGTGGGGACTGGAGAGTGAACTCAAATTTTCAGGCCAAGAGCAAGTAAGTGCCTTTACTCTCTGAGTCATCTCTTACTTTTATGTTCCTTGGTGTGCTGATGCTGGGGACAATTGATGTGGATTGCATTTGGCAGAACTCATCAGTGAATCCCTTTTAAAATGTTAAGAGCGGCTGATGTCAGGGATCTTTTTTTTCTGTTTGGTTGGTTCTTGTTTGGAACCTTGTATTTCCTTAGGTTCAGAGGACGCCGACTTGATTCAAAAGAAATATTGAGAATTTATCTTGACAGAAAGGTGTGGTGGGCAGGCAGAAACGAAAAGAGACACAGAAAATGGTTTTTGCTGCCATTTATAATACCCTAGATTTTTAAATTGTGCACGTGTGCATGTGCATGCACTCACATGCATGTTGGAGAGGTTCACATGCATGTGGGAGAGGTTCACATGCATGTGGGAGAGGTTCACATGCATGTGGGAGAGGTTCACATGGGTATGCATGTGGAGGCCAGAGTCCACTTTGAGTGACTTTAGTGCAGCCTACTACCTTGGTTTTTTTTAGACCAGATGTCTCATTGGTCTGAACTCTCCAAGTAGACTAGGCTGGCCAGCCAAGGAGCCCCAGGGATCTTCTGGTCCCAACCTCTCTCTCCAGTGCTCACCACCATGACATTTTTCAGTATGGGTTCTGGGAATGGAACTCAGGTCCTCATGCTTGTCCATCAAGCACTTTGCCAACTGAGCTCTCTCTCCAGTCCCCAGTCATGTCTTGGCAGATGTGCTGGTAGCCTGGGGGTCACTGGCAGCTGTTTCCCCTCCACTTCCCCACCATGGCTGAAGCCCCAAACATCTCTCCTGCTTGTTTTGGGGTGCTGAGGGAAGGGTCTTCCAGGGATACCAGGTGCCTTGGGAGAACTTTATGTGAGAACCACAAATGGCTTGGGAAGTAGGGGGAGTGAGCAGTGAGGACAGATGGGGGGGGACAGCGTGCACTGGCTTGTTACAGTGGAAGGTAACAACAAAAACAAAAGTGCGACTTTGCCCCTACATGAAGCATATATTCTTGTCCCCAGAAGGGTGACTCTGAGTACAGGACCCACGGTTTCCTTTGTAAGTACCCAGAGCTTAGAGGGATGAGGGTGAGACTTCAAGGAATTTGTGCTAATCTGATGGAGAGGTACTATGCCTCACACTGACAGCAAGAACAGTAGTTATTCATTCAGGGCTTAGCACAGGTCAAGCACTTAAACAGGCATTAACTCCCTTAAGCTCTTCAGGAACTATATAGTATATACCCAATCTATATATGAGAAGAAACCAAGGCTTTCAGAAGGCTGGTAAGTCCCTTATCTTTCTGAAAGCCCATGGGAGTTGGGGAGCCAGGGTTTGAGCCTGGATCATACTCAGCCTGACCTCATCTTTCACCACCACTGTAGAACTTGAGCAAAACAGTGGCCATCTTCATCAGCTCTTCTGTGCCTGCTTGCAAGAGCATCAGGAGAGCACCTGTGAACTGATGTCATTCTCTCAGAGAAGGAGTGGGTAGGGAGGGTCATAGAACCCTCACCTTAGATTCTAGCAACTCCTGCTCACTATTTGTTTGCAATTCTGCCCTAAATTTACATGGCTTCTGGTCTGGAGGTGCTAGATTATTCAGACTGCAGGAGATTTGCTGAAGGGGGTTCTAGGGATGTCGTCATCCATGCTGGGTGAAGACTCTGTAGTGCAGTTCAGTTTTAGGGTCACCCACTCTCCTGTCAGTAACCCGTCACCCAGGCTCTGTAAATATCCTCAGTAAACTCATTGGTTCCCTAAGGTGAACTTTGGTGAAACTGTCCCTTGGTTTGTCACTAGAACCTTATAAGGAGGGGGTAGATGTTCTTTATGTCTCCATAGGGAAGGAATTCTTAACAAGAACCATGCTGGAATTTGACCATGGACAGATGACCAGAGACTCATACAATCTCCAGGCACAATACACACAGCCGGGAAACATCTGAAGAAAGGCTTGCCACCCAGCATTCCCTGAATCCTGAGATGGGATGGAAGGAGTGGCCACATGTCCCCGTGTCACCCTTTCTATACAGGCTCCTCTAATCACAACACAGATCAAAAGCTCAAAGACCAGCTCTGAACTGGGGCTTAGGCAGCAGAGACCCTGAAACAGGAAGGAAGAGGTTCTCTGCAGGTGAGTTTCTGGATTCCCAGAAAAGGCAGAAGTCTGAGCAGGGACATGCCAGTTTCCCTTCCCAACATATGATGGGAAATGCTGAGCACTCTGCAATCCTCGCGTCCCTCTGCTCCCAGCGGAGAGAGTATTTCCTACTCCTTTGTTTATGCTGATCTGCTCAACCCACCATTCACACAACCAGCATCAGAAAATTAGAAGGCGTGCCTGGCTGCCATGGCAGAGCCTGGCTGGAGGACCAGGCATCCAGTCCCACCTATGTGAGGCCTGGCTGGAGGACCAGGCATCCAGTCCCACCTATGTGGGGCCTGGCTGGAGGACCAGGCATCCAGTCCCACCTATGTGGGGCCTGGCTGGAGGACCAGGCATCCATTCCCACCTATGTGGGGCCTGGCTGAGGTCCTGGGCACACCTTTGTGGGCCACAGCGGAAAGAAAGCTATGCCACCCGGCTCTCCAGCTAAGTGTCCGTCAGGTGTTTCTCATCCGCTCTGTCCTCCTCAAGACACCTGGTCCAGCCCTTTATCATCTTCTTCCTCCATTACTACAGAGCCTCCTAAGCTACCAGCGCCACCCTCCTCCCAGCCATCAGCATGATTTGGACCAGTTGGACCAGAACCACCCGGTTCTAGGCCACAGCAGCCCACACTGGCTGAAGTCCTTGCTCTGGTCTCTGCAGGCAGCATACTTTCACCAGCTGTCTGTCCTGTCTTTCTTTGACCTCTGTCTCTGTGTGTGGACCCACCTCATCTCCCTCCTCCTTTGCTTAACTCCAATTCTCAATCATGGGCTTGACTCAGGTGCCACCTCCACGAAGCCTGCTGAGATTATAAACAGGACATAAAAAGCGCTGATTCCCGTCCTGTCTGTGCTCGGTTAACACTTTCTGCAGAAGCATCCGGGTGGCACTTGATCTTTTTCTGAGCTCACCTGTCCCAAGCACTTGGTCTCTGAGCATAGGCACTGCCGGCGCTCTGAATTTAGCCTAACTCGGGACTTAAAGCACAACCACCACCAGCTGCGGGAAGAATCTTGGGGCTCTCTGAGTGGGCAGCTAGATCACATCTCCCTATCCTAGCCCTATGCCTCAGTTTCCCCATTGCATCAGTGTGGGGAGGGTTAAGAAGGAGCCCAGTCACTCAGGGGAAACACTCCTAGTCATTAGCATGTGCTCTGAGCGCTGCAGATGGAAGCTGCTCTTCCAGGCAGCTTGGGAGGACTAAAAATAGAGTCGCGTGGCACCTTCTAGCAGAGAGCTTGGGAAGGGTGGAAGGGGTGAGGGAGAGGTAGCCAGAGGTGGAAGTGGCTGGCCCAGGTCCTGGAGTGCAGAGTGAACCACTGCAGACCCTCTCTCTCCTGAGTGTCTGGCTCCGGCACTGACCCTGGGCTCGCACCAGCTCCTTGGGAAGGTTAGGGGCAGGTGGCTTGTGGTGCCTAGGGGCCAAGGGCCATAGGATGGGGCTGTGGACCACAGGACATGGATGCTGTCTCTGTAGCAGCAGGAGTGGCAGACCCTGCCAAGCTTGGCATGGCAGAGCAGGACAGGGCAGGGCTGCCCCTGGGCAGTGGTCAGGTAGCTGCAGATGGTGGACTGAGGCCAGCTCACCGTTCTGGACTAGGTGGCCAGGCTGGGACCTGTGAGGCCAGTCTTCTGCGGGCCATGGGCGGAGAGCCAGCAGTGGCTGGCCAGGGAAACCCTCAGGAGGAGGGGGCTGGGGCCACATTCTCCTGGGACTCAGCTCTGACTCAAAGCCATTTCTGAAACAGCCTAGGGGGTGGGGAGGGTGGAAGGTGTTTTCGTAAAATGACAAAACGACTTGCTCAGGGCAGCCAGGAAGGAGGTGAAAGCAGTTGGGGATCACCCCGGGTCCCCTTGCTGAGGTGGCGGGGTCGCCAGCTGTAGAGGAACCCCCAGCTCTAGGGCTCTCTCGTTCCCCCGCTGTCCCCAGCACAGCCACCAGGAGGGCATTCCCCACGCCTGCCCCGTCCAGAGAAGCCTGGAATGCTGCCCACGGGTTGGCAAAGGATGCACCCTGGGGGACAAGAAGGGCAGTGCAATGGGGATGCAGGGTTGGTGGCTGAAGCGTGGGGAGCCCTGCACGCAGGGGAGGTCTCACAGGCTGGGGTGGTCAGGCTAGCCCTATCGCCTGCCCACACTCTGAGGTTCCCCCGAAGTGTGAGCCACAGGGGCGCCCAGCAGGCTCCATCCTCTAGGGAGTGTGGGCATCTTCCTAGATGCGCCTGTCATCCAAGGAGCCCAGCGAAAATCAGTCTACTGAAACTTCGCTGGAGGAGCGGTGCGGTTCCCAGAGCAGGTCTCTGGTATCCTGTTCGTCTGGGGTCCCACTGAGGTCTCTGTTTGACCAACAACAAATGGGAACCTGCAATACAACTTACTGGGCCGCTCTTGCTCTCTCTGATCCCCAGAAGGCAGGTCTTGGGTCCTGGGATTGAAGAACTTTCCTCAGGTTCCTAACTCTAGGCTTGGGCTGGCTATTTATGGTACTGAGCCAGATGCTAAGACAGAAAGATGAACATGGGTCACTGTCTGACCTCAGGAACCTCACTGTCCGGTAACAAAGAGAAAACACAATTACAGATGAACACAAGGAGAAACCCACACTGTTCTAAACAGTATCATGTTTGCCTGGGTCCAAGTCTCAGGACCAGAGATTTTACCTCGGCTGGAGTCCAGCACCCACCCACATTTAACCACTTTCCCTTGAGTTTCCCCCACAACCCTCAAAAGAATCACAAATACAATATGCTCTCAATTAAAATACACATAATAAACACTAGAGGTGGGGGGAAGCCTAGGAGAATATATGTTCAAATGATGGGCAATTTTGTTTTCTTCCTGTTTTTTTTTTTTTATAAACACCATATTTTCTGCACCAAACATGAATCTTCTAAGATAAAAGCAAGCAGTCAGTGTTACCAATGTGCAGCTCTAATAAGAAGCTTCCCCAAGATGATGGTTGAGTTCGTCCTCATGGAAGTGGAGGAGGGCAAGATCACACAGGAAAGGGACCTTTGTACCCTCTGCCAGAGAAGCAGGGAGACAAGAAATGGCAGAAAAATGGGCCTTTTGGAGAAAAACGGAAAGCAGGGAATGAAGTGGAGAAAGGGACTGAAAGACAAGGCATCAGTTCCATTTCTAGGGAAACCCCTGGTAGAGGACTCCAAACCCCTATTATTATCCTGCAACCCGCCCTGCTCAGAACTCCCCTGGGGGACCTGAGAGCGTAGTCCAGAGTGGGCTGAGATTCCTGAAGGTTATTATGTGATAAATCTTTTTCTATCTTTGGAGGTGAGAGATCTGGGTGTAGGACATTAGATGTTGCTGTCAACATATTTGGGTCAAAAGGTGCCAAATGCTGGATGGAAATCAAGGCGATGGAACGGGCTGTTCCGGGTGCATTTTCATTAATCGGATCCATTTCATAACTCAGTTTTACTCCCTCTCAGATCGGAGTCTGCAAAAGGCATTCATTCCATCAATAACCCCCACTTGGCCATTCTGCCCATCTCTCTGAGGTCTCCTCAGCACACCACGGCTCATATCAGCTTTGGCTTATTAAAGCACTAGATTTTCAGGTGGTGGATGGTAGGTCTTGTCCCCTTCACCTACCCCAGACTTGTCAAAGTGCCCTTGGTTCCCCTTTCCGGGCTGAGGATCTTGGGACAAAGGTCAACTCATTGTTCTTCCTCCCCAGCTCCTGGGCTCCCAGCTCCTGGCTTCAACCTCACTGTAGCTTCCCTGACTCCTCCCACTCCCGCCCCAGAGTTGCAGCTTTGAGTGCAGGGAAAGCAGACTAGCAGGCCGGAAATAGAGGGGCCTTTGCTCACGTCATTGCATGAAATTCACTATCTGCTGCTTAACGAGAGTCAGGGACGTTTAATGTGAAAACTCTGCTCTTAGTTGGGCAGTTGTCTGTATTTCAGGGTGAGGACACAGCGGGTGTGTTAGACAAGGGCCCTAGGTTACTGAAGTTCAGGGTTCGCCTAACACGAGGTGAGTAAGTGTCAAAGCCAGTCATAGATCTCCTGTCTGAACAAAGCTACCTTTGTGCACCCACGGACCAGAGGCAGCAGGAGCCGGCCCAGCATGGCCTGGCACTCAGGGCCCAGAACTCATCGTTTGGGCCCAAGGGGGAAAAGGGTCCCCCTCTTACCTTCTTCTTCTTCCTTTACCCACCTTGAAGGTGAAGAGGCAAGCAGACTTTGAGGAATGAGTGCTGTGATTATCTAACACTCTAAGTGTCTATTTCCTTGCCACCAGGGATAGGAGCACGTGTACTTTTCCCCTTTTTAGTAGTGAGCAGTCAGGGTTGGGGAAGGGGGTGTCCTCTATCTGATCCTCTTGAGTGTAGTTTTTGGCAGCTTGGATTTCTTTGCCTGTCTTAAACCTCAAGAGAGTCTGGAAGGAGCTGCTTTCTGCTGGGTGTGTCTGTGTTATGAGTTGCTTTCCTAAATTCTCTCCACCTTCTGGGGCAGAGGTAGGAGGAGAGGGGTACAGGGTTTGACTCTTCCTTTGTGTTTTCCCACTGCAGCTAGCTGTGTCTTGTTGAACTCCAAACCCATCTGTCCAACATCTACCTAATGTCTGAAGGAGACGCATGTAGTGTGAACAGAGTGGATCTCAAACACAACTCCTCACTGTGTCAGAACCCTGCTCCTTCCCATCTTAGCTCACAGCATATCTTTCCAGTGGTCCAGGTTGAATACCTTTGTACCTTGGTGTTACAGTCACATCTTCTAATCAACGCACATTGAACCCAGCCGGAATCCCATTGGATATGCCAGGAATCTGTCAGCATCTGACTGAAGGCACTTCCTCTAGCACGTCCTGCAGGCTTGCTGCATTGGCCTCCCTGACTCCATCTGGGTCTTCACAGCTGGCTTTCAACATGGTAGCCGGAGAACTAGTGTTTAAAGCTAATGGGATCATTTCACTCCTCTGCTCAAACCCTTCCAGTGACTCCCCATTTCTCTCTAAGCAAAAGCCACAGATATATAAGAACCAAGACCCTACAGAAGCAACATGTCCCCTCTTATCACCCCACCCTACCTCTATCTCCTACTGTGTTTCACTGTAGCCCCATAGTCCTTGAGACCACCCAAGCACCAAGACATATTCCTGGTTCGGTCCCTCTGATTTCTCTGTCCTTTTGTTTGTCCTTTAACCTCTTGGCTTAAATGTCTCTTTCTGTTCATTTGTTCATTCATTCACTCATTCATTCTATGTGCACAACTGCATGTATGTAAGTGCACCTGTGTTTGTATAATGCCCACAGAGGCCAGAAGGTGGCATCAGATACCCTGAAACTAGAGTTAAGGATGACTGTTAGCCATCACGTGCTTGCAGGGAACTGAACCCTGGTCCTTTACAAGAGCACCCAGTGATCTTAACTATTGAGGCTTCTCTTCAGTCCCAAATGTCTCTTTCTGGATGAAGCCCACCCTGCCACCATATTTGGATTGAGAAGTTCCCCCATATCAGCACCTCTAATCTCCTTGCTATAATCTCACATTAGACTTAGATCTAGAGATTACAGAATATACATGGATCTCTGTATTTATTTCTTTATATGTTTCCCTACCAGAAAGTGTGGAGACAACAGGATTGACTCAAGAGGGAGGAGACAGGCTGTAAAAGCTGGGGCTGAGAAAGGCCCTGGATTCTTAACCATGCAAAGAACACCAAAATGAACAATCCAGTTGAAGAAACAGACCAGGAGCTGGGAGTGTGGCTCGGTGGCAGAGCGCGTGCTTAGCACTGGGTTCATCTCTAGCACCAGAAGAAAAGTCAGAGATTGGATCAGACACCTCAGCAAGAGGCCCGCCATCCCCCCTCTCATCAGTGGTTTTGATCACTAGGGTTGCAGTTATCCCAAATCAACCATGGTCTATAGATACTAAATAGAAAATCCCAGAAACACACAATTCACAAGTTTTGAATTACATGCCATTCTGAGTAAAACTGGTGACCTGCCGTTGCCATCTATTCTGTCCTGTCTGTGGCAGAAATCATTCCTCTGTCCCAGGTATCCTCTCTGGACCAGCTACCTGCCCACTGGTCACTTGCTACGATTACCGATTTTAGATCCAGTTATCTGGTAACACTGGAACCTCTTCTGGAAAAAGTTGAGAGCTGTGTGTAGTGGAGCTGAGGATTCTGTAAGAACTTTCTGTGCCCCACCATGTTTTTTAAAGTTTATTTTTCTGCATGTAGGTTTGTGCACCTGTGTCATGCAATGCCACGGAGGTCAGAAGAGGGTGTCGGATTCCCCTGGAACTGGAACTGGAATTTTTCTCCTGGGAGTGGAGTTACAGACGGTTCTCAGCCGCCTTGTGGGTGCTAGGGATTGAACCCGGGTCCTCTGCAAGAGCAGTCGGTGCTCTTAACCGCTAGGCCATCTCTCCAGCCCAGCCTTAGCTATTTTCTAGCCAAGGAAACAGATGACTGCACTATGAATGGAAGCATTGCCTTTGAAGTTGTGGGTTTTCCTGATCATTCCCTCTGCACTGTCTTTGATTTCCTGGCTGAGACTGCTTCCAATTCCCAGTTCCTGGCTTCTGGGTTCTTTTTCCTACAGTAGGAAAAAGTAGATACAGGAAGGGGAGCATTCCTGCAGGCAGCGTTGAATGGCAGCTTAAACTGAGCAGGGTCTCCCTGAAATCCCTTCTCCTCGGTGAGCACAAACAGGAGAGCCCGCGTCTTCCAAAGCTCGTGCCCTTCCACTGCTCAGATTAAATCCATCAGTCTTTTATGTTTTTTCCTCTTTCTCTTCATCATCAGCCATGAAGACAAAGAGGAAAAGATGTCTTAGGAGACAATTTTACATTTTTCAGTTCAAGTTCGGTTCATTAAAACAGCATTTCAAGTAACCCTGCTCACAGAACCACAGAGTAAAAAGCATAGCGCTGATCGTCAGCACCAAGGCCCACGGTACTCCCTCCACTGTCTTGAACCTGAGGAACGATCTATCAATCTATCGTTTATGCACCGCTGCTCACGTTCCCTCCTGAGGGCTGCGTTGCTTGTAGCATATAAGGAGTGCATGTGGGAGGGAGAAAGTGAGTCCCAGATCTGGACCTTGGGTCTTGAGGGGAGGTGGGGAGTTGCCTACTCTGTGGCTTCAAGATTTGTAGGCATGGGCCCCCTTGCTGGTCCTCTTCAGCCATCTCTCTTCCCTTGTGTCTGGCTACCCCACCTGTCCATTCTACTCTACAAGTAAACAGAGAGAAAAAGCCAAACTCAGTAAAGAAGGCTCACGGGCCTTGCTCTGTCCGTCCCCTTTAATCAGTTCTGTGTAGATGGAGCCATCCTGTGGCTGTGAACACGGACGAAGCATGCAGACCCGTGAGCTGCCGGGGCTGGAAGCAAGGTGCAGCTTAGGAGTGAAAGGAATTTCAGTAATAAATAAATAATAAAATCAGGAGAGTGGAAAGGGAAAGAAGTCAAAACACTTTTTAAGTTCCTGGGAAAATAGGGAGGCCAAAAACTTATTATTTCAATTACTATGAAAATGTATTTTATTAGATGAGGCTTTATCGCTGACACTCAAAAACCCTAAAAGCAATATCCAGAGCTATAACACCCTGGGTGTCCACGATGGGAGAAGGAGTTATTAAATCAGAAGATGAGAGTTTTGCAGTTCAGTTAACTGCATCTGTTTAAGAAAAGAACTAGTTAGAAACTAGCCATGAATTCCCAATCCCTTCCTACCAAAGCAGCCTCTATGGCAGCACGTACCCTGTATCTTCAAGGATCTTCATCCTATGCCTCTGTCACATTCCTACCAGGTTATGAAAATTCAGGTGTAAGAAAGAAAAAAATAAACCAGCAAATTAAATGCAAACCAGAGGGGTTTTATTATTAAAAAAAAAAAAAAAAACAGTTGCATATAGTTCAATTGTTGCAAGGTGCGGCGATATAAATGCAGTGCATTCTTATGTATAACAGCTCTCCCTTCCGCTCCCATGGCAGCCTCAATAACGCTGCGCTTCTGTTCTGCATGAATAAATATGTATAAAATGTAACGCTGCAAAGAAATAAAATCCGATAACTGAAAGATACCATTTCTTAGATTCCGGGAGCAACACGAGGCACCCGCTTTTCTGATTCTTTATATTTATGTGAGGAGGCTTTGAAATGATAATGTGGAATTTATTATTTTTTTTCAGAGGCAAGTAATTGCCAGCTGTGCATTAGGGCTGTAAGACCTGGAGGTCCTGGTGGCCCACCAACCTTCGAGGTTTCTAATGGTTGGCATTGGTGCCTACCTGCTCCCCTGTTCAGACCTTACATCCCTAGCCTCTAAAGTCCTTCCACTGCCACGGGAACTGGCCTCGTTATTGAAATGATGGCTCGACCCCTTGGAGCCAGCTGTGGGCGCACTTTCACCACCAAGATTGAGGCTCCAGAGGAGAAAAAACTTGACACACTCCCATGAATAAGGGCACCTGCTCTTGCACGATGCCCCCTTTTTCTCTGGAGTCAGGAATCACATATATATTTGTTTTTTTTTATTAATTTTTTATTAATTTTATTTATTTCTGTATGTGTATGAATGTACTGTCTGCATGCAAGTCTGTGCACCCGTGTCGTACAACGCCGCGGAGGTCAGAAGAGGGTCTCGGATTCCCCTGGAACTGGAGTTCTCCTGGAATTGGAGCTTCAGACGGTTCTCAGCCGCCATGTGGGTGCTGGGGATCGAACCCGGGTCCTCTGTAAGAGCAGTCGGCGCTCTTAACCGCTAGGCCATCTCTCCAGCCCCAGGAATCACATATATATTTGTAATGATCTTCTATATGAGCCATTTTGTTTTGTTTGGAACAAAGTTTCAAGACCAGCCTCAAACTTTTGGCAATCCTTTCACCTCAACCTGACCAGTGTTGGGGCTCTAGGCCTGTGCCATCATATACCCAGTTCTCAGCTGGTTTTTGTAAAAAAGAATATTGCTTATAAACTTTGGCACTTTCTCTCCTTGCGTGTAGGCATGCGTGTACATGCGTGAGGTCATGTTCATGTCATGGTGAATATGTGGAGGTCAGAGGCCAGAGTCAGGTGTTGGCCCTTGCCTTCCACCTGTTTGAGTCAGGGTCTCACTAGCACTGCACACATCAGGCTGCCTGGCCCTGGGTCTTTTGAGGATTCTCCTGTCCTCACTACCCATCTTCCCAAGTAGTGCTGGGATTACAGATTACACTATGGCATCTGGCTTGATGGGTTCTGAGGATCCAGTTTATGTCTTCAAGCGCTCTACCCATTGAGCCATCTCCCCAGCCCAAAGTTTGGCCCTTTCTGTCTGAAATAAAACACTCAGGTCCCTGCTCCACTGTCATCTGTGAGGGCAGAGGCTGGGAGCTACACGTGTCCAAGCCTCTGGCTCGAGCACCCAAGGGTCTTGGAAGCCAGCCCTGACCATCCTTCTTGCTTGTCTCCCAGCATTCTGGTTCATGGTGTCATGAACCCAGCAGCTTTGGGCTAATGCTTTGGGCTATGCTTCCAAGTCCATCAGTCTCAGAGGCTGGAGAGATGGCTTAGCAGTTAATAGCACTGACTGCTCTGCAGAGGACCCAAGTATTCTCAGCACCCATGTCAGACGAGTCATACCTGCCTATCCCTCCAGCTCCAGAGGGTTCGGTCTGTACACACACACACACACACACACAGAATATTTGGAGAACAAATTAGTCTCTAATGTACTCTACTATATATATATATATTTAATAGAATAGATATTATAAATAAAATATTTTTTTTTTTTTTTTTTTTTTTTTTTTTTTTATTATTTTAATATATATAAATAAAATAATATTATTATGTATATATAATATATATATTCATAATCTCAATAATATATATTATATATATATATATATAATAGAGTACATTAAATTGGGAAGGGGGCCATAAAGGGAGGTCTAAATTAGGGAGGGAATCAAAATACCATCAAATTACATTGTATAAAAATCACAAAAATTTAATAAAAAATTGTAAAAAAAAAAAAGAGAGAGAGAGATGGGGGCTAAGGCTCAGAGAGGTTAAACGACTAGCCCAAGATCGTGCAGGGGCAAGGGGAAACGTTCCTATGAAAGCTCCATCTTTCTTTGTACATTTAACACTAAGATAAATTACTTTCATGTGTAGCCATTGGATGCCGAAAGTTCCTGTGGTTGGGTTGGGGTTTCTTACCCACCTCCCTATGTCTATTGCCAACCATCTTTAAAATGGGCATAATCATAGTGTGTCCTTCCTTACCTCCTTGTGAGGCCTTGGAACACACACCATGCAGCCTGATTTCTGGTTACAGAGAGGCACTCTATCTATTCACTATTTTAATTACGGTCTGGGCCTTGGGGACATCATATTTGGAATTCTCCCTCCAAACCCACTTTCCTAATGAGGCAACAACTGTCCCCAGAAAGCTGAACAGTGAGGCAACTTGCTGGAGCTTCCGGGCTTGGTGGGAACCGTCAGACTCAGCCCTTCGGCCTCAGGCATAGGTTCCCTAGCTATTCTCTCTGACTACCTATCCTTTCCTGTCCTTGGTCATCTGGATGAAACCAGTTAACTTTGGAAGAGATTATGGGTGCATAACTAAGGTGCGGTGTCCCTTTGCCATGTGTCAAACCCTCTGGGACATGGTGGGTGGACAGGTCCTTGAGATTCGACCCTGCCAAGGAATCAAGTTAGATGTCCTTCCTTAGCAAGCACAGCCCAAATACTCTGTCATTCCCGAGCGCTGCAGACAGAAGCCAGGGAGGCAATCTGTCAGGAAACACAGGGACGGTTGGAGGGGGTCATAAGTACAATGCCGTACAAACTTGAGGCCAGTGGCTTGCACACGTGCACTGTGGGTGGGTGCAGCTCAGAGAAGAGGCTCATGGGTCAGCGGGTAGCAAGTCCAGTGTTCCCCCAACCTCTCAGCATGTTACCCCTGGAACCTGCCAGGACAACTGCACATGTGGCTAGCAGGGGCTTTCTATATATCCCATCCACAACAGCTGTTTGCATAAACATTGCTTACAGGACACCTGCAAGGTGAAACAATGAGAAACAGCAGGAAGAGCGTGGAGGGCAAGGCGCCTGGAAAGGCACTGGTCGCAAGATCAGTTCTCTGCCCCACTGGAGAGGGAGACGACTGCACACCCACTGCAGCCACCAGCACACCCGGGGTTGTCACCTACTCTGCTGAAACAGACAACATGCAGCCAGGAAGGTCATGCAACAGACAGACCCAGCCCTTTCTCCACATCCTCCAAACTGACTCGGGCCGCCGACACAGGGATCTTAAGGCCTCTGCTGGTTCAAGCTGGATGCTTGCAGAGAAACGGAAGATGGGTACTGAGCAGCTCCTGGGAAGGAGTGGGGTGTGAGGGTGGCATTGGTGCGGAGTGAGTTCCCTGGAATTTCGGATTAGCGAATGTAGGAGAGTTAGGCCTTGTGATGGGGGAGGGGGGGCTAGACTTAATACTTCCACAGGTCACCTCAGTACAGACTCACTGGCAGAGGCCAAGCTGCTCAGGAGAGCTCCAAGAGGAGGCTGTGATGGTGTCACTGCACAAGGCTTCTGTCTCTGAGTGGCACTTTTGCACTTTTTTTTGCATCAGTTTACCTGACGCGCCATGTTGGTGTGATCGCTGCCATCAAGATGTGAGTCATCCCGTGGCTCATATCTGACTGCAAAGTGCAGAGGAAGTAGAGGGTTTCCCTCTCCGGAGCCTGGATCCTGGTCTCCAGGCTTCTGCCCTCCATGCTGCCCACACGGGCTCTTCATTCCTGGCCAGCCTGGAGTCGAGCCAGGATCTGCTAACGGGAGTGTCGCCCCTAAATGCACCAAACACGGGGTGCAGAATGTGTGGACGGTGCAGCCAACAGAGCATGCTGGGAGCAAAGGAGCCAAGCTCTCCTTTTCAAGGTCTTCCTGCTCTCTAACGGTGCTCACTACAGTGAAGACACCATGGACAGACAGACCCCAGAGGCTGGGGCTAGCCAAGATGATTCCAGTCTGGTTTCTGAGCACAGAACGATTTCTGACCATAGAACAAGGGGTAAGAGCAAGAGCTAGTGGCCTGCCTGTGCACCACCATCTATTTTGTGGCCAAAAAATTGGGGGTGGGAAACAGGCCTTTGATCCTAGAAAATGTCAGCTGCTATTCTTGCCCCTGGCTCCTAGTCATGAGCACTACAAGATAGGTAGGGAGGCAAATGTCTTCAAGTGATGGATGAGAAGCCAAACATACCAACACGAGTGACTTATGTGAGGCCCCCAATGGGAACGTGTATCTCTGCAGGAGTCTTCCGTATATTTCATTGTGATGTTGGCCAGATGTACCCATCACAGGCCCTACTAAGCTCCATGTGTCAAGGTCTCATGTACCTTCCAACTGATTTCACAGTATAGCTGGGGTGGCCTTGAACTTCCTGATCTCATGTTCCCCCTCCCCAGTGCTGGGATTATAGGCATGCACCACCACACCTGGGTTTTCACCTTATGTGGTGCTATAGGTTAAACCCAGGGTTTCATACGTGCTAGGTAAGCCCACTTCTAACTCACTCTCTAATGCAGCCACCTTGGATCTCAGGAATGACAGGACTAAGATATAAACATCTTTTTGAAAAGGGACCACACCCCCCAAGTGACAGTGAGCCTCGAAGGACAGCTCTTACCATAATGAGAACACACCTGAAAGGTGATGATTCCCTATGACAGGACCCAAAGCTGAAGCAGAAGCAGAAACAGAAACGACTACCTCCTAGGAACTAGATTATAGACATAACAATTCTCCCAGGACCCCAAAGGAGACGAGAACTGAGTTACTAATCAGGCAGACACAATCGGGACCAATGCTACCTGCTGTCAGCTGTGTACACCTCCATCCCCTCCTTTGCTTCCTTTTTCTAGAAAGTCTCAAAGCTCCCCATTCCTGAAGACTTCTTTGTCTGTCCTTCCCAATATGATCAGCGCTCCCTCCTCAGCCCATCAGCGTAGCTCATCTTTGGTTGGGACACTGGGACAGGTGGCTGAGCCTAGACTGTTGAGACTTCTGGAGCCAGGGATTTTGCCTCCAATATGATCAGGGATGACTGATTCACCACACTGGGAGTGCCCCCAAAGCAAAGAATGCAATTCCAAGCCCTAGCCCTGGGCCTGACAGAACAGAGGCATGGGATAAGTTGAGCTTGTGTGATTCATTACGTAACAAAGATGAGATTTAACCTGACTGCGAGAAGTGAGTGGTAAAATGCCGTCTCCCAGGCATGGCAGATTCAACGCAGTCATGACCTCACTGCAGCTGTGGTGCCTGCAACCAGGCTACACAAGACTGGGCGTCTCAATGGTCAATCATGAACTGGGAGGAGCTTATGGGACCTTACACCTCCTTGCTGAACAATTGGTTACAGTTGGATTCTGTGGGAGGGACAATCATTGTATTCAGTTGTGTACCTGCTGAGGAACTCAAGGGCTCCAGCAAATAGTTCAAAACCCATGGTTGGACAGATAAACTCAGTGGGTCCCAAGAACAACAGCAAAGTCATGAATGTCAGAGAGGGGACTTGTTGGGGGTGGGGCGATTAAAGGGTGGGTGTTACAATAATCAGAATGCACACTGTACATGTATAAAATTGGCAAGGAATAAATTCAACAAAGCAAAACCAAAGAAAGTGAGACGATTCGTTTCCAGTTCCTCAGATAACAGAAGAGAACATGGTAGTTCTTAGAGAGGTGAGGCACCTACAAATCCCATTTGAGGCTGACTTAAACAAGGACAGGACTGCTACCCAGCGGACACTGCCCCACACTGGTGGGAGAGGGCAGGGAGGCAGCCCAGGGGTGCTCCATGTTGGGGTGCACACACTGGAGAACCAAGCTGCGTGATTCAGCCCACATCTGTGGCAAGAATGCAATTTTCTCCCAGACTCGTGCACTGACGGCTCCTGGGAGTTATCACCCAAATCTCCTGGTCCTCCCTCACAGAAAGGAGAAAATAGCGATCTTCTGGTGTGCGTGTCTTATCATAAAACATGACAGAGCCACACACCTCGTGGGTCATCTGCTTAATGGAGGTGCCAAACGCTACTTTCTGGGAATGGTGGCTGGTTTTTAAAGCAGCTGAAAATATTGTTCCTTTTGCGCTTTGTGAGTGAAAAGCAAACGGCCACGTGTGTGAGTTTGGCTTCTAATCAGAATAGTCCCGCCGCAGAGGGCATGGTGATCTGCCTGTAATCCCAACACTTGGTAGGCAGAGGCAGGAGGGTCAGGAGTTCATACTCGACTACACAGCAAGTTTGAGGTCAGCCTGGGCTACGCATGACCTTGTCTAGGACAAACAACCAAACCAAACTGAAACAGTACAGCTCCATCCAAACTTGGGACTGAGAGAGAAGTGCGGTCCAGACTCCAACAGGGCTGCACCCCTCCTGACTCTCTACAGTCTAGGGACTGAGCCGGAAGAAAGCAGAAAATGGGGCGGGGCGACAGGGCCCGGAGCCTGGGTAGCAGGCTTTCGAGGAGGCTCATCAGCCAAGTAGGGAGAAGCCCCGAGTGAGCTCTTTCTGCTAGGGGACACTGGTATGACTGTAGTCACTTTATTTACTGTCCAGGCACATGAGCTTTACAGGGCTCATGTGTCAACTCACACATGAAATCACTTTAAGACTCTGATCACTGGGTAAATGCGAGTTATTGCTGCAGTAAAAAGAACATAGCTGGGCTAAGGACGGCTGCTCTGGAGTTTTAAAGGCAGAAGAGTTCCAAATCACTCCTAAGGCATCTATATCCTGCTTTTCACTCAGGGAGGGGGACTTCTTTTTTATGTGAATTATCTGTAGATAGTCGCCTCTCCTCCACATTTCCGTGTTCTGAATCCATGGATTCAATGAAACACCAGTGGGAAATATTTGAAAAAGAAAACCGCATCGGCATTGCACGTGTGCAGACATTTTACTCTTGTCCTTTTTCCTGAAACAATACAGTAGCACATTTATTTCCACAGCACTTCCATTGTATTTGATGTTACGAGTCACCTAGAGATGGGTTAATGTGTACAGGAGGATGTGTGCAGGTCACATCCAAATACTGACATCACTTGACATAAGGGGCCTCACGCCTGCAGATTTTGGTAACTGTGGGGTGTGGGTCCTATAACCTATCCCTCAAGGAGGCTGAGAGACATATTGATATTTGTGTTGTTCCTGATACTGAGTCTCTTCTAAAGCAAAGCCCCATCCCTCCACTGAGCAGGTGCCTGCCAGAAGCAGGTGCATACTAGCCTTGGGAACACCTCAAGGTGCCCCTCCTTAGCTTTGATTGTCACACCTAAGGCCAGGGGCTGGCCTTCCCCTCCTTATGCCTCAGTGAGGCCGTTATCCCCATTCTGCAGCCTTGGAAGGAAGGTAACAAACGTGGAGTATTATGGGAAGGAAACAGCTTTTCAGGGCTCCAGTGAGAGGAGCCAGGGACTCAGACTCTCCCCGGAACCAATAAGAGCTTGCTCTCCTCGAGGTGTTCCTACAGAAAGGGGGAGCTCGGGCCTTCACGCCCCACCGTCTTACCTGCCTTTTCCTCTTCTGTGCTCAGTGGAGTGGTATAGAGATTGACTATTGCAGGCTGAATTCCCCAGACCTCTGTCATCTGTATTTAGTTTAGGTTAGGTAATCCAGGGGTACCTCATGATTTTAGAAGACCAGAGGATGCCAGGCATGGTGGTGCACACCTTTAATCCCAGCACTCAAGAGGCAGAGACAGGTGGATCTCTGTGGGATCAAGGCCAGCCTGGTCTATTTAGTGAATTCCCGGCCAGCTGGGGCTAAAGGGGCACACTGTCTAAATAAGAAACACCAAGAATGGGGGCTGGAGAGATGGCTCGGCAGTTACAGCCCTGGCTGCTCTTGCAGAGGACTTGGGTTAGGTTCCCAGCACCCATGTGGCAGCTAACAACTGTTCATAACTCCAGTTCCAGGGGATCCAGCACCCTCTTCTGACCTCCATGGGCATTGCATGACACAGGTACACTTACATACATGCAGGTAATACACTCATGCACGTAAAATTACAATAAGAAATAACATATTTTAAAAGACCAGAGGGAAGAGGGAGCCACATAGTGCCATCTTTCCCTGTTGGCCCTGGATAGTGCTCCTGCCTGCAGACATGTCTACTGGGTTCCTTGGAACTCCTACTTCCTGAGGGATGTGTGAGTCTAAGAAGTGTAAAACTCCCCCCCTCCCCAGCCTCTCTAGGCTGAGGACGGTAACTGCTTCTGTTGCTGCTGATTTGGGGTGGCCTTTCACCCTCCTTTCAGGCCTCAGACTTCCCATCATCTCCAGAAGCAATCCCCAGGGTAATGTTATGCTCCCTTTATTTTCAGTACTCAACATGGATTTGGATCAAGCTGCTGGTTCCCAGCACAGCGGACCCGGCCACCGGGGCCAGGCTCTGGGGGAGGACTTGTGTCTGGTCTGGTGCCCAGAGCTGGCTACCTTGCAGGACTTGCTACACCTTGTCAACTCCTGCTTCCTAAGTACACTGGCTAATCTTCACTGTCAATTTTATGTAAAATCACACTTCTGGGTGTGTCTGTGGAGATGGTTCCAGAAAGGATTATCCGAGGTGGAAAGATCTGCCTTGAACGGGGGTGACATCCTCCCAGGGGCTTCCCCCACAAAGGAATAAAAGGGGAAGAGAAAGCTAGCATTCCTCTTTGTCTGCTTCTGGATCTGCTGGACTATAAGAAGCTCAGAGCACGTTCCCGCCCCCATGATGGACCGTCGTACCCTTTCCAACTGGGGTCCCAGACAAATTCTCCCTGAAGTTGTTTCTGTCAGGAATACTATCAGAGTAATGAGAGGAGTACTTAATACACTGCACTTTTTCATCCACCTTTTCTCTTGTCTGTCCCTCTCTCTAGCCAAATGGTTCCTGAACACAGGGACTTAGTCACATTCATCATTGACTTCAGAGCCTAAAGCCACACCAAAAGACTTTGAAAGTGAAAGTGATTCAAAGACCGTGAGTTCCAAACTGAGTCTCCTTAGGGAGCCAATGCTTGTCCTTTAGGGTTCATGTTCCCTCTCTGGGGTAACCTCTCCTGGGGTTAAATCTGTTCCCTGAAACCCAGGCCAACCTTGGAAGATTCTGCCCCTGATGGAGACAAAAGAATACAAGAATTAGAAATGAGGCTCTGGGGTCAAAACCTTAGGTCCATTAACTTATAACCTATGTGACCATGGTGGGTGGGGACAAGAGGCGTCACTCCTCTAAATCCCAGTTTCCCAAGCTATAAAATGGTGCAGACAGTGGCTCCCTGTCCTAGGATTGAAAGCATTAGGGAAGGTAATATGTGTAAAGCCATGGCCAGCCCACAGGTGGCCTTTCTATGACCACTGTCCTCTCCTGAGCATATCAGGTCAGCAGGATGATGGAGTGTTGGGACCTGGGGGCTTCCCCAGAATGACAGTCACCAACTGTCCACAGGGATATTTCTCCCCATTTTTATTCTCCTTAATATTAAAAAAAGATGCACTTAAAGTTAGGATCTGTCCAAGTTTTAAAGTATTTTACTTATTACTTTTTATGTATATGAGTATTATGCCTGCACATAGGTGGGTGCACCCATGTCACGCAATGCCTGTAGAGGGCAGAAGAGAGCACTGGATCCCCCTGGAACTGGACATACAGACAGTCGTTACCTGCCATGTAGTGCTCAGAATTAAACAGGGTCTTCTGCAAGAGCAGCCAGTGCTCTTAATTGCTGAGTCATCTCTCCAGGCCCTCTTTTTTTTTTTTTTAGGAGAGAAAAATGACCCAGAAACTTGAGGCAATTTGACAGAGGGTGAAAGGTTTCAGGTTACCCTCGGGATGCCTGTGTAGGGTATCAGCCCCAGTGGTGTGGTCAGTGCTATTTGCTGAAGGGAGGCAGAAGTCTTCCTTCCTGACCCCACAGATCCAGCACAGGGGCGGATGCGCCATGGCTGTATGTTCTGTGTGTGTGATGGTGTTTGGATCATGGGTATGAAAGACAGGGTGAAGGATCAAAGAGAACTTGACTCCAGGAGGAAAGCATAACTTACAGGGATGGGACCCCAAGGGGACGTTCGGGATGGCTTTTACTATTTTTAGTACCTCGACATCTTGAGGCCTCACTGACCCTGAGGAGACTTCTTCTCCAGGGAAAGCTAATTTTCAGATATAATTAACAAACCCTTCTAACCACCTTTCGTATGCACAGTGACCAATCCCTTATTGGGCTCTTATGCTGCAGGTCATTAGCTACCTGCCTCCAGCACATACAATAAGGGGCTGCCCCTGGTCTTCAGAGCCTGCTGAAATTATTCATACCGGCCAATCCTAAACCTGTTTGCCTTTCCTCACCTTTTCCTTCCTCCAGTGAGACTCCTGTGCATCGTTGCCCTCACTCCCTCTGTCTCTTGACAGACGTGTTTCCTGGCACTCCCCCAGGGGCCCTGGGTGGCAGAGCATGCCTCTCTGTCTATGGTTCTGTGAGAATGAAGTCCTTCCTGTGTGTCTGTCATCTCCTATTGTTGTGTCTAACTGTACCTGACTAAAACCAATCCCAGGTACCCTCAACACAGTATGGACACCTGTACAAGCCAGGGATTATGTATGACACTTGCTTAAAGTTAAGAAATCCAGGGCCTAGAGGGATCCTTGCCACAATCATCCTTAATTATATACTTGATCAAACCCTTTCTGATTCGGGAAGAGCCTGAGGCCCTAGCAGGGAGTCCCATTTCTCTTTCAGCTTAAAACCAGCCTGAATATCCATAACTTTGCTTCATGTCACAGCCTTTATCGCACCCAGACTACTACCTAACACCACCCAAACGCTGACCCAGAGTCTTTGTAGTGCCCAGGGGCTGCTGCTGAACAAATCCTCAACTCCCACCACTGCATTCCTCTCCAGAGAAGGTGGTATCTGCACACTTAATAAAATAGAAATTTTTAAAAAACCCACTGAGCCAAAGATGGCACAAAATTAGTTCCTTCAACAGACAAATTTGCTCCTGAAACACTCTGCCAACCTGCTAATGAGTCGTCTTGAACCTTGTGCAGTGTTACCTCTAATTTTGCAGCCTGCTAGCATTTGAGTTCTGTGGACAGCCTTGCATTTGGTTTGGAATTATAGGCTGAGCTGCTGCTCACTCCTATTATTGTGTTGTCAATCTTACATTAGCACATTATAATATGGTACACTGAATGCATCTGTTCCTTATATCAAGGGGCGGCATTGTCATTTGTTGAATCACTTTGTCTTATATGATTGTTAAGCAATTATTTCATCTCGGGCGGCTTGAACTCCGATGACTGTATACTATTTATGGAGGATGAAAAAAGCGGGAGGGGCCGTCACCGTTACTTCCAGCGTTCACAAATATTTATGTTGAAGTGAAAAGGCTTCCTGACTTCTGGACACATGGCCTTGTGGCTCAGAAGGAAGCCAGGGAAGTGGGTAGAGGAGATAAAGCTCAACTTCAGGGCTGAGGAGCCTGCAAGTCTGAAGGCAACCAAAGAGCTACCTAGAAGTCTGTTTCCGCCATCATCCCCCGTTCTGCTGGCTCGTATACTGCAGAGAGGGCTCACACACACGATCTCGAGCATGAGGCCTCTTCAAAATAAAGAGTAAATGTACCTAGTTCTAGAAGCCAGTTAGACACATGAAGGTTGGAAAGCTGCTCTCTGAGATTTGTAACCCAAGTCAGTGAGAGAGACTCTCTTAATTAGTAAGACAAGGAAGACTAGAAAGTTGCTAAAGCTACCTGGCAGGGCTTGGAGCCTGCTGTCAGCACCACAGTGACAGCGCTGCCTTCTCTGCTGAGCCTATTATACTGTTAGGACGCATGTTCTCTCCCTGTGGAATGGCGGGATGCACTGGCTACAGGCAGAAGTCAGCAGACGTCACGAAGGCTCTAGGAGGACACCGATCAAAGAAGAGCAGGTGGACAAACTCAGTTAACTCGCACCTGTTCGGACAGGAGTTGCGGGGAGTCCTGGCCAAAGGTCAGATCTGCTCCTCAACTTGGATTCCCCAGAGCCTTGGTGCTTCCGTTTCTCAGAGCTTCTTTCCCATTTGTTTCCTCGTGACAGGCTCAGTTCTATCCTTTCTCCATATTCCCCCAGTGTCTTCTTAATTGTTCTATACCCTCCAATGTGAACTTGGGCCTCCATGTCTTCAGCTTCTCCTATCCTCCTCTCTGCTCTTCCTGTAAAACCTTCCTGCTTTCTCCTCTATTCCTTCAAATTCCACCCATCTCTCCCAGTTCATCTCTTCCAGAAAGCCCCACCTTGCATGTGTCTTCATCTCAAATCACAATAGCATTCACCGTTTGATAGTTACAAGTTGCCTCCCACGCAGAGCCTGCTACCCTCTCCCCACACAAAGTGTACACATGTTGGAAGTAACGATAGGGGAATATTTCTTCGCACACAGTGTCCGATCCGCAGCATGAGCGGAGTCTTGGTCATAGAGAAAACAGGTCCCACCCAGCCCTGGGATGCGTATACTATCCTAGCTTGATGTTGATTAATAAGCAGAAATTTTACTTGCTAGGTGCTTATGGACCTGAGAACTTTGTGTGAATCCTCCTGCCCAATCTTTCCAGCACTTCTCTAGACTAGTCTGTTTTCTGTCGCTGGATAATGAATACACATAAAATGCATAATATATAAATAAAAAGGTTTATATAGTTCCACTTGGAGACTGAAAGTCTGAACTCAGTGCTGTCATTGTGTGGTCTCTGGTGAGGGTCCCCTCAGCTGCATCACAGCATGGTGGATGGTAGAGGCAGGTACAAGAAGATCACGTTTTGAGAAAAGAACCGAGAAATTTCAGGTGCCAGGGTTGTTATGTTTTAACAACTTGCTCTCATGGTATCAAGATCCACCTTAATCCTTTCTGAAGTAAACCTGCAAGGACTGAATGTCCTTCCACTAGACCACAGCCCTTAAAAGTTCTCTTAGCTCCTAACAAACCTACACTAAAGACCAAACTCTCAGCACGTTAACTATCTCTAAGTCTGAGGCACTGACCACTCTGGTGTGCCTGTGTGGCCATTGAAAGTCCTGTTTCTCACCTAGCAACAGCACAGACAATGACAGGGATAATGACAGTGCAGCCTACTGGCCGAGGCCCTGGCACTGCATACATGCAGGAGCAGAGCTAACCCCGGGCCACCTACAAGTATTTGTACATTTTCTGCTGCTATAATAAGATGCTCAAGACTGGGTCCCTTACAAAGAACAGAGAGTTTTGGATCACTGTTTGGAGTCTGGGAAATCCAAGTGCATGGCACAGGCATCTGAGAGGGCCTTCAGGCTATATCACAACATTGGGGAGGGTACCAGACAGACTTGGTGTGCCATCTCAGACACATCTTCCTCTTCTTATAAAGCCACTAATGCCACCATGGTGGCCCTATCCTCATGACCTCATCTGGTCTGAATCACCTCCTAGACATCTCACAAATACCAGATACCCAAAATACGTGAATGTGAAATTTGAACTTCCAACATGTGATCTTACTTGTATTTGTGTCTGCATGTGTATTTGCATGTGTATTTTTATGTACTCAGGTATGTGCACATAGTTTTACATGTGTGGGTATGTACATGTGTGCTTGTTATCTATGTAGGCATTTTATGCATGCAGGTATGTGCATGTGTGTCTGTATATATGCAGGTATGTACTTTTTTTTGTATCTTTGAGACAGGGTCTCCCTTTAGTCCCAGATAGCCTGGAGCTCACTCTGTAGACCAGGCTGACCTTGAACTCACAGAGATCCACCTGCCTCCACCTCCCGAGTGCTGGGATTAAAGGCGTGTGCCACCACACCCGGCATTTTTTTTTTTTTTTGGTATTAGGTATGTGCTTTTTTTATTGTGCAGGTACACATGCGTGTTTATATGTAGTCAGGTTCATGTACACATGTGCACATTTGTGTGGAGGCTGGAGAGTAACCTCTAATGTTGCCCCTCAAGTGCAAATAACTTTACACTTGATCTTAGCCAAAAGGCAGAGAAGGGATAAGTGCAAATAACTTTAAAATTTATTTTTTATATTTATTTTAGTGTTTATGTGTGTGTGTATGCATATGCACACATGCACCATACGTGAGGAGATCAGAGGACAACTTGGGAAGTCAGTTCTCTCTTTCCACCACATGGGTTTGGGGATATTGTCACACTGCTAAGCCATGTTACCAACCCTTCACCTTATTAGGCGAGGCTGGCTGGCTAGCAATGCCGAGAGACCTGCTTGTTTCCATGTATCCCCCCCAACCCAGTGCTAGGATTACAATCATATGTCATCATGGCTGGCTTTTGATTTGTTTATTGACTTTTGGGGGGGGTCTTTTTGAGATGAGGTCTCCCTGTAGTCTCAGCTGGCCTGGAACTTGCTATGTAGACCAGGCTGGCCTTGAACTCACAGAGATCTGGCTGCCTTTGCCTCCCAAGTGCTGAGATTAAAGGTGTGTGCCACCACACCCAGCTGTTTATTGACTTCTTATGCGTGTTTTGGGGAAGAAACTCAGGTCCCAGTGCTTATAGGGCAAGCACTTTACTATCAACAGAGCTACCACTCCATAGCCAACAAGTGACATTTTGTGGATGTATTCAGAAGTTAGCACTGCCCTGGTCCTCACTCCCTGAAAAGCCTCCTGGAGTTGTATCCACCTATGCCTGCTCCTCCTCAAACAGTCACGTGCGCCATCACAACACTATGACATGGGCTTCTGATAATACATCCATTTGCCTCTCAACTACATAGCTATATCCTCTGGATGAGCAGCTCACACTCCAACCTTCTGTATCCCCATGGCACTCTGCCTCCATAGTAAATCTCGTGTCTAGCCTTTCACTTCTTGGGGGTTAAGAGGCTCTTGAGGCTTCCTGATCACTGGCCTGTACGGATTGTAAGCTTGCTGGTAAAGTGGACAGTGACCTCTGAACTCTCCAGGTGACTTACTGCCTTGATTTGACTTGGAGTTGGAAAATCTAAGTTTGACCTCTTGGAGCCTAAATTTGTAGGGCTATAAAATGGGGATAATGTTCCTACCACACAAGATCATTTATACCAGGGTCCAGGACTGAGATCCTATTTCATTCCTGGAGCAGGGAAAGGAGAGGAAAAGAGGGTTAGAAATATCAGGGGGTTCTCTAAAGCCACAGGGGACTAATCTAAAGTCACAGGAGTTCCTTCAAATTCCAGAGCAGTAAGACATAGCCTGACAAATGGGAGGTGGGCTCTGGGCTTGAAGACTCTAGGGAGCTCAGAGTTTAGGAAGATCGTAAGTGGGAGAGAAAATTAAAGGCAGGAGGAGTCTAAGGAAGTCGTCAAGGCACAGCCAGATGAACAGAACCCTGAAAAAGGAGGCAAAAAAGCACCGCCATAAATTACAGCTTAAAAGCCTCGTTCTGGGCAAATTGCTTTTTAACAAGTAGACAAGCTCTATCAATAGCATCTACCGTATGTTTTTATAAAGTGCAGAAATATGTTTTTAAAAGGCCAGTAAATAAAGTTCCTATCGATTTGAACTCAAGTGTAATCTGTTTTTCTGTCTGCCACCAGCACTGGTAATAAAGCAGAATCATGTAATACGGTATTTCAGCTAATGTGACTATACATCACTGCAGGGACGCCCCACGCTGTGGCGATCTATCATTTTCTATTGGTATTGCTTAGCTACAGAATTTATAAACTTGCTCCAAATTGATGCAATGTTCAATTTTCTTTTCCAATTTATTTTTGGTTGAGCCAAGCAATATTGAAAGTCTCTGAGCAAGGCATTGAGTACCACCAGATGTTACCTGGAGGAGCGAGGAGAGCTTGAGCTGGACCTCATCACCGTCATCAGACGGAGAGCGGCAAGGTCCTGTGAGCTTATGGAGGAAAGGTAGACTCTGCCCCAGGATGCTGGGTCCAGATGCAAAGGTGATTTACCCAATGAGATACTTCAAAGCACTCTTGATGCCAAGACAGGCAGAAGCTGTCCTGGGCTATTATAGTGAGTTACAGGATGGGTGTGTATTCTAGGTTCTTTTTAATTGCTGGATGACCAAAACCAACTTGGGGAGGAGATAGTTTATTCGGCTTGAATCTCCTGGGTCACAGTTCATCACTAAGGGACCCCAAGGTAGGGACCCAGGGCAAGAACCCGGAGGCAGGAGCTGAAGCACAGGCCCTGGAGAAACACTGCTTACTGGCTTGCTCCTCTGGCCTGTGCTCAGCCTGCTTTCTAGACAACACAGCACCACCTGCTCAGGGATGGCACCACCCACAGTAGGCTGGGCCCTCCCACATCACCCAACAATCAAGAAAATGCCCCATAGACATGGCCACAGACCAGTCCAATGGAGGTGATTCTTCAACTGAGGACCCCTCTCCCAGGTGTGTCAAGTTGACAACTAAAGCTATTCTGCACAGTAGGTTTCTGGCACTAGTATTCCAGGGTTGATGTCAGGTTCATGGGTGTGGGGAGAAAGTTCTAGCAGGAGAGACATCCAGACTTGACGTTCTCGTGTCTAGCCTTTCACTTCTTGGGGGTTAAGAGGCTCTTGAGGCTTCCTGATCACTGGCCTGTAGAGATTGTAGCTTGCTGGTAAAGTGGACCGTGACCTCTGAACTCCGCAGCTAACTTACTGCAGCAGAAGGAGCCTGGCGACATTGGGCAGGCCAGCTTGGTGATGTCATTCCCAGTGGAGTTTTCCTGGAGGCCTGAGCTAAAGACCAAATCTTAGCCCATCTCACCAGGCCAGTCGCTCAGTTTCCTGTAGAAAGTTCCCTTCTACTGGGCGTGGTGGCGCACGCCTTTAATCCTAGCACTCAGGAGGCAGAGGCAGGTGGATCTTTGTGAGTTCAAGGCCAGCCTGGTCTACAGAGGGAGTTCCAGGACAGCTGGAGCTACAGGGAGACCCTGTCTCAAAAAGACCAAAAAAAAAAAAAAAAGGAGCAGAAAGTTCCCTTCTACATAAAACAGCTAGAGCCTGGATTCCTTTTTCTGTAAGCATTCACTGACTGACAAAGCGTTTGGAATCAGAAGAGAGTACAGGCAATGCATCTTCCAGTTTCAGAAGTGGCTTATCTGGTGGGATTTCAGGATCCACCAGCTCAAATGGATGGGGTATCGGAGAAGAGATTTACTCTACTACCCAAGTACACACACACACACACAGAACAAAAATGAGAGACAATGTTTTAAGACTGAATTTCAGAGACCTCAGGAGAGGAAATAACAATGAAAGACAACCTACTATCATCCCAGCTCTCTACTTGCCAAGAGTTTCTAGAGACTGATGCCCACCCTGAGCTGAGGAGACAGTACCAGAAGTCCATGGAGGTGACTCTACTTGCCAAGAGTTTCTAGAGACTGATGCCCACCCTGAGCTGAGGAGACAGGACCAGAAGACCATGGAGGTGAAGGCACCAGAATGCACAGGGTAGAAAGAGAACTCTCAAATTAGCAGAAGGCACTGCTAATTCTTCAGCCAAGAATTGGTCAGAAAGTGGGGTCCTACCTAAATCTTAAGAAAACATTCCCCCTAGCTGGGCGTGGTGGTGCACACCTTTAATCCCAGCACTTGGGAGGCAGAGACAGGTGGATCTCTGTGAGTTCAAGTCCAGCCTGGTCTACATAGCAAGCTCTAGGCCAGCTGGGACTAAAGGGAGACCCTGTCTCAAAAAGAATAAAAAAAAGAAAGAAAGCATTCCCCCAAACAGAGGAAGCCATGTTGAGGGCTAAAAAGAGTTTGTATTTGTTGGGGTTTGAATGTGAAATGGTCCCCACAGGCTCTTGGGTTTGAATCCTTGATCCCCAGATGGTGGCTCAGTTGGGAAGGTTATAGAACCCTTAGGAGGTAGAACAGGCCTGAAGGAAGCAAGTCACCAGCGGTGGGCCTGGAGGTTTGAGAGATGGGCGCTACTTCCTGTTTGCTCTCTGCTTCCTGACTGTTGAATAGACAGCGTGAGGAGCCTCTTCAGGCTCCGGCCACCGTGCCTTTCCTGACTTGTTGGATTCTATTCCTTCTTAAACCAAATAACCTGTGAGCCAAAATAACCTGTTCCTGTTTTTAAGATGCTTCTGTCAGATATTTGATCACAGCAGGGAGAAAAATATCTAATGCAATATTCCTACCAGACACAGTAGAGAGCCTCCTTATTCCTGGGCAGTAGGTCACAAACTCAGGGGACGAAAGAGCTTAAAGGCAAATCCCAGAAAAGATTAAACTGTTTTAATGAAACTAGCAATATACCAGAACAAAACTCAGGCATATTTACAAGATTATAATAATATTTCACACCTAACGAAGTAAAGATTCACAAGGTCTGGCATGTAAAAAAATTTACTAAGCACACATAAAAAGCGGGGAACTAAAAACTCTAATGAGAACACAACTCAGTCGATACAAATGGTACAGATAATCAAAGTAGCATCTACCAGTGCATTAGAACAGTTACTATAACCACATTCCATATGTTCAAGAAGTAAAAGTCTGCTTAAATATCCCCAGTGAGTTGGGAAATATTCTCCAAAGGCATCCCCCATAGAGTTTTAAGAGATAGAATTTTTAACACCTGTGATAAAAAAAAAAAATACAATGACAAGGATGTGATAGAAGATAAGCTATGCATGAAAAAAATTAATAAACTACAAGACATAACAATAGAAGCCATCCAAAATGAAACAGAGAGACAGAAGACTGGACAGTGCCCAGAACAGCACACCAGTAAGGCCTGGGACATCTTCAAGTAGCCGGCTAGACAAGTCGTAAGTCCCTGATGGAAGATGTGGGAAAATAAGTCTCAGAAGAAACAATGAGAGAGATTTGTAGATGAGATAAAAACTATAAATAAGGCTGGGGAGTTGGATCAGTCAGTAAAGCGCTGTCTATGCAAACATGAGGGACTAAGTCAGGACTCCAGAACCCAATAAAAAAGCCAGATGTGGTGGTGTACACTTACAATCCGAGCACTGGCCAGGCAAAGGCAGCCAGAAGAGCCTAATTAGTGAGTTCCAGGTCCCAGTGAGATAAGTGTCATGGTTAATCCTGGGTGTCAACTTGACTGGACTAAGGAACAAATAAGAGAAAAGGGTCTTCTGATTGGACCACCTCAACCCGGATGGCCCACCCCAAATGAGGGTGTTACCTTCTGCCGGCAGGCAGTATTTAAGGCCACGGCAGCGGGAGCTGGTCCCTTTTTTCCTCCTGCGGCTTGCTTCTCTCATCTGGTGAGTTTGTCTTGCTGCTGTGATCAACCTTTCGGATCCCAGCGTGTACTGAGACTGGCAGATCTCCTGGAATCCATTCGGGCCTTCAGCACTAGACTGGGACTCCTGAGACATCCAGCCTTGCGGACTGAGCAGTTCCCTGGATTCCCGGCCTCTCCAGTTCGGCGCTACTGTTGAGCTCCGTCACGTGAGCAAATCAATAAATTGTATATAGTTATATATATTCATCCTGTTGCTTCTGTTTCTTTAGAGAACCCTGACTAATACAATAAGGTAGGTGGCATCTGAGGAATTGCTCCTAAGGGTGTTCTCTGGCACACACACACACACACACACACACACACACACACACACTCTAATTTTTTATTGGGGCATTATGGACCAATTCGAATTCTAGACCCAAAGAACTAGTGGATTACCTGAATGTGATTCTGCGTGCTAAGTGGGTTACCTGACAGTGGCTGAGCTCTACTACGTGAGTGTGAGGTGACAGAAATTCCTTGATGTAATAGATAAGAAAGAATCTAAATACCTGGAGAGCTATAGAAACACTGGAGGCGGTTTATATATCTGGTCCCACTCATACCTTCACACCTGCTTAACTCCGTTCCCTGAGGACCCAGCTTCTTCATGAAGATTTAGAAATGCTTTGATGAGAGGAATGTGAGATTTCTTTTGTTGTAGTTTTGTTTTGAGACAGGGTTTGTAACCTGTAGCCAGGTTGGCAGACTGGCCTCGATCATGCAGAGATCCTCCCGCCTCAGTCTCTGAACGCTAGGATTAAAGGCACACACCACCACACCCAGCTAACTTTTCTTTTTTCCTAGTAGCTTCTGAGCTTATCCTTGGTTTTCAGCAATTTGGTCACAACATCTGGATGGTTAAAACAAAAATCCTGACTGATGTTCTCCAGCACCCTGACTCTGATGTTTGTTGGTTTTGTTACTTTTGAAAGTTGTTGGTCATCTCTCCAAAAATTCCTTCTGCCTCACACTCTGTCCTTTTTTTTTTCAAAGCCAATGTTTTATTGAAGCTCAGTGCATTTACACTCTGTCCTTTAAATTTTTTTTTGACCCATTTATTTGTATTCTATGTGTATGAGTATTTTGCCTCCATGTATGTAAGGGTACCACCCATGTTCGATACCAGTGGAGGCCAGAAGAGGGATGTTGGCTCCCTCCGGAGTTACAGGCAGTTGCCAGCCACCATGTGGATGCTGGGAACCAAGCCCAGGTCCCCTGCAAGAGCAGCCAGAGCTCTTAACTGCTGAGCCATCTCTCTAGCCCCTCTGTCCTTTTTCTTAATGGGGCCTTAACTACTTCATATTGCCTCACAGTGCCTGGATTCTCTAGTTTCCCTTCATGCATGTTTTCTGTTTGTTTATACCATATCTGTTGCTCTGACTTTAAGTTCACTGATTCTTTTATCTGCAATGTGTAATTTGCTGATAAATTCACCTTAAATTCCCATTTCAGTACATTGTGCAGTTTTCTAGGCTTAATAGAGTTTCTGCTATTTTGGGAATTTACCTGCCAGGGCATGAGGCCTAGTCCTGAGTCCAGCCTAGAAGGCATGGGCAGTATTCCTGAGGAGCAGAGCCCTTCATGCTAGCCTGCTTGCCTGGCTGCCTGAACTCCCGGTTACTGCTTCCTAGTGCTTCCTCCTCCTCCTTCTTGGGGCAGGTCTGGTGCGTGACACACACATATGCTTTAAAGTTGCTGGTAACAGAATCTAAGAGGCTAAGCGTGCTCCCCAAACATCACCTCCTGGTACAGTGTCCGACAAGTGCTCTTAGAACAGAGTGAGATGGAGCCCTGAGGAGGGTTAGCTCCAGAGAGGGGACGCACATAGAGTTTAGAAAGCCAGGGGCTGGAGAGATGGCCTAGCAGTTAAGAGTGCCGACCGCTCTTACAGAGGACCCGGGTTCGATCCCCAGCACCCACATGGCGGCCGAGAACCGTCTGAAACTCCAATTCCAGGAGAACTCCAGTTCCAGGGGAATCCGACACCCTCTTCTGACCTCTGTGGCATTGCACAGCACAGGTGCACAGACTTGCATGCAGACAGTACATTGATACACATACAGAAATAAATAAATGCCGGGCATGGTGGTGCACACCTTTAATCCTAGCACTTGGGAGGCAGAGGCACGTGGATCTCTGTGAGTTCGAGGCCAGCCTGGTCTACAGAGTGAGTTCCAGGACAGCCAGAGCTACAGGGAGACCCTGTCTAAAAAAAAAAAGAAGAAAGCCACAGTGCTGGATCATGCAGCCCACTGATAATCACGGATTGTTGACTGTTTTCTCTCACTTCCCACCCCCATGGCTTATTTAACTGACAGGTGCAGAGTTCGGTGGGAATACTACGAGGGAACCAGGCAGCCCACCTGTTGAGGTGACCCCCAAGCTAGGCAGAGTCTTCCCTGATCTCCTCTCATCGTCCTTCTACCCTTTCTCTCTGAGCCTCTCACGGGCTGAGCCTGGTGTGCCCTACCTTGTCATGAAGTTTGGAGGGATGCTGGGTATTTCATCTTTCACCTCCTGCACCTGTCCTTGGTCTGCTCCCTCACTGCACAAGCAGAGGTTAAGCAGGTCCTCTGGCTTCACCAGTGGCCCCATTGGCCACGGATAGAAACATCAAGCCATAGAGATTGGGAAGCAACTATGTCTGAGGAGGAATTTCACGGTGTCAGGGTCCTCCGGCAGCTCATGACCCCAGTAGATACAAGCATTGAAGGAAATTGGTACAACACAGGACCCCTGACCACAGAACATCTGGCCCCCTGACCACAGAACATCTGGCCCCCTGACCATCCAGTTCTATGTTGGGGACTTCCTCTTTCCCTCTGCCTGGGTGTTCAGAAGGCCACCAAGAGAAACCACAAGAATGGCAGAAAACAAGTCTCCCCTATAGCAGCTGTCCCCCCAAAGTCCCCTTGTAGCTGCCCCCCATACATAAGACTCCGACCAGCCCCTGTGCACTTGCGGGAGTCTCCATCCCACAGTCTAATCTGTTGGGGTTAGATGTGGTCACTTTCTTTCTCTTCTATTGTTCCTGTATTCTATGTTCCAAAATCTAATAAACATGATACCGAAAATTCAGTATGTCAGGCTAGAGATATGGCTCAGTGGTTAAGAGCACTGGCTGCTCTTGCAGATGACCCAGGTTCAATTCCCGGCACCCACATGGCAGCTAACAATTGTCTAAACTCCGGTTCCAGGGATCCAGTGACTTCTTCTGGCCTCTGCAGGCATTGCTCAAACATGGGTATACTTATATGCAGGCCATACACTCATACACACAAAATAAAAATAATAAATTATTTTATACTCAGTATCTCCTGACTTTAGTTTCCTAGTTCTCAATTTATGTTGACAAACAATTACTTCTTTCATCACCTATAGCTATATCACATATATAACACATATGATATAAATCACATGTAATGTATAAACTATAATATATATTATATTAGATATAGGGTATTTGTTACTTTTGTGTTACTGTGATCAAAATACCTGACAAAGAGAAGTTGAAGAAGGAAAGAGATCTTTTGTCTCATAATTTCAGAGGTTTCCACTGGGGATCAAGGGTTCAAACACATGAGCCTGCAGGGACCATTTCACATTCAAACCCCAACAAATATAAACACTTCTAAGCCCTAAACATGGCTCCCTCTATTTAGGGAGAATGCTTTCTCTAGATTCAGATAGGACCCCACTTTCTGGTCAGTTCTTGGCTGAAGGGTTGGGAGGGCCTTCTTTTAGAATCAAACCATCACATATAATACATTTGCTATACATGATATATTTAGATACTACATATTTCTAAGTCAAATGTATAAAATAGATATTACAGTTGTTCCTTACTATCTAAGGTAATTGGTTCCAGGACCTCCCATGTAGATACCATAATGCACAGATGTTCCAGTGTCTTGTGTAAAATGCTTTACTGGTTATATAAAACATACACACACCTTCCAAGATACTCTAACTTCTCTGTAGAGGGAATACAATGTAAATGCTATAAAACTTGTTGTTCTATCACATTGCTTAGAAAATGATGACAAGGGAAAAGTCTGTACATGTTCAGTACAGATACAACTACATTTTTTTCAATTAAAAATATTTTTCTGGGACTGGAGAGATGGCTCAGCAGTTAAGAGCACTGACTGCTTTTGCAGAGGACCCAGGTTCAATTCCCAGTACCTACATGGCAGCTAACAACCATCTGTAACCCTAGTTCCAGAGGATCTGACAACTTTTTCTGACCTCCTCCAGCATTGCATGACATGGTTGCATGTGTGCACATGCAGGCAATACACTCATACATGTAAAATAAAAATAATAAATAAAATATTAAAAATATTTTTCTGGGGCTGAAGCAATTAAGAACATACTACATTTGCAGAAAACATGGGTTAGGTTCTCAACACCCACATCAGATGGCTCACAACCTTCCTTAACTCCAGTTCCAGGGAAGATGACTCCCTCTTCTGGCCTCTATAGGCACTTGTACAAAATGTGATACATATAAACTCACACAGATGCACACGCATAACCGATAAAATAACTCGTAAAATGGTGTCACATAAAATTGGCTGAATCTAAAGATACAAAACTTATGGATATGACAGCAACTGGTTATAAATGATGCTTTTCTGCTTGTGTGTGTATGTGTGTATGTATGTGTGTATGTGTATACGCATGTATCTGTGCATGTATGTATGTGTATATGTATGTGTGTATGTATGTGTGTATGTGTGTATATGTGTATGTATGTGTGTATGTGTGTGTATGTGTGTATGCATGCATGTATGTGTGTATGTATGTGTATATGTATGTGTATATGTATGTGTGTGTGTTTATGTGTGCATGTGTGCATGTATGCATGTATGCATGTATGTGTGTATGTATGTATGTGTGTATGCATATATGTGTGTATGTGTGTATGTGTGCATGTATGTGTATGTGTGTATGTGTGTGTATGTGTGTATGTATGAATATATAGTGTATGTGTGTATGTACATATGTGTGTGTATGTGTGTATGTATGTGTATATGTGTGTGTGTATGTTTGTATGTATGTTTTGTGTTCATCAGATATCTAAGTACACTAAGTCTTAATGTTGACATTGAGATGCAAGAAAGATTTAGGAAGAGATGCTTAAAATTGAACAAAATCTAGATTTTTTTTCTCCTGGTTGAGAAAATACAACCTCTTTCTTCCTCTTTCTCCTCCTCTTATTCTTTCTCTTCCCCTTCTGCTCTTCCTATCAAGTTAAAACTATTCAGCCTTGGGGCTGAAGAGATGGCTCCGCAGTCAAGAGCACTGGCTGCTCTTGCAGAAGACCAGGGTTTGATTCCCAGCACCCACATGGTACTAACAACCGTCCATAAACTCCAGTTCCAAAGGATAGGATGTCCTCTTCTGACCTCTGTGGGCACAGTATGACACTCGTGCACTTAAATACATATAGGCAATACATTCATATACATAAAATAAAAATAATAAAATATTTGTAAAGACCATTCAGCCTCTTACCATGTAAAAATCCCTTGGAATACATAATATTTTAAGTTTTCATCAGTGATATGCTGCCATGTGGTCTGGTGTTTCCAAAGAGTGATGTGGAAGGAGGCCTGAGGTAGGATGTGAAGTGGGTGCTGCTTCAGCTGTGGGAAAGAACACAGCTGGTGGGGGACTACACATGTTTTTTTTTAATTTTTAATTTTTTATGTGTATGAGTGTTTTGCTTGCATGTAAGTGCGCTCATGTTATGCGCTGCCCACAGAGGCCAGAAGAGGGCATCAGATTCCCTGGAGTCATGGATGGTTCTTAGCTGCCATTGCAAGTGCTGAGAACTGAACCTGGGTCCTTCACAAGAGCTGCCAGTGAGTGCTCTTAACCACAGAGCCATCTCTTCATCCCCCATACACATATTTTAAAAATATTTTTTAAAAGAAAAGAAATGCCGTCTTCTGGATGTGCCATGGCTGTTGTAGCCATGGTCACCTGCACAAGACCTGTCCAAGGGCGAGCCAACAAGGGCAGTCAACATCCCAGCAGGCAGCAGTAATGGGTTTTAATGGGTTACCAAAAAAACAAAAAAAGGATTTGTAGGTATGAGGGGAATGTGTTAGGGGTCCAGGAGGAGGGGGGGTTGAGAGTGAATGTGATAAACATACTTTGTATATATGTATGTGAGATTGTCAAAAATTAAAGAAAAGTACTCTAAAAGACAAAACAGAGTTCAAGGCCAGCTTGGTCTACAAAGCAAAACCCTGTCTCAGAAAAACACAAAACAACAACAATGAAATCTGGGTCAGGCTGCAGAGAGCTATGGTATAATAAAGGAGTAATTCTGAGGTGCCGAGTCTTAAGGAATCCCCGTTACTACTAGAAGGGAGATGTTGAAGAAGGCAGAAAGGGCCCAGCCTCGTAAGGAAAAGTAGACCAGACAAGAAACTCAGCCCTCGGTGGTCCCTACTTCCCTTGATGGTCCCCACTGCGCAAGTGGTTGACTAGAGCCACTGTCCTCCATAGGAAGTACAGCATAGTGGTTAATACATACTCAAGAACCCCATCACTGGGGTTTGGAGGCCAGCTGTGAAGTGCACTGGCTGTGCCCTGGGATAAGACATGGCCTGAATCTCCACAGGCAAAATGGCAATAATAAGTGCTGCCTAGAGGTCTCATTGTTTGGAGACTAAATGATGACTGTGCAAAGAGCATGGGGAGCCGGAGATATGGCTCAGTGGTTAAGAGTGTTTGCACAGCAAGCATGAAGACCCGAGTTCCAATCCCCGTCACTCACATTAAAGTCACACATATACATAGAATGATAACCCCAGCACTGTCAGGGGTAGAGACAGGAGGATCACTGGGTTTTGCTGGACAGCCAGGCTCACCTTCTGGGTCAGTGAGAGATCCTGTCTGAATGAATAAGGAGAAATGTGACAAAGCAAGACATTCAACGGCATCCACAGGTGCTTGCATGAACACACACCCTTCATACATGTGTGTATACACCACACACATACACACATACAAGCAGGGGCACACACATAAAATTTTGGGGTGGCACCTTCTGTTTAGTCACTTTCCGTCGTGCCCTGCTGTCTGACTATGGGAAAACTGCTCTAAGTAGCTCACAGGCAAACCTGGGGGGCAAGACTTCTGGGAGAATTCAGCCTTCGTCACCCTTTCCCAATTCAAAGGCTTTCTGGGTAAATATCAGCTTACTCTGGGTAGGCCTCAGCATGTGGACGGTTAAGGAGTGATGCTCACAGTCGGGGGTCAGGGAGCAGCTTTCAGAATAATCAACTGTGGAAAGCCCAAGCTTCACAGGGTGGGAAAAAGTATTAGCCCTGCACTCACGGATCTATTTGTCTTTACCAGCTAATGCTGGGCTCCTGGCCCCTGGGACTCGACCTGTGTGTCATGTGGTGGCTGCTGAGCCAGTGGTACCGAGGTGGTGACACCTTTTGTTCCCTGAAAAGTAGCTTTGACTCTGGGCTGTTTCCCTAGTCACCAGAGAGTGAAAGTTGCTGGACATCTCATCTACCAGTGTAGTTAAAAAGAGCTCAAAACATTGGTGGCGGGCCAGCGGGTGAAGGCGCTTGCCACCAAGCCTGATGACCCGACTTAGTTGCCGAGAAGGCACATGGTGGAAGGAGAGACCTGATTCCTCCAAGCTGCCTTCTGACCACCATATGCAAACTGTGGCGCACACTCCGACCAACAGGTACAAAATAAGTAAGTAAATAAACAAATGTTATTAAAATTGACGGAACAGAAAACTCACAGGATTATGCCTGTCTTTAATTTAATTTTTTTCATTGCTTCCCTAGGTATTGTGTCACTTAAGTCACTTACCTAACAGCTCTGGTATATCAGCGGTAGTCAGGAATGTTTCTTAGCCTGACACAAAGAAGTCAAGATCCCGGACAGTTAACTCCCTATCTGGTCATCAGGAGAAGCATGGCTCAGAGGAGTTTGGAGAAAAATAGACCTGGCTGCTAGTGTGGGCTCTACAGCCATCTGCCTTTGTGACCTCCAGCAAGACACTGGGCTTGTGGATCATATGACCTAGCAACCAGCCCTGCAGGGCTCTCTGAGTTTAAGGTAGGAGGAGCACACAACTGATTGGAGGGAGGCCACCCATCGACTCTGCTCTTCTAAGAAAGCTTAGGGCAGGGGCAGGACAGGAGCAGGGGCAGAGTGGCTTTCAGTGGATCACCTGTTGTAGGAAAGGCTCTGGGCTCTTGAATATGGTGGTGGTGGTGGTGGTGGTGGTGGTGGTGGTGTGTGTATGTTGATGCATGTAATGAAGTGAACCTATGTGTGCAATGCCTGTAGTGACCAGAAGAGTATTGGATCCCCTGGAACTGGAGTTACCAACAGTTGTTAGCTGCCATGTGGATTCTGGGGACCAAACCCAAGTCTTCTTCAAGGGCAGCCAGTGCTCTTAACTGCTGAGCTATCTCTTCAGCCCCTCAGATGCCATTTCTTGAGACAAGGTCTCTCACTGGCCTGAATGTTGCTGAGTAGGTTAGGCAGGCTGGCCTGTGAGCCCCAGGGATCCAGGTATTCACCTCCCTAGCACTGAGATTACAAGCATGTGTCACTACGCTTGGCTTTTTTTTTTTTTTTAAAGAAAATGTGTTTATTTTTTTATTTTTTTGATTTTTTTATTTTATATGTATGAGTGTACTACTTGCATGTATGTTAAATGTACCCATGTCATAGAATGCCCATGGAGGTCAAAAGAGGGTATCGGATCCTCTGGAACTGGAATTAGGATAGTTGTTAGCGAGCATATGGGTGATTGGAATTGAGCCCAGGTCCTCTGCAAGAGCAGCCAGTGCTCTTAACCACTGAGCCATCTCTCCAGCCCACATTTATTTTTATTTTATATGTGCAAGTGTTTTGCCTGCATGTATGTATGTACACCACCTGCATGCACTGTCCATAGGAGACCAGAAGAGGGCATCAGATCACCTGGAACCAGAGTAACAGACTATTGTGAGCTACCATGTGGGTGCTGGGAACTGAACTTGGACCCTCTGCAAGAGCAATCAGTGCTGAGCCGTCTCTCCAACCCCTGCTTTGGGAAAAAGAAAAATGGTTCTAGGGTCTGAATTTAGATCCTTCAGCACTTTTCCAACTCAGCTTCTTCAACCACTTTCACAGACAAGGCTAAGAGACCGAGAAAAGATATGGCTGCTTAAAGACGGAGCTGAAAGCTGAACTCGAGCCTGTCTTGCTTTGTTTCTATAGCTTGAGCTCAGATCACTCAGGCCTTCTTGGTCCTCCTTCCAAAAAGCTCACATAAATGTATCTTACACACGTCATGGGGCTTGTAGGCTAAAATCCAGGCCCGAGACTCACACCCTCATTCTGAGCCTATTTACTCTTAGTTTAGACATAATTCTGACATTTTCCACTATTAGGTTTCCCATCCTGTCAAGAATTAGAAGGACCATAAGGACACTAATCATCTTTTGACAGCAGCAAGAAGTGACAGATGACAGGAGGAAAATAAATTTTAAAATAATTTTAGCAGTCTTGGGTGGTTCATGGAAAAGCAAACAACCCTACAAATTTCCTTGATTCCCACTGAACGGTCGGAGAAAATTCCTGCCTTCTTCACGAATGTAAGTTACAACCTGTTTTCTCCAGACAGGTCAGGTTTCAGGTTAAAAAAAAAAAATCTCCCAAATGCAGGCTGGCTCTCTCCCAACTCCTGAAGAACCCCTTTTCCTTTTCAGCTGTTGTCCTGAGAATTGGGTCCTACTATTGCCCCGGGTATTCCAGGAACCAAGACTTACAAACATAGTGTAGATGTGGAGTCCCAAAGCAAACACATAAAATATTTGAAATTAGATCATAGGATGCAAATAGCTCTTGTTTTTATCATTCTCATAACCAGAATAAGACATGAGAACTTGCTGTGTGCCTGTCTAGTCTTAGGCTCAGGGGTGTGGTGGGGGTGTGGTTATGAGGTTGGCTGACTCTCCTTCTGCGTCCCTGGAACAGCCCGTGCTTTTGTAGAAAGTGTGTTGTATTCATCTTTGACTTCTAAGCCCTGGGTGGGAACAGGTCTCCTCCCGGTCCCACCTGCCTTGATGTAGGTGACCTCATCTTTAATGTCATCCATCTATCTGCATCTATACTGTCCTGCATGATTGAGGCCACCTCCAGAGTTCTAACGACCTGTCCTTAATGAGTGATAAATGGGAGGGGGGGTATTTTACTCTTATTTCTGTTGTTGTATCAGAACATCCGAATCTGGGTGCTTAGACAGAAAGGAGGTTTCCCACAGTTCTAGAGGCAGAAAGGCCAAGACCAGGTAGGTTTCCTTGGTCAGATGGCACAGTGGCAGGAAAGTGGGAAGGGAACTTCCAGACACGGAGAAAAGAGATCTTGTGGTGAGACAGGAAGTTGGAGGAAGATTCTGGTCAAAGATTTGCTGTTTGACGACAATTCACTCTGGTGAGAACCCACTGGTTCCTTCTAAAAGGTATTCCCCCAATGACCTGGTTTTGCCCACTAGGCCACACCTCTTACTAGTTCCATCACCTTCCCTCAGCCACACTGGACATCAGACCTGCAGCTCATGATCCATCAGGGGGCCACAGACCACACCACAGCAAAGAAGAGCAAAAGAAAAGAACAATGTGAAACCAGTGACCTGGGACAAAATAGCCATTGGGCATCACATAATCAGTGAACATGGCTCAGGGCCCGGTGTGGACCAGCCTACTCCAGCACCCAGGGATTCAGTTGTAAAACTGGCTCTCCTCCCTCTACCCAGGAACATGCTTCCAAAGGAGTGTGGCCTTAGCCAGGTAGAAACGAACTCACAGAATCCTGTCCGAACACCAGCCAGCAGCTCCTGCCACCACAGAAATGGAACACTCAGGCACGAGGAGGGCAGCACTCTACAGAAGCCATTTACAAGGACGAAGCACACTCCTTTAGCAAGAGCTAAATTGTGTACTTTAGATTCTGCTTCAAAAGGCAAGGTCATGCGTAATTTATTTTAGAAAGACTAAAGAAATGATGAAAATAAGAAAAATTTAAGTACTTATTTATGGGGGCTGGAGAGATGGCTCAGCAGTTAAGAGCATTGGCTGCTCCTACAGAGGACCCATGTTCATTCCCAGCACCCACACAGCAGCTAACAACCATGGGTAACTTCAGTTCTGGGGCACCTAACACCCTCTTCTGACCTCCACCACCACTGCATACACATGTACTTATATGTACTTATATACATGCAGGCAAAACACTCATACACATGAAACCAAGTCAAGTGAATAAAAAATAAGCAAAGATTTATTTTATGTGTATGAGTGTCCTGCTTGCATGTATGTGCATGTACATGTGCATGCCATACATGGATGCCAAAAGAAGGTGTCAGATCTCCTGGAACTTAAGTTATACTTGGTTGGGAGCTGCCATGTGGATGCTGGGAACCGAACCTGGGTCCTCTGTAAGAGCAGTGCTCTTAACTGCTGAGCCATCTCTCTAATCCACAAAGTAAGAAATTTGAGAGCATACATTATCAAGATTCAGCTGTCCAGAAGATGAGTCTAGAACACTTCATTCCCAATGTGGTGCTATTATATTGCTGTTCAAAATAATAACTGAAAAATGGAACACAGCATCTGATCCCAAGCCCCAAGTCTCTTCCATAACGGACCACACCAAACTCCCAGGCCTTCATTAGTCATATCCTATGAAGCAGACAGAGTGAGCATTCCCACAGGGACACCTGACCTTGGAAAAATGTAACTGACCCCAGATCACTTCATTTAGGATCTGATGCCTTCTTAGCTTCTTCCTCACAGCCTTGGGGGTCGTCAGCTCTGGGCCCCCAGTGAGTGCTAAGTCCTGGTCCAACTGCAGGTGTCCCTGGGAAGAGTTAAGGTTCCAGCATTTCACAAAAGGATTCAAAAAGAAACAGAGCTTCTCACAGACAGAGGCCAGGGCCCCTGCTTGAGGGGAACTTGGCACACCATCTCTCAGTTTCAAGCACAGGTGTTAGGATCCTGGGGAGCAACCCTGGATGTGTATCCTCTGTGGCTGGTGTACATTGGGCCCTTGGCCTGTCTCCTAACGCTACCCTTATTTTATAAGAAGGGCTTTGAAGCTTGATGGGCTGGAATGGATGGCTATGATCTCTCAAATGGACTTGCGTCCGGTGTCACTCATGGTGCACAATGCTCCTATGTTTCACACAGAAAGAATCATCCCGGAAGTTCTGAAATGTTAACAGCAGGATTTATTTGCCTGCTATTTTAAATAAAACCATGATGCTGTGATTAAATGCATAAATTTCAGGCACTGAGAGAACCAAACAGCTAGCACTCCAACCCAAATCCTGGCTTCATCACACATTAGCTGTGTGGTCTTAGGCAAGTTGCTTAACCTCTCTGTACCTCAGTTTCTTCATCTGTAAAACAGAGATAATAAAGACTCTGAGAAGTAGATGGACAAGTATTTCCAAAATCGCCTGGAGCCGTGACTGGCACATGTTCTGTACATGATAAATAAAGCAAAATAATCAGGCATGGGTGGGAGTAAAAGAGGAGGCATTTCCAAGGAATATGGTTGAGGCTCAAATGCATGAGTTATCTCTCATCCAGCCTCTTCACCCCCGAGGAGGCAGCAGTGGCTGAATGGGGCTGCAGGGGAGGGAGTGTGCGTGAAGGGTTAAACCCCCAAGTGCACAGAAAAACAAGTTCCATCTGGTCCCTGGGACAAAGCAACAGCCTGCAAAGCCCCCAGCCCGGGCTCCTGCTCAAAGGACACATTGCTTTTTAAAATTCCAACTTGTGGCTGCCTCCATCTACAAAGCAACCAGTTCTCCACACCCTAAAGCTAGGGGATCTGCAAATGGCAGCAGCAAGACCTTCCCATGGTCTGAGAATAGGAAGAGCCCTCACAGCTCAACCAAAGTCACTCTGTTCCCAGCCAGCACCTTGGGCTCCTCTTCAAGCTGGGCACTGATCTGAGAGGGAGAAGGGAGGGAAGACCAGGCAGAAGGGCAAGGCCAGGCTTGGGCCGGAAAGAGGACTTTCGTCTCCATGCTGAATTCTACACATAGCGGCCCTCCGATCTGTATGACCTTTGATGCACATCGCACATCTGCGCAAACAAAGCCATCTATTTAACGTTATGACTGGGAGCCCATCTTCAGGCACCAGGCAAGAGAGGAACAAGAAACATTAGCTTCTCCCTAGAGGCTTAGGAGAACCAATCAGAGAAGCATGATCAGTCCCTGCCTAGGGCAGCTTGTACCCCACTATCTAGTGCTGGACTCAGAGGCCCTCCTCACTTGGAAAGGGAAAGGAAACCAGGATGAGAACAGCACCCCACAGTTCTTTCTCCCCAACTCCCAGGCAGATGCCTGCTCTAACCCTACAGAGCAAGGAAGTAATTCACAAAAAGTTGGGCAATTCAAAGTTACTGTTTCCACAGCAACCAGCACTCAGACCATTTGCGTAGCTCAAGCCTTTCTCTTAGTGTTCACTTTTTTTTTCCTCCTCAAATAGCTTTTTTTCCCCCTTATTATTAAAGTAATACGCATTCATTGGAGAGCATATGGAAATTACAGACAAGGGTAGAGGGGAAAATCAAACCCACCCTGAATCCCACTACTCGAGGTGTCCAAGGCCAACGTTTGGATACACTTCCCATTCATCTAGTTTTTCTTAAATGCATGCATAAAAAGACATAATTTTTAAAAATTGGGGTGAGAATGAAATTACTGTTTTATCATTTGATTTTCTTTCACTTAAAATATATTGTGAGACTTTTCAATAGCCTTAAATATTCTTGGAGAATATGATTTTTAATGGCTTTCTGGTATTTTTTTCATATGGATAGAGTACATTCTTTATAACCAGTCTACTACTGAAAGTTTAGATGGTTTTCCTTTTTTTTTTTCCAGCTACTTTAAATAACATTACAATGAATATCCCTTACAGAAATTTCTGTCTATGTCTGATTAAGTAATCTGATTAGAATAAACTCCTAGAACTGAAATTACTGTTCAGATACAATGAACATGCTAATGATTTTGGTATATTTTATCAAATAGCCTTTGAGAAACGTTGAAGCAAATTGTGCTTTTACCTGTAATATATTCTCCCCTTTAAGAAAAGGATACAAACTGCCACCTGGTTGGTTTTACATAAAGTCTATACTATTTTTACAAGTTACATTTTGGGGAGGGGCTGGTGATACAGCCCACTTAGTAGAGCGTTTGCTTAGCATGCATGAAGAGCTAGGCTCACAGCACTATATTAAAAACACAGTGTGGTGGCAGATGCCACCATATCTCAGTACTCGTGAAGCAGAGGCAGGAGGGTCAGACGTTCAAGATCACCCTCAGCTATATATTGAGCTCAAGGCCAGCCTGGGATACATGAGTTCCTGTTTCAAACAAATTTTTTAATTCTATATTCAACTCTCATATTTTTAATGAAATTCCTTTTTCTGTAATCATCTGGTACAGTCCTTCGTCTTATTCACCTACAGTTTTCCTATAGAATATTCATCTTTTCTGACTGGCTTACAAGAGTCTCTTCTATATAAAGATAATAACCCTTTGCAGATCTGGGGCACACATGTTGTCTCAGTTTTCCATCAGACTGTTATGTCATACACGGCATTTTAAGTGCAGGAGTTTTTAATATTGTAACTCACATCTGTCCTTGCTTTGGTGACTTTCCTTTAAGATTTATTTTTATTAATGTTGTATGTGTGTGTCTGTGTCAGTTATGTGCACATGAGTGTAGACGACTGCTGAGGTAGGAGATAGCAGAAACCCCTTAGGCTGCAGATACTGTTTGTGAACCCCCAGACACGGGCGGTAAAGACACAAGCCTGGTGGCTGAGCCTCTCTCCGGCTGCAACTGTCCTTCGATCTTTTGCCTAGGCAGACCTGTCTCTCACACACTCATCTACCTGGATTTTACTCTTCTGGACAATTTATGCTGGGTTTACTTTCTACCAACTACTCCAGGCTACCTTGGGTTCAGGCAGGTGGACTGGGCATACGCTTCCCTGGAATTCTGAGGCAGGAACCTGGTCAACTGGGTCAAAGATGACTGGCCAAGAAGTCGCAGGACCTGGACCACCTGTTGCTCTTGCCCATCTGATCTCAGCCTTGCAGACACCTTCTTCCTGGGCCTGGAACATTGCTAGTGAATGGAAGGGATGAACGGGGAGGAGGAAAGAGCTGTTCCACGATTACACACGAAACAAGGTACACCTCATGTGGCCTTGGCTTCCCATCTGAGATGGGGGCGGAGGAGGGTGTGGAGTGCCAGATGTATGGAGAGCTGCAAGCAGCTTCAAGCAGCGTGCTGCGTTAGAAATGTGGGGCTCCAATTCCAAACCTGAAATTAACCATCTCCCTTCCTGTGAGATGAATTGCTAGAGGAGTTCTGCCTGGTACTGCATATCTCTAATGGCCAGATTTGATGAACCAGGCTTATGGGAGTAGAGAATACCTCAGACGCAGCTGCTCCCCAGTGTGTGGGTCTTCTCTTCAGGCCTACCACACCAAGGGGCCCTAGACTCAGAGTGTATCAGTAGGTGGCATGATCCTGAACAGAAGCAGTTCAGATATTCCCTCTGTGCAAGTAAGTAATAGATGCCTGCCTTCCCTTAACCATTTCCTCCCCCAACCTCTTTAACAAAGTCAAGTCCTTGGGTGCTGACAAGGCGAGGGACTCGGTCATTCAAGCCCAGGATCCTGAGTGTCTGCTGCCTGTGTAGCTCTGGGCCTAGCCCTGGGAATCTACTTTTCTTCCTCTCAGGGCAAAATACTTCCCCTCCATCTCTCTTCCCCTTTATCTGTCAGACTGGGGGTGTAGAGAAGAGGAAGAGAAAATGCCTAGCATGTACAAGGCCCTGGGTTCGATCTCCAGCAATGGAGAGAGAAAAGAGAAAGAAGGAAGGAGAGAGGGAGGTGAAGAAGAACGGAGAAAGAAAAGAAAAATTCTTTGGTCTTTTTTTTTTTTTGGTATTTTTGAGATGGGGTCTCTCTGTAGCCCCAGCTGGCCTGGAACTAGCCCTGTATACCAGGCTGGCCTTGAACTCACAGAGATCTACCTGCCTCTGCCTCCCGAGTGCTGGGATTAAAAGCGCACACCATCACACCTGGTTTAAAGACGGCTCTTAGCTGCCACGTGGGTGCTGGGAATTGAACCCAGGTCCTCCGAAAGAGCAGTTGGTGCTCTTAATTGCTGAGCCATCTCTCCAGTCCCAAGAAAAGAAAAATTCTGTTTAGACTCTACCACCCAGCCTTGGCCTGCTTTGGCCACCATGTTGGAAGGCTGTTTGCCACTTGTCACTTGGGGAGCTGAGATTATCCATCATCCCATTACCTCCACTGCTATCATCACTGTCCTGTCATCATCATCATCATTCACCACCGTCATTATTTATTAAATGTCAGTGTCAGGTACCAACAGGCTTGACATACATGATTTCTTGAAATCTTCAACAAATATCCATTCAACAAATCTGTGTTAAGAGCCTGGTAAGCAGCAAGACTATTCTAGAATTTAGGATATAGCTGCAAGTTAAGCGAATAGAATCCTGCCATCACTGAGCTTATGTTTTAGCTGTGGGTTGGTGCTAGGACCAGGCAAACCAACAAGCAAAACCCAGAATGCATGAAGAAGCTTTATGTAGGTTGGAAGGCGTAAACATGATGAGAAATTGAGAGGGGTTAGGGTCCAGGCTGTCAGTGGGTGGGGGCGTCTAGAAGGTACCCTTGAAGCAACATTTAAGCAAGGATCTGAAAGGGGTCGAGGGAACCACGTGAGTGTAAGGGAGAAGGGTGGGTCAGGCAGAGGTGACTGTTAATTCGAAGTCCTCAGGGATACTCCGAGTGGGGGTGGGGGTGGGGGTGTGTCTGACAGCACTGGCCCCATGGAGGCCTTTGCTTGGAGAATTCTGAGCAGGGGCTTGAAATGATCTGACCCACAGATTTGAAGGCTCCCTCTGATGACTTGATGGAGTACATATACATACTAGACCTTGGGGACACAGAGTGGTGGTAGGAATACCAGGGGAGAAACAGTGACAGTAATCCAGGCTAAAAGGGTGGCAGTCGCTGCTAGCATGTGGACAGAGAGGAGAGGGAGAGAGGCTGGCTGGTGCCTGGTAACATTGTGGGAGAGAAAGGGAGTCCAACCCTATAGCTAGTCTTGTGGCAAAGACAGGATAGAGGCCATGGAGAGATGGCCTAGCGGTTAAGAGCGTCGACTGGGTTCTAAGAGTGAGGACCTGGGTTCGATCCCCAGCACCCACATGGCAGCTGAGAACCGTCTGTAACTCCAGTTCCAGGAGAACTCCAGTTCCAGGAGAACTCCAGTTCCAGGGGAATCCGACACCCTCTTCTGACCTCTACGGCATTGCAGGACACGGGTGCACAGACCTACATGCAGACAGTACATTCATACACATAAAAAAATAAATAAAATTGGGGCTGGAGAGATAGCCTAGCGGTTAAGAGCACCGACGCTCTTACAGAGGACCCGGGTTCGATCCCCAGCGCCCACATGGCGGCTAAGAACCGTCTGTAACTCCAATTCCAGGAGAACTCCAGTTCCAGGGGAATCCGAGACCCTCTTCTGACCTCCGCGGCATTGCACGACACGGGTGCACAGACCTGCATGCAGACAATACATTCATACACATACAAAAATAAATAATAAAAAATAAAATAAAATAAAATAAATAAATAAATAAAATTAAAATAAAAGACCGGGGATAGAGTCTGAGGAGGAGGCTCGGGATTGGATGTCTGAGTTTGGACACGTCTCATTGAAGAGGCCCATGGGAAACCTCAGTGGTCATGTGACTTGGAAGTTGTTAAATGGCTACTGAAAGTCTTGCTCCTGGATAAGGACAGAAGGGACACTCATGGAGGGGAGGGGAATGAATATGAGAGTCTCTAGGGAATGTGGGTCACGGAAGCCACCTTTTCCAGCAAGAGGGGAGCCACTCTCTGAGGAAAATGCTCTAGAGGTAGGGCAAGAAGGATTCCAAAAGAGACTGCCGCCCCCAACCCCTACCCTACTCATCTGACTCTAGGGGAGGAGAGGAAGTCTTTAAAAGCAAGGGCAACTTGCACAGGGTGGCAGAACTCCGGGCACTAACACCAGTGTTTAAACCTTCAGAGCTCAGGCATCAAGCCTCTGTGAACGGAGCCAGACAACTCTCACAGCCAGTACCCACTCAGCAGGTCTGTGGGCTGGGAAACCCAGGCCCAACGCGGAGCCGCTTGCATCCGTTTCCAAAATCTTTGTGATCCGAGGTGGGCTGTGAGAGGTACCCTCTTTTTCCTCTCGCCAGCTGCTTCACCCAGTTAATTATGCCCCTCCCCCAATTAGGGGTTAATTGAGGGCATTTTAGGTTAGCGGCCTCTAAATTGAAAGCATTTCACTCCAGGGTTATTTACATTTTCACAGCTGAAGAACCTATGCACAACAGACTGATGAAAGGAGAGATGGGGCAGGGCTTGGGGTGCTGAGAGGTTCGCAACAAAACTCCTAGGTCTGTCTCCACAGGCTTGCACCGCCTCTGTCTTCCTGCCCAGGTGGCCCCAGCCACGCAGCAGGCTTTGGGTTGCCTGGGGCGAGATGACAGTCACCTACCGCCCCCTGGTGGTAACGCTTCCAATTGCAGCCTCAGAGCTAACAGAAGGCCATCTACCCACAAGCAGGCCTGGGAACTGAACCTCTGGGGCAGAGTTGGGTTGTTCCCTGTCACACCCTCCTGCTGTGGGTCTGAGGGTCCCCACCTCCCGAGGTTGGCTCACAAATTCTGCATTCCCAGTGTGATGGGAAGAACGTAGCCCTGGGAACCCCAAATGGCCATGGGGGTCTCTGACTGCAGACGAGATGAGCCCGCCCCTGTCCCTTGTTAAGACACTTGACATCAAAGGGACCTTAGCCCATCTGTAAAGGGGTATTAAGGGAACACTTTTTCCCTTCCTTTCATTGCTTCCCTGTACCTGTCCTGGCTTCCCTGGACCTGGAGTTGGGCCATACGGAGCACCCTTCAGGTGGCCCTCTCCTGCCTAGGAAGCAGTAAGGCCAGACCTGGGCTCAGTTCCTGACTCTCGCTCATGAGCTGTGGAATATTTCTATGTCTTGGTTTCAGGCCACAGTGCTAGGTGACCAAGGGCTTAAGTATGATCACGTTCATAAAGCCTGGCACCTGTAGGAGGACCAGTAAATTTCCCCATGTAAACATGTGGGAATGATGAAGAGGAAAGGGGGTGGGCTGGGGGAAGAGAACGGTTTAGAAGTCATGGGAACCAGGGCTTTAGACTTCATTTACTATGTCTGCATGTTAGAGGGAAATAATGTCCCCAGGTTGTGATGAGGCCTGGGTACCGAGCCTAGTTTGGCAATCTCTCTCTCTCTCTCTCTCTCTCTCTCTCTCTCTCTCTCTCCCTCCCCTCCTCCCTCCCTCCCTCCCTCCTTCCCTACCTCCTTCCCTCCCTCTCAGTGTCATACACGGACAGACTGGCCTTGAACTCACTAGCCAAGGGTGACCTGGAAGTGATATTCCTGCCTCCATCTCCTGGGTACTGAGATTAAAGGCATGCACCATCATACCTGATTTTATTCAGTGCTAGGGGTTTCATCCAGGAGAGGCTAGTACTCGACCAACTCAGCTACATCCCCAGCCTACACCTGCCTTCTCTTGAAGATCTTGAAAAAACCCTTTGCCTCTCTGGGCCTCAGATCCCCCAGCACAGACAGAGCCCCACACTGCCTGACCTGTCTATGAGGACTGATCTGAGATTGAGAGAAGGAATATGGAATTACAGCATGGCAGGGCGAACACAGAAAATCCCATCATGACAAGGAAAGTGCTTTGAAAATCATAAAGCTTACCCTGTTATTAGCAAGGGACAAAACTCCCAGCAGCCTGTACTCTACTCTGCATCTCAGCAAGAAAGCTCATTTCATGGGAACCACCTGTGATCTTGCTTGTTTCCCAGACAGATGTTTCTACCCCCAGGAAGTTTACATTCTCATCGGATGGATGGATGGATGGAGGGAGGGAGGGAAGGAGGGAGGGAGAGAGGGAGCGAGGGAGAGAGGGAGAGAAGAAGAGAGGGAGAGAGGGAGAGAGAGGGAGGGAGGGAGAGAGAGGGAGAGAGAGTGAGAGAGAGAGAGAATATGAGGAGGATGAGGAAGTTGGTCCCAGGGGCAGAAGTGGGTGGTCCTCTGTGCACATCAAAGTCTTGGTAGGAAAAAAAATCACTTAAAGGAAGAGCAATTCTCAGAAGAGAAGCTGAGCCCAGGGCAGTTGGCCACTGGCTTGAGCATCGATGGCCAGCATTTCTGAACCCTCAGAAGGTGAGAAAGCTGCTCTACTGCATAGGTCTTGGGAAACTGGTAGCAGTCAAGGCTCTGCTGCCACCAACTCTCTGACACTCTGGAAAAGGAAGACAAGACAGCGCAAGGATCAGGAGTTGCCGGGCGCATCGGGGAGGAAGGATTAAAAAGGAGAGGCAGCCAGTCTTCTTAGGATAGTGAGGTTACTCTGTATGAGTTACTCTGTAACCGTGGTTTCGCGTCACCAGGCATCAGGACAAACCCATGAACTGTACAACACCATGACTGAACCCTAACGTTACCTCCAGGCTCTGGGGGACGTTGATGTCCATGCACCACTGTGGCGGAGGATGTTAGCTTTGTGTATCGGAGCAAGGGCATACGGGAACTCTAAGTTCTGCTTCATTTAACTTTGAATCTAAAACGGATTTAAAGTTTTTAAATGGTTTGAAAAAAAGCTTTTCCGGGACTGGAGAGATGGCTCAGTAGCTAAGAGCACTGAGCTGTTCTTGCAGAGGACCCGTGTTCAATTCCCAGCACCCACATGGCGGTTAACAACTGTCTAACTCCAGTTCCAGGGGACTCCGGTGCCGTCTTCTGACCTCCGCTGGCTTTGTACAACACTTAGACGCATGCAGGCAATACACTCATACACATAAAACACTTTAGAAAATCATGTCCCCTGGGTTAGTGTTTCCGCATTTGGAAAGCAGAGATACTAAGACCTGTTCAGCCCACAGGGCTGGGATTAAGGTCAGGCAGACTCTGTGATACACAATGGACTCCCCCAAAGTGATGGGATGCACTGACCCCTGCAAAGTGAGAGAAACCTTTAAGGTCATGGTGGTAAGACATTCGTCCTGCACCCTGTCCTCATCCTTAAATTGTCCTCCTAAAGCAGGCTTCAGACCTCAGCCAGTCCATCCTCCTGGCCCTGCCCACCCCACCCAGCACCCCTCAGTCCCTCACTACCAGCTGTGCATGTGTTAACAGTAAATGACACACTTTTTAAAAAATCTGCAGAACCTTTCTCAAAATTCCTTTTTGAACCACCACCTTTTTCAGATGAGAGTGAGCAACAAGTCTCTGTCACATTCAAGATGCCTGTGTTTATCCCTGTAAACGGCTGCAACAAAGGCCGGGCAGCTATTTTAAACTCCAAGAAGCCTTTGCCGACACGCTCAGCAGCCACTGCCGTGAACAGATCCCGGTCATGTGAAGAGCCACACACAGACCCGACCGAGCTCAGTGACTTTTTTTTTTTTTCCGGCCAGATGCAAATCCATTGAACTCTCCTTTCAGGTCCCACGTGCCCTCTCCATGCCGCAGCCCACACAGTTGTTCAAAGAGACACCATTTGATCTGAAAAACATCTGCAACTGTTTCCCCAACCGTTGACTGGAAGCTTCAGCTGACATCAGAAGCTCTGTTACTGAGCAAGCACCAGCTGTCCTGTCCCCTTTTGTGCTGGGGGTGGGATACTTTGGGAGCCCCGGGTCTGGACTCATGTCTGGTTGGAAGTTCTGCAAGTCCCAAAACAGTGAGTTTATCAACAAGAAAGGTGGTTGGAAATAAAGAAGACTAGGTCTTGACCCCTGGACTAAGACACGGGTTACTAAGCATGTGGTTATTTTTTTTTTTCTTTTTGGGGAAATGTTCTCATGTATTCCAGGCTGGCCCCAAACCCAATATGTAACTGAAGATGACCCTGAATTTCTAATGTTCCTGCTCTACCTCCCAAGTGCTGGGATTACAGGGGAGTGCAGCAACTCCTGAGATACGGACAGTGACCTTCCCCAGACCCACTGTGGTTAACTTTTATGGCTTCCCCTCAATAGCAGCAGTGAACATTCTTGCTATTCTGAGATGTCTATGAAGGGTAGGGCAGGGAGGGGCTGTCTGTATCCCTTGCTTTTGAAACAGTGTCTGGTAGGGGACACAGAGAGCAAAGTCCCACCAGGATTGGTCCAGTAAAGTGATGCGTAGATAGATGAGTGATAGATAGGTGGATAAATGGATGTGTGGATAGAGGAATGACTGATACACTGAGCCCAACAGGAACATTGTGGAATGTTCTGAGAGTGGATTTCAGAGGCAGAATTGTGGATGTGGAAGGGCACTGGGCCAGCAGGCAGCAGTGCACTGTCTAAGGTTACTTCTACCTGTCAGCTTTGGCTAACAGTGACCGGGGGCAATCTCTGTCATCTGTGGTCCCAGAGCTCAGGATTGCTCCAGAGGACTGTGAAATCCAGCCTGGGAAATTTCTCAGCATCCTTCTCCTCACCGCTTTCCCTTCACCTGGTCTCACTTGTGCCCAGTGCCCTTCGCAGCTGATGACCATGTGGCCTAAGCTGAAATAAGGCAGAAACAGGTTGGCCCACCTGTGCTAAGGAGCCAGTAACACCTGAGCAGAGGCTCCCGGTAGCATTCCCACCTGTGGCTGAGAACCTCGTCTGCCTTCTCAGACCTGGCCCCACCTGCCTGTATCCCCACCTCTACAGCCTCCACCTCAGGGGCCTCCCACAGCCTCAGAAAAGCTAGCTAGGTATGTTTAACTTTCAGATTACAAACTACAAACCATCCTTGTCTCTTCTCACAGTAACAATTGATACTACTTGGTACCATTTACTGAGCTCTAGTTAGGCGCAAGGTGGTGGGTGATGTCCTATCTCATCAATTCTTCCCTAAATTGTCGCTCGGCTATTGATGGGCTTCCCACTGCTGACGCCTCACCCTGTGTTTACTGTACCTCCTGTTCTGGGCCTGTTGCTCTGCTCAGAATACTTCACTCTCCCTTCCATAGGAGCACCAAGGAATTTGCCAAATCCCATGAATGGGCTTCCCTCACCCACCTGGGAGAGGCAGGAGCCAAGGACACCAGGAGTCTCCCAACCAGCACTGCCTCTCGCTTGCACCTTTTCCTCTGCAGCGGCCTTTCTTCTCCAGCCACACCACAGCACAAGCATCCCTCTTGCTCTGTGCCCAAAGCCCTGCGAGTCCAGGATACCTTCCAGTACATTCTCTGTCCCCTGCAGGCAGGGCTCTGCTAGCTGGGCTCCAGTGCCCAGGGCCCTCAGCCAGAGTTGAAAGCTCTTCTTGTACCTCTTGGCCTTCCCTGCTGTGGGTGGTCCAGTCAGTTCTGAAGGACCCTTTGAAATGCTTCCTCCTGGCTGACACCCCTCCCCTCTGCTGCCCATCTCTTCAGAAGCAGTAAGCCCAGCATGTCCGCTTTCCCCTGCAGTCTGGCACTGCTCTGCCTACCTGCTTCTTCCTGCCACAATTAGGTAAATATTCCTGGGTGTCCCTTCTTCTCTCGGCAAACAGATGTGAGTAATCAGCGCCTCCATAATGTCCTCTTTTCATTCCTCCTTTTGTCCCCTCAAGAAGGTCACCAAGGGTTCCCTGGTGATTGAGTCTAATGCAAGCTTTCTATCACCTGTCTAACCTGACACCTCTGGCCAGGTTCTGCCGACCTTGCTACATCCTCTCCTCAAAAGGGAGATGTCCTTTGTAGACTCCATCTGGCCTGGGTACCAAGGGCACCAGTCCAGGTCTCCATTCCTGCCTCCCTTGTAGCATCAAACAGATGGGCCTGGGGGTCTGTCTGCAGCCACCTTTGTTGCACACTTTATCCTCAGATGCTGAGTGTGCAGAGGTTGCTGCTGTCAGGTGCTGGTGGCCCTGACTTGGTGGATTAGTCACTTTTCTGTTGCTGTGACAAAACCACCATGACCAAGGGAACTTATAAAAGGAAGAGTTTATTTGAGCTTATGCTTGACGGTTCCAGGGAATTAGAGTCCATGGTGGCAGGAGGCATGGTGGCTGGGGCTGGAGCAGAAAGCTGAGGTTCACGTCTCACAGTGAGTACAGGAAGTCAAGAAAGAGAGAGAGACTGGAGACTGCAAGGCTTGTTGAACTCCCTAAGCCGGTGGCACACTTCCTCCAGCATGGCCACACCTTCTAACACCTCCCAAAATAGTGCCACTAGCTGGGGACAAAATGTCTGAATACTTGAAGCCTATAGGGGACATGCTCATTCAAACCACCACATTCCACTCCCTGGCCCCCATAGGCTCATGACCATATAAAATGCAAAATGCATTTAGTCCAAC
>VZQC01012167.1:557474-570555 GCA_009823505.1 Rhizomys pruinosus
AGATCAGAAGAGGGTATCAGATCCCCTGGAAATGGAGTTTCAGGTGGTTGTTAGATGCCATGGAGGTACTGGAAACCAAAACCCAGGTCCTCTGCAACAGCAGCCAGTGCTCTTAATGGCTGCACCATCTCTCCAGCCCCCACTTGTCTAGTGTTTAAAAGGTGGCTGTAGTGGTGAGACATATGAAGAAACAACCACAGTACAAGAGGGAAAGAAGTGTAAACACTCTGTTTAGAGGATGGGGGACATTTAAAGAACTCGGAGCTCCAAGCAGGCAGCAGGATTGAGAATGAGATTCTGAGCAGCAGTCAGAGAAGGCTTTGTTAGAGGAGGAAGTGGCCTTTGCAAAGGTGTAGCAGTGCAGAGACCCCATGTGGACACAGAAACCTCTCCCATGCCTACTGCACCACTCCTGCCAGGGCATCAGGGCTTGCTTGGGGGCAGGTGACCCCTGAGCATGTCCCCTGGTGAGTTGTTGCTTTGGTGGCTTTAATTCAGCCACTTCGGAACCTGGGTGCCGTCTCCACTTATCAATCCTTGCATTTCTCCATCAACATTGAAGGCCCAGAGGAGATGGCTTCCTCATCTATCTGAGGGCCATGGTTCCTCCTCAGCCCTGCCCTGCTCCTGAGGAGCCCTGTTCCAAGACGCCACCTGCTTCCTCTCCACCTTCACCCATCACTTTATCTGCAGCTGTCTGTTTCCTTGAGCTCTTAAAGGAAGCTCCAGCCAGCGCCTTTCTTAGCAGGGACTGTCCTCCACATCCCGGTTCTGTTCAAACCAGTGGAGCTTACCTTCAGCATACCCTTCTCCCACTGTATCATGCCACCTAAAGACTCCCTTAGCACCCTCACCAGAAGTCCACTGCTGGAGCCCAGGGCTCTGGAGTTGGGCATGCCCGGGTATGCAGTCTGGCACTGTGCAGCCCAGCACTGGCTAGGTTCTTGTACCCATCAGAACTGCTGACTCCCTTCGCACAAGCAGCCCCCTGTTCTCCTTTGAGGAACACCTACTTCTGCACTCAGACCTTACGGGTTTAGAAGACAACCAGGGCCACTGCTTGGTTTGGAACAAGCAGGTAATCCAAGCAGGAACTCTGGGGCTTATAATGGTGGCCTCCGCGGCATTTTTAAACCTGAGGCTGCCAGAGCCATCTCGATCACTACAGAAAAGTCTGTTCACAACTGGAAACAGCACAGACATGCAGAGTTATGACAAAGATGGATTTCTGACAACTTGAGTGCTTGAGCGCCCGGATGCCACAGAGCCGGAAGTTACCCCTGGAGCTTTCAACTTTGTGAATTTGCTTATTGTCTCCCCTTTATTTGGTTTAAAACAAGTTAGGGGCTGGAGAGATGGCTCAGCAGTTAAGAGCACCAACTGCTCTTGTAGAGGACACAGGTTCCATTCCCAGTCTCACATGGCGGGTCTTGACCAAGGTCCCCCACTCCTAGGGACTCCAGAATGAGCTACTGTACCTTCCCCTTCTTAAAGAGGAGAAGAGGGGCTGGAGAGATGGCTTAGTGGTTAAGAGCACCAACTGCTCTTGTAGAGGACACAGGTTCCATTCCCAGTCTCACATGGCGGGTCTTGACCAAGGTCCCCCACTCCTAGGGACTCCAGAATGAGCTACTGTACCTTCCCCTTCTTAAAGAGGAGAAGAGGGATTGGAGAGATGGCTTAGTGGTTAAGAGCACCAACTGCTCTTGCAGAGGACCCGGGTTCCATTCCCAGTCTCACATGGTGGCTAAGAACCGTCTTTAACTCCAGTTCCAGGGGAATCTGACACCCTCTTCTGACCTCTGCAGCATTGCACAACACGGGTGCACCAAGCTACATGCAGACAGCACACTCATACACATAAAAAATAACAAAAAAACAATTTAAGTTAACCTTTTGTCCCTTGCTACTAACTTCCTTGACAGAAGCGAATGCCTAACTTGAGCAAATGCAGACAAGCCGACTGACCTTAGGATAGAACCCAGCACAAAGTGTGCTCCCTTGGATTTTTCCTTAACCCCGCCTTTATCTTCTTGTGGCCTGCTTATTTCCAAAAACCCTAGGTCTGTAGCACTAGAACCTCTTGCTTTCCGCCCACTGCCTCCACCAAACGTTCTTCCCCCACCCCAAGGCCGAGACCACAGGAGATTTTAGGACATGGCAGAGACCCTGTGTCATATGACCCTGTGTCATATGTCCACACCTCGGGACAATTTGGATCAAAGAAACCGTGAAACCAGACTTCCTAAAAGGCTTGGAAGCCTTCTGGGAGGGAGTCTGAGCGCTTAACAGTCTATGCTGCCATCTAGTGCATATCTGCCTCAATTGCAACACAGGGAACAGTATGGGGAGACTCCCTTGGCATAGTCTGTGACAGTGTGTCAGGAGCCAGTCCCCAGGCTTTCTGGATCTTCGTGTTGAGGAAGCTTTCAGAATGGGTGCTGCTAATTGCTTCCCAGGAAAAGAAATGGCTACTTAAAATTCCTAAAAACATTCTGACGATCGGGCTGGAGAGATAGCCTAGCGGTTAAGAGCACCAACTGCTCTTGCAGAGGATCCGGGTCCGATCCCCAGCACTCACATGGCGGCTAAGAACCGTCTGTAACTCCAATTCCGGGAGAACTCCAGTTCCAGGGGAATCCGAGACCCTCTTCTGACCTCTGCGGCATTGCACGACACGGGTGCACAAACCTACATGCAGACAGTACATTCATACACATACAAAAATAAATACAATTAAAAAAAATAAGAACATTCTGATGATATGTTTTAGATGACTTTGAGCCCAAGAAGGATACATCTCATACTGCATGAACCAAGGGGCAAAGGACATGGACACCACCCAAGGAACCCCTGCCTCTGTTGTAGGCCCATGATAGGAAAGACAGAAAACTAGAGCAACCGCCACCTCAGCCTGCAGCCCCGGCCCCGGGGGCTCCGAGTGAAGCTCCAAATCCCCAAGAACAGTGAACTTGGTGCGTCAGAACCTCACGTTTCTCCCTCAGCCGCCCAGTTCACTCACATCCTCAGCTTCTGGGAACCTCACTCTCGGCTGGGGCCACGTGGTGATCTTCTGTCTGTAGCTGTTGCACTGAGGAATGATTTTGCAGCTAACGAGCCCCACCTCAGGGTAGGTAACCTCAAGGGACCTAAGGAAAGAGGAAGATGGTTATTCCATGTCAGGGTGTTGCCTACTCTGGGGCTCACAAGGCTTCAGTCTAGCAATACTGGGAACACAAAGTCAAATGGGATGGAATTCTAAACCTGCCACCAATTAACTGTGTGACCCAAGAGTTCCTTGGCCTCCTTGGCCTCCCTCTTCTTACCTCTAACGAGCATCTCACTTGTAACGGGCGCACTGATAGTGCCTACTTCATAGGGTTGTGTGAGGGTGAGACAGAGGTTGCAGAGGAGGGCAGAGCGGGACACACTGAGAGTGGCCAGAAAGTGCTTACTTCCTGAGAACGTCGACATCCTCGGGGATTGCTTCCAGGCCCCCCCCAGCCCATGCACACCTTCAGATCTTCAAGTCTCTAATAAAATGGTATGCATGCATTAGCATGCACATGTCCTCCAGTGTGCTTACATCACTTCTAGACTTATTTGTGATGTTGATATTACACAGTTGCTATGCTGTAGTATTGCTGAGGGAACAATGACCAAAGAAGCCTGTGCGTGCTCAGTACAGAAGCAATGCGTATGCATGTGTACATGTGTGTATGTACACATGCACGTGTGCATGCATGTGTGCACATGCATATGTATGTGTATGCATGTATGTGTATGTATATGTATGTGTGCATATGTGTATGTGTGTACACATGCATGTGTATGCATATGTATGTGTGCATATGTGTATTTATAGATGTGTGCATGTGTGTATGTTGGGTATCTGTGCAAGTTTCTATGTATGTGTGTATGTATCTGGCTTTGTATGCATGTGTGGATATGTGTTTGTATGAGTGTGTATGTGTGCACATGTGTACGTATATACATGTATATGAAAGCATATATGTATGTGTATATGTGTGTAGGTATGGAGATGTGTGTTTATGTATGTGTATGTTTATGTGTATAGATGTGTGGTACCTACCATGCTTTCATGGTATGTACACATACATACTCTACTATTGAGCTACATTCCCATATTATCAGACTTTTTTCTTTTTGAGACAGGGTCTTGCTATGTAGTGTAGACTGGCCTTGAACTCTTGATCCTCTCATCTCGACCTCCTGAATGTTTGAGTCACAAGTCTGTGCCACCATGTCTGTCTCAGGTAATGTCCCCTCCCCAAAACTTCCCATTCGTGGTTAGTTGAATCGACAAATGCAAGATCTGGCAACAGGGTGGAGGGAGGCTGGAACTCCTCTGGTGAATTTGGTCAATATCTTTAAAATAAGATTGGGCTTTTCAGGAACATTCATAGTATAGAAAGAAAATTCTAGAAAGACAGTATACTTCCTTCACAAAGACCTTTCCTTTCTTCCAGACCATCAAGAGTTCCCTGTGCCTAGAGTCCTACCATTAGAGAAGCTGCTTCCTTGAGTTAAGCATTGCCTATCCCCCAGGGCCTCTTTTAAAATACAAATACCCTTCAGCAGGTAAAGCATCTACTAGCTAAGGTTGCAGTGTGAGCCCACTAAGCTCTTTTCTTTTGGAAAGATGGGCCTGCATAGCTCAAATGTTCTGGGAAGATGGTGTCATGGAAAGGCAGAAAACACTACATATATGGTGTTCTGGTAGCTTTTTATTGCTGTGTTCAAACACTCTGACCAAAACCATCATGGGGAGCAAAGGGCTGTTTGGCTTATGTGTCAGGATCATAGTCCATCTTTGTGGGAAGCCAAGGGACGAACCTGGAGGCAGGAGCCAAAGCGCAGACCATGGAGGAGTGCTGCTTCCCAGGTCGCTCCTCTCACCTGTACTCAGCCTGCTTTCTTATACAACCCAGGACCACCTTCCCAAAGGTGGCGCCTTCCCACAGTGAGCTGGGCCCTCCCACATCACTCAACAATCAAGAAAATGCTTCATAAATATGTCCACTGGCTAATCTGATAGAGAAAATTCCCCAGCTGAGGGTCCCTCTTCCCAGGTGTGTCGAGTTGATCACTGAAGCTTCCAGCACACATGATAAGCAAGTGTTCTATCCCTGTGCCTTGTCCTCAACCCAACCCAAACAGATACTTTAAGGCATCTTGTTCAAGCTGGACATGGTGGCACGTACCTGTAATCTAGTACTCAGGAGGTAGAAGCAGGAAAATCAGGAGTTCAAGTCCAGCCTTAGATACATAGCAAGTTTAAGGCTAGCCCGGGTTATAAGAGATCCTGACTTAAAAACAAAAAAACCTTTGTGTAAACTTTTTTCTCTTCTTTCCTTCTTTTTGTTTGTTTCTCCTCTTTGGGTGCAAACTTTTTAACGTGCCCTTCTTTTCTGCCCTTCTGTAATGTTTTAGCACTGAGACTCAGGGGCTCTGTGGGGCTAACTTGGTTAAGACCATGCACAGGGAGAGAAGGTTCTGGGATTAGGTAGGGAGTGGGTCATGAAGTCTGCAGTCTTTCCTAATAGCCCAGTGTGGATGACAATGGCCAATAGCTGTCCTCCATGTCCTGCTAGGGTGACAGATGAAGGATACGCAGGGAGGAGGTGATTTGGGGATGAGATCTTCATGAGAACTCCCGGGGCTGGGAGGTCAAGGACAGCCTCCTAGTGAAGAGCTCCATATTTCACTTCCACCCTCTGCCCTCCACCCTTCCTACAGCTCCAGAGGTCCAGCTTTGGGTCTATGGCAGCCAGTAAACCAGACGCAGAGTGCTAACAAATATCTGTAACTCCGGTTCCAGGGAATCCAATGTCCTCTTCTGGTCTCCGAGGGCATTGAACACCACGGGTGCACTTACACCCATGCAGCCAAAACACTCATACACATAAAATTAAAATTAATCAAAAATCTTTTAATTAACTTGAACAATGATATATATATATATATATATGAATGAAAATGACATTAAAAAACAATTATGTTTTATGCCGACTAAAAACATTTTTAACCAAAGAGATAATGTTCTTTAAACTTGTTCCCAGGTCCCAAACCTCTGAAAGGGACCACATTTTAATTCTCATCCTGAGACCTTTGGGTCTCATGATTCCCCCTTGACAAGACTTGGAGGCAGCCTAGAGAGTGAAGGGAGAAGAGTCGAGCCCCAACATCACTATCATCTGATGCTCCATGAAGACCTGGGGGCAAAGCAAATGGCAGCTTTGGGCCTACCCATAATTGGGGTGCTTTACCCATGTATATCACATTTCACTCAAGGATGCTCTGATATATTGTCACTAGTCCCATCTTCCCAGTATGTAAACTAAGGCCCAGAAGAACTCAAGTCATTGTCTCAGGGTGTCCTGGTTGGTGAGCTGAGGCAGGAGAAAGAGGAAGGTGTGGTAGGGAACCTCCTGGGTAGTCCTGTGTCCTGGTGTCCACTCCCAGTCCCCTCCCCTTGAGTGCAAACTGGATCTGGGCCTGGCTGACCCATTCCTACTAAAGAGGTCACAACAGAAAGGATGGACTGTTTTCCATAATGGTGCTAAAAGAAGATCATGGCTTCCACTGGGACCTCAGTCATAAGCTAAGGACTGACTCTGATTCATATTCTCTCTCTCTCTCTCTCTCTCTCTCTCTCTCTCTCTCTCTCATTTCTTGTGTGTGAATACAACTATAACAAGACAGCTTCTTGCTCCTGTAGTCATGCCCTTTGGCATTCTTCAGCTAAAATAAAACCTTTCTTCCTCAATTTGCTTTTTTTCCAGGGTATTTTATCACAACTATAGAAAAGTAAGTACTACAGGTCTCCGGCAGTAACGGAGACAAAACTTCTCTTGTGCAATGCGAGTTCCCAAGAAGACGTTTTCCTAGTATTGTCAGTGTCATAAGCCCATGTCTCTCACACTGGGCATCTACGGGCATTATTATGGAGTCATGACAATGCCTCTCACCCCTACTCTCAGCTCTGGGCGAGTGTGAACAACAGAATCAGGCAGAGAAAGAATAGGAGCCTAGAGTTGGCCAAGTACTGTCTGGCAGTTTGAATAAGTGTCCCCCATAAGCTCAAGTATTTGGTATATGGTCCCCTCCAAGGGGTTGTAGCACTGTTAGGAAAAGGTCCTGAAACCATTAGGTGGTGTTATCTTGCTAGAGGAAGTACATCACTGGGGGTAGGCTTGGAGAGTTTCTCTCTCTCTCTCTCTCTCTCTCTCTCTCTCTCTCTCTCTCTCTCTCTCTCTCTCTCTCCTTCCTGTTTGCCTGTGAAGATGTGAGCTCTCAGTTTTCTGTTCCAGCTGCTTCTTGCCAGGCCTTCCCACCATGATGGACTCTGATCCCTCCGGAACCATAAGCCAAATAAACTCTTCCTTCCATAAGGTACTTTGGTCATGGTGTTTCATCACAGCAACAGAAAAGTAACCAATACATGCTGTTTCCTCCTGCCTCTGCCCCTTCTGAGCTGTATACGCACTATCCGAAGGTATTTGACTTAAACAGTGGGGATAGTGAAATCTCTGTGAAGCTTCACTATGACAGTGGAGTGTGCCAAGGAGTCTGTGTACTGGCAGAGCTGGTACAGCAGATCATTCCTATAGATCTTTGCTCTCTCGGGCACTCAGATATGGATTTCTACAGGGCGGAGAACTTGGCATCTGGGACCCCAGGGCCAGCTTCCTCCAGTATCCATACAGGTGTGACTGTCCCTGTGTTACAGATATGGGAGATGTGGAGGAGTTCTGAGGACCCCCTGATGGGGCCAGGGCTGTGGTCTGATCTTGCTTATCTGGTCCTTGTGGCTGGTGGGAGTTTGACCTCACACTTGTCAATTACAGAATCCTATGCCCCTGGGCCACTCCACAGAGCAGCCAGAGAATCCACCCATATGTGACAGGCAGCTGTGTTTTCTCACTTACAGAAATTTCATCAGCACTGTTTAAGATGAGTTGTGAAAAATATAATATGAGCAAAATTCATGCAACTCTACTTGTTTTATGTTTTATGTTTCAGCTATACAACTTTTTTGAGAAAGAGTTTCATTGTGTAGCCCTGGCTAGCCTGGAATTCGACGAAGTTTGCTAGACCAAGTTTGCTCTGAAGTGCTGGGACTAAAGGCATGCACTACCACGACCAGTTTTCAACTACGTAACTTTTTTAAAGAAAGATGTATTTTGTTGTTGTTTTGTTTTGTTTCGTTTTGTTTGTTTTGAGTTACAGTGTCCCTTTAGTCCCAGGTGACCTGGAATTCACTATGTAGGTCAGGCTGGCCCCAATCTCCTATAGATAGGCCTGCCTCTGCTTCCCAAGTGCTGAGATTAAAGGGGTGTGCCACCATGCCCAGTGGAAGATGTTTTTGAGCATTCTGTTTGGGAAATTTTGAACTTGTAAGATAAGGTGGAGCGAGAATCCTCCAGTTCTAAGACAGGCTCAGTTGATGTGCTCTTCCTCGGCCACAGAGAATGTGACACACAAGCAGCAGGGATCTGGCAACCCTGGATGACCTGCTAAGTCTCCAGACACCTTCCCTTCTGCCTGTCCTCACAAAAGCTTGCTAAGCTGCAGCACTTCTGGCGCCACACCCCCCAGCAGCCCACCTGCTTACCTGCATAGTTCATTATCTGCAGCTGGGATAGGCTGAGCAACACATCCTCCTCCTCCTCCTCCTCCTCCTCCTCCTCCTCCTCCTCCTCCAGGTTTACCAGGTTTAGCAGGTGCTCCCTCAGAAGGGGTTGTCAGGGTAAGGCCCAGCCACAAAGCTGCTGACAGGAGGATCAAGCACAGGATTGCTATGCCAATCTTCATTTTCAAATCCCCAGACAACTGGAACAAAAGTAGTTAAAGTGATGCTGTGATCCTGAACAGGGACTCCCTTCCCACTGGCAGGCACGGGGTTCAGATCAACACAGGGAAAGGGTGGTCAGCCCTCTGTGCTCCGGCTACTGATCCACTACATAGATACATGCACCTTGGGCCTGGTCCAGGCTAGACTCTGTTTACAGTTCTGGATTTCTGGCTTTGAGGAAGTGTGTAAAAATGCCTGCCGGTAAAGCTCAGGGGCAGTGCCTTGAGCTTCAAGTCGACTTCAGGCTGGGAGCACCAAGGCTTTGGCAAAATGATATCTTCAATCTGCCTTTCCTGCCTCTAGCTCCTCTGCCACCTGTCTCCACAGCTTCTTGGCCACCTGAAGGTGGATATGGTTGGGCAGACTGTCCCTTTGTGAAAAGGGCTGCTACAAAAAAGGGTGTAGGACCACTACTCAGAGAGCAACTTTGTAAGGCCAGCTGTGGACAGTGTGCTGAGTTCAGCATGTTCCCAAAATAACAGTATCTGGAGAAGGAGATGTGTTGAAATCATGCATCCCCTCAGTAACAGGCCCCAGTAGGACCTAGGAATTGTTTCTGATTTGAAGTTGCAGCATAGGCTAGTGAGGATGAGTCACCTGCTGATCCCTAGAGACTAGGGATGTTTCTCCCTAAGACACAACACTCTCCCTTCCCCAGTTTCAAGTCAAGTGACCCTGTTACCCTCTGGCCTTGCAAAGGAAAATGAAATGGACTATATACAGCTTGATTTTTAAACAAATTTTCAATGTGTGTATGTGGGGGGGTATATGCACATATGACTGCAGTACCTGTGGAGGCCAGAAGAGGACATCAGATCGCCCAGAACTGGAGTTATAAACAGTTGTGAGCTGTCCCTATTTGGTTGTTGAAAATTGAACTTGGGTCCTCTGGAAGAGCAATACATGCTCCTAACTGCCGAAACATGGCTCCCACCCCTGCAGCTTGATTTTAAATGGAACTATTTTTCCACTTTCTGCTTCCAGTATCCCAAACTCCAGCAGAAAGTCCTCCCTTAGGCTCTATACATTAAACATATTTATAAATAACATGCTCCCTGAAGCATGACAAGCCACCTCCTAACCTGATAGCTTTCTCCCAAAACAACTAGGAGAATGAGAGAAATGTTTCAAACATTTAAGGAGGGAGTCGTGCAGGAAGTGCTTACTAGTCGATGGTTACTAGTCAATGGGGAGTCTAGCCACTGCACAGAGCCGTACATCCATACATCAATACATCCACACATCTGTCCATACATCCATACATCCATACATCTGTCCATGCATCCATACATCCATACATCTCCATACATCCATACATCTGTCCATGTATCCATACATCCATACATCCATACATCTGTCCATACATCCATACATCTATACATCTGTCCATACATCCATACATACATCTGTCCATACATCCATACATACATCTGTCCATACATCCATACATCTGTCCATATCCATACATCTGTCCATACATACATACATACATACATCTATGTATCCATCAATCTATGATAGCCATCCATCCATATATCCACATATCCATCCATACATACATATATACATCTGTCCATACATCCATACATGCATTTATCCATACATCTATCCACCCATACATCTATGTATCCATCCATCTATGATAGCCATCCATCCATATAGCCACATATCCATCCATCCATACATACATACATACATACATACATCTACCCATATACATCCATCTATCCACTCATATATGCATACATACATCTATTCACCCATACATCCATCTATTCATTCATCTATCAATATATCCATCTATCCAGCAAGCCCTAGACCACCTCACCCATCCACCCATCCACCCATCCATCCATCCATCCACCCATCCACCCATCCACCCATCCACCTATCCATCTATCCGCCCACCCATCCATTCACCCACCCACCCCTCCATCCATCCACCTACCCACCCATCCACCCACCCACCCATCCACCCATCCATCCATCCACCCACTCACCCATCCATCCACCTATCCATCCATCTATCTAACCATCCATCCATCCATCCACCCACCCACCCATACATACATACACCCATCCACCCATCCACCCATCCATCCATCCACCCATCCACCCATCCATCCATCCACCCATCCATCCATCCATCCATCCACCCATCCATCCATCCACCCATCCATCCATCCATCCATCCATCCATCCATCCATCCATCCATCCATCCATCCATCCATCCATCCATCCATCCATCCATCCATCCATCCATCCATCCATCCATCCACCCATCCATCCATCCATCCATCCATCCATCCACCCATCCATCCATCCATCCATCCATCCATCCACCCATCCATCCACCCATCCATCCACCCATCCATCCACCCATCCATCCACCCATCCATCCACCCATCCATCCACCCATCCATCCACCCATCCATCCACCCATCCATCCACCCATCCATCCACCCATCCATCCACCCATCCATCCACCCATCCATCCACCCATCCATCCACCCATCCATCCACCCATCCATCCACCCATCCATCCACCCATCCATCCATCCATCCACCCATCCATCCACCCATCCATCCATCCATCCATCCACCCATCCATCCATCCATCCATCCATCCACCCACCCATCTATCCATCCACCCATCCATCCATCCATCCATCCATCCATCCATCCACCCATCCATCCACCCATCCACCCATTCACCCATCCATCCACCCATCCACCCATCTGCCCATCTATCCATCCATCCACCCATCCACCCATCCACTCATCCACCCATCCATCAATCTATCCACCCATCCAACCATTCACCCATCCATCCATCCACCCACTCACCCATCCATCCATCCACCCATCCATCTATCCATCCACCCATCCATCCACCCATCCACCCATCCATCCAGCCATCCACCCATCTACCCATCCATCCATCCATCCATCCATCTGTCTGTCCATTTTCCTAGTCACATGCCAGGTCCTGGAGTGTGGGTTGAATGCTGTCCCTGTTTTCATGAAGCTCACAGACCAGCCAGAACCATGGGGTACAGTGCTGCCTTGAGAAGGTTGAATATGAATTCCTGGCTCCCCCCCTCAATCTGGAGGGACCAGGATAAACTTTACTTTCTTTAACCTGCCTGTCTTGGGGTATCCTGCAAAACTGGTCTATTTTACCTAACTTGGGTCTCAAGTGAGAAAAGATGCTGCACCAGAGACTGTGGATCTGCAGATACCTGGGGCAAAGATAACAGATTGAGACACACTGTGTCTGGGGGTAAGATGCTTTGGGAAATGATGACATTCTAAGCAACTATGTGTGGAAGAGTTGAGAAAGCCACAAGCAGGTCCATATAAGACACTTGCTTTCATGTCAGCCTGATCCCTAGGCTCAGATCAAGTCCAGATCCTAACACAGACAGGGAATGACAGGCTGAGAGGTGGAGAGAGTCCACAGCATGAAGCTGCTCCAGGCAGGCTCACACACCACCGTAATTCCTCCTCACTCTCTGTGCCAAACGCTTTGATCATTTCAGTCCTCATGTCAACCCTTTGAAATAGGAACCTGCCTTCAACATCCCTTCTTAGGATAAACTCAGGAGGTCTACACTGAGATATGTGTTTGAACTACTGGAAAGCAAAAACAAAGAAAGAATCTTGAATACAGCAAGAGAGAAGTAACTTGCTGTGTACAAGGACCCTCAGTAACATTACCAGACAGCCTCTCAGAAGAGGTCTTGGAGTCTAGTAACAATAGAGATGCTATATTTTAAGGTACTAAAACAAATAACCAACAGTCAACCAGGAATTCTATATCCAGTAAGACTATCCTCCAAAAGTGGGGGACAATTGGACCAAGTAAACAGAACATGAGGGAATTTGTTACCAGTGGAGTTGTTTTGCAGGAAGTGCTAAACCAAATCTTCAAGTTGAAAATAAAAGCATGGTAGACAGGAAGGTGAAATTACATGAAGAAAGATACAAAGGTCGCCATTAGAGGTAAACAATGGGTAGACGTAAAAGCAGATTGTGAAGCTGGGCAGGGTGGCACATGCCTTTAATCTCACACTTGGCAGGCAGAGGCAGGTAGATCTCAGTGAGATCGAGGCCAGCCTGGTCTACATAGGGAGTTCCAGGTCAGTTAGGGCCACAAGGAGACCCGGTCCCAAAAATACCAAAAAAAAAAAAAAAAAAAA
>VZQC01012167.1:570850-597055 GCA_009823505.1 Rhizomys pruinosus
AAAAAAAAAAAAAAAAAAAAAGGCTGATTGTTTTCATTTTAGATTGTAACTCCACTTTTTAAATACAGGATGTAAAGACAATAAATATGAATAATTATGAATCTGTATTAGTGGATAAACAGTATCTAAAGATGTAAATTGTGGCATCAATAACATAAAAATGGACAGCTGCATAAAACGGTTTAGGAACACTTTTTTTCTTATTAATACAGTATTTATTTGTCTTCTCTCCGTCAAAGCCTGAGCTAACAACTTTCCCCAGACTTCCTGCGGAAGTACAGGAAAAGAAACCTACTGGGCAGTGGAGACAAAGGAGAAAAAACTACGGGAGATGGAGACAGCTGTTTTACAAGGGGAAGAGGATGACAAAGGCCACCAAAGAGCCCCACGGCCTCCGAGAGAGCAAAGCCCAGAACTGCGTAGGAGAAGAGCTGCTGCTTCAGAGATGGGTTCCTGGCATAAGCGGTGATGAGGCTCCCAAACCTAGTCTCAATCCCAGCCCCAGAGCCAGCCTCCCCAATGTGGCAGCTCAGCCCCAGTGAACTTGACTGCTGTGTCCATGTCCCTAAAAATGGTGCTGGTCTGGAAGGTGTGGCTAGGAGTAAGTGACGTCAGGGGATGTGGGACTGCCAAGCTGCTGGGGTGCTCCGTGCCAGTGTATCTGGTGGGTTCAACACCACTGCAGATAGAAGTCGATTCTGTAGCTGAGAGGTGCTCCTGTCTAAGGAGCTGATAGAGACAAACTTGAAGGAGGTATACATCTTAAAGGGTGAGGAGCTGAGGGAGGAGAGCTGCTCCCAAGACAGAGCAGGAGCATGATTTTTAATGTAGCTGAAGTTATATGGCATCACTTCAAAACTGTAATGACTTTAAGAGATTGTATGCAAGCCACATGATAACCACAAAGTCTATCTTCTATAGAATATACAAAAGGACATTAGAAGTTAACCAAATGTTACACACACACACACACACACACACACACACACACACACGATCAATTGAACACATAGAACAGTGGAAATGAAGGACAAAAAAAGCTGAAAACAAATTTTAAATGGCAAAACAGGTCATTAACTATTATTGATTACTTTACATTTAAATTGCTCAGTTTCCCCAGTCAAAAATTACAGTAAAAAGTTACAGATTGCCAGGTTGTATTAATTAAAACAGACAGAACGTGATCTTGAGACACGCACTGCCAAGATGACCCTTTAATCCCAGCCCTTGGGAGGCAGAGGCAGACAAATCTCTGTGAGTTTGAGGTCAGCCTGGTCTACAAAGCAAGTTCCAGGCCAGCTAGGGCTACATAGTGAGACTCTGCCTCAAAAACAAACACAAACAAACAAACCCTGATATTACCCAGCTACGGTAGCTTATGCCTGTAATCCCATCACTGGGAGGGGAAGTAGGAGGATCAGGAAGGGGTTCAAGGTCAGCCTCAACTACATAATGAATTTCGGGCAAGCCTGAACTACATGAAATCCTGACTCTAATAAACAAAACCCCAACAAGCAACATGATCTACCACAGACTCACTTCAAATCTAAATACATATAGAAATTGCAAAGAAAAGAATGAATAAAAGATAAACCTGGGGGTTGGGGCTGGAGAGATGGCTCAGAAGTTAAGAGCACTGGCTGCTTTTGTAGAGGACCCAGGTTTGATTCCCAGCACCTGTATGGCAGCTAACAACCATCCATACCTCCAGTTCCAGGGGAATCCAACACCTTCTCCTGACCTCCTTGGGCATTGCATGACATGGATGCACTTACATACTTGCAGGCAATATATTCATACACGCAAAATATTTTTTTAAAAAGACTTGGGGGCTGGAGAGATGGCCTAGCAGTTAAGAGCGCCGACCACTCTTACAGAGGACCTGGGTTCGATCCCCAGCACCCACATGGCGGCTGAGCACCGTCTGTAACTCCAATTCCAGGAGAACTCCAGTTCCAGGGGAATCTGACACCCTCTTCTGACCTCCACGGCATTGCATGACACGGGCGCACAAACCTGCATGCAGACAGTACATTCATACATGTACAGAAATAAATAAAAATTTTTAAAAAACTTAAAAAAAGAGACTTGGGCACAGTAATAAAAAGAAAGTAGAGGTGACTATGCTAGAGTCAGACAAAATAACCTTTAAGTCAAAATCTGTTATAAGAGACAGAGGGTACTGCAAATTAGAATGAGTCAACTTATCAAGAGTATTACCGTCATTTGGCTGTTTGGGTGCTGGAAGCTTGGTTCCTGTTGTGACTATGTTGGGAACCGGGAGGTGTCAGAACCTTTGGGAGGCAGGGTCCAGTAGCCGGGCATGGCGACACCTGCCTGTAATCCCAGCAATAGTGGGATTTGAGGCAGGAGGATAATAAATCCCTGGCCAGCCTGGGCTATAATGGTGAGTTGGAGACCAGCTCATCTACAATGAGGCCCTCTCTCAAGAAGCAAGAGATAAAAATGAGCAAACACAAAGAGGTGGAGACTGCGGAGAAATGCCTGGTATTGGAGGCACCATCCTTGGGAAAAACTAGTCACAAGAGGACTGTCATAAAGGAGCCAGTCTGTCCCTCTTGCTCGCCGGCCTCTTACCTGGCCATGAGCTTAGTCACTATTTGCTCTGTCGTGTGAGGCACCCAAGGGTTCCCTCCCAAAGCCAAGGAGATGTTGGTGTCATGCTCTTGAACTATGTTTTTTTTATTTTTTTATTTTTGTCTTTTCGAGACAGGGTCTCCCTGTAGCCCCAGCTGTCCTGGAACTCACTCTGTAGACCAGGCTGGCCTTGAACTCACAAAGATCCTCCTGCCTCTGCCTCCCGAGTGCTAGGATTAAAGGTGTGGGCCACCACGTCCAGCTATAAGTAATTTTTTTAAAGTAGAAGCTGGGTGTGGTGGTGCATGCCTCTAATCCTAGCACTCAGGAGGCAGAGGCAGGCGGATCTTTGTGAATTCAAGGCCAGCCTGGTCTACAGAGCGAGTTCCAGGACAGCTGGGGCTACAGGGAGACCCTGTCTCGAAAAGACCAAAAGAAAAAATTACTTATGCCGGTGTGGTGGCTTTAATCCCAGCACTCAGGAGGCAGAAGCAAGCAGATCTCTGTGAGTTCAAGGCCAGCCTGGTTTATATAGTGAGTTCCAGGCCAGTTGGAGCTACAGGGAGACCCCCGTTTCAAAAAGACCAAAGAAAAATTACTTATTATTTTTTATTTTTATGTATATGAGTATATTACTACTGTAAGTGCACCCATGTCATGCAAAGCCCATGGAAGTTAGAAGAGGGTGTTGGGTTCTCCAGAACTGGAGTTGTGAATGGTTGTCAGCTGCCATATGGGTGCTGGAAACTGAACCTGGGTCCTCTCCAAAAGCAGCCAGTGCTCTTAATTGCTGAGCCATCTCTCTAGCCTCTCTACTTTTAATAAACTAAACCAAATTACCAATAAAGAAAGAACCTGAACAAAACTGTAAACCAATTAGACATACCAACAGGATTCAACAGTCTATTCAACGACAGGATAATACACATTTCCAAACTAAACACATGAAACAGTCATCCAAATCAAGCAAGTCCTCATAATATAAATGTTGCTGAGTGTGGCAGTGCTTCTTTAATCCTGGTACTCAGGAGTAAGAGGCAGGGACATCACTGTGAGTTCCAGGCCAGTTAGGGATACATAGTAAGACTCTGTCTCAAATGAAAAAGAAGAGAGAGAAAAGAAGAGACATCATACAGTACATGTTCTGACTTCTACAGAATGAAACTAGAAAACAGTCTGAGGATGGCTGGAGATTTCAGTACTCTCCTGAGATGACTCAATGGGTAAATGTGCTTACTGCCAAGCCTGAATAAGAAAAATGAATAAGAAGAAATACTGGAAAACTCACAAACACATTGAATAATCTCTGTGTGTGTGTGTGTGTGTGTGTGTGTGTGTGTGTGAGTGTGTGTGTGTGTGTGTGTGTGTGTGTGTATGTGATATGCTGGAGATCAAATTCTCAGGCATGATGGGTAAACCATCTACCCCAATGGGGACATTCTTATCCCACCAACAGCACATTATTAATAAGGTGGTCAAAAAAGAAATCACCAGGAAAATTAGAGAATAACTTGAAATGAAAATGGAACACAACAGAGACGGTGGATGAAATGCAGAGAAAGTTGAGCATGCTCTCAGATTGCTGAAGAGAAAACTAAGAAGCAGAAAATGCTCACATTACAAAAGGAAAAATGGATGCTAGAGGGGTGGCTTGGTGGTTAAGAGCACTTACTGATTTCCAGAGGACCCAGGAAGGTTCCCATCAATCATGTTTAGGTAATGCCCATTCTAAGTCCAGTTCCAGAGGATTTGATGCCCTCTTCTGGCCTCTGCAAGCACCAGGCATGCGCATGGTGCACTTATATGCATTATACACATAAAGTAAAAATGAATAAAATGATCTGGAGAGATTGCTCTGTGGTTAAGAACACTGGCTGCTCTTACAGAGGACCTGGGTTTGGTTCCCAGCACCCACATGGTGGCTCTTAGCTGTCCTTAACTCCAGTTCCAGAGGATCCAATGCCCTCTTCTGGCCTCCTTGGGCATTGCACAACATGGTGAATTTACATACATTCAGACAATAAAATTAAATAAATAAGTAAATAAATAAATGTAAAAATAACTAAATAAAATCTTTTAAAAAAAGAAAACTGGGGGCTGGGTATGGTGGTGCACGCCTTTAATCCCAGCACTTGAGAAGAGGTGGAGGCAGGTGGATCTCTGTGAGTTCCAGGCCAACCTGGTCTACACAGTGAGTTCTAGGCCAACTGTGGCTACAGGGAGACCTTGTCTCAAAAGAAAAGAAACATTTAATTCTAGCGCTTGGGAGGCAGAGGTAGGTGGATCTCTGTGAGTACAAGGCTAGCCTGGTCTACACAGTGAGTTCCTGGTCAGCCAGAGCTACAGGGAGACCCTGTCTCCAAAAGACCAAAAAGGAACAAGAAGAAGAAGAAGAAGAAGAAGAAGAAGAAGAAGAAGAAGAAGAAGAAGAAGAAGAAGAAGAGGAGGAGGAGGAGGAGGAGGAGGAGGAGGAGGAGGAGGAGGAGGAAATGAAAGTAAGGTTACTACGGAATTGGAATTGACAGAAATAAAAATTAAAGAAATGTACAAAGTGTTAGTGTGCAAAGCAATGAACACCAAGAGACTTTGTTCTAAGCAAGGTAGAAGGTGAAGACCAATATCCCAGGTTGCTCTCTGACACACATGTGCACACACACACACACACACACATGCTGTGACCTGTGCATACCTACACTCACACACATTCACAAAAAGATAAAAACAAGGAGCTGGAAAGATAGTCTAGTGGTTAAGAGCACTGACTCCTCTTGCAGAGACCTGGGTTCGATCCCCAGCACCCACATGGCAACTAAGAACCATCTGTAACTCCAATTCCAGGAGAACTCCAGTTCCAGGGGAATCTGAGACCCTCTTCTGACCTCTGAGGCACTGCATGAAACAGGCGCACAAACCTACATGCAGACAGTATATTCATACACATGCAAAAATAAATTTAAAAAAGATAAAAACAAAAAGAATAAATAAGATTGACATGAACAATTGGATAAAGTCATTGGTCATTTAACAAACTGGGTAACGTCAATGAAATGGGTAGATTTCCCAAAACATAAAACTAAGGCTGAGCAGAGCATGGTGGGGCATGCCTAATCCCAGCATTCAGGAGGCAGAGGCAGTGGATCTCTGGGAGTCCCAGGCCAGTCAGGACTACATGATATATACTGAAAAGTACTAGCCAAAGCCGTTATGGAGGGAAAGAAATAAAAGACATCCAAACTAGAAAGGAGAAAGGACTGTGGTTTCTGTTTGTAGATGACATGATCTTATGTGCAGAAAAAAATCTTAATTCAGAAAAGGACAAGAAAAAATGTTAAAGCCAGTAAGTAATTTGGCAAAGTTGAAAAACATGAAATCAATATTCCAAAATGAACTGCATTTCTGTATGCTACCAATAAATGATCTAAACAAGAAAGTAAGGAAATAATACTACCAAAGAAAACTGAATAAGCTCAAAGGAAGTAAAAGACTTGTACATTGAAAACTTTAAATGTTACTGAAATAAACAAACAGTAACCTAAAGACATCACCTATAGATGAATTGGAAGACTTAATATTATTAATATGAAAAAATACCTGTGGTGATCTATAGATTAAAGGTAAATACTCTCCACACCCAATAATGAGGGGTTTGCTTTGTTTTATTTTGTTTTGAGACAGGAGCCCTGGCTGATTTGAACTTGCCATGTAGACCAAGCTGACTTCCAACTCATGGAAATCTACCTGCCTTTGCCTCTTAAGTGCTGGGATTAAAGGCATGCACCACCATGCCTAGCCAAACATCCCAATAAGTTTGGTTTGTTGGAGGACTAGAAAAATCCACCCTAAAGTTCATATTTAATCTCAAAAGACCCCAAATAGTGGGGGGAAATCTAGATCCAAGTGTGGTGGCACACACCTTTAATCCCAGCACTCAGGAGGCATAAACAGATGGATCTCCAAGAGATCAAAGCGAGCATAGTCTACCTAGCAAGTTCCAGCCAGGGAGGGGCTATAGGGAGACCCTGTCCTAAACTAACAAAAATGTTCTATAGAACATTGTCGTGGGCTGGAGAGATGACCTAGTGGTTAAGAGCGCCGACTGCTCTTGCAGAGGACCCGGGTTCGATCCCCAGCACCCACATGGCGGCTGAGAACCGTCTTTAACTCCAGTTCTAGGGGAATCCAATGCCCTCTTCTGACTTCCATGGCATTGCACAACATGGGTGCACAGACCTACATGCAGGCAGTACAATCATATATATAAAGAATAAATTTTTAAAAATTTTAAAAAAAGAACATAGTTGGAAGACTAAAAGTTCTTGATTTTACAAATTACTACAAAACAGTGCTAGGGAAGTAGTTCAGTTGGTAAAGTGCTTTCTGTGTAAGCATGGGTACAACATGGGTATGACATGGGGCCCTGAGTTTGATCCCAGTAACCACATAAAAAGCCAGGTATCTGGCTGGCGGAGAGAGATCAGTTAATTAGTTAATGAAGTGCTTAACTTGGGTCCTTTTTTAAGGCCCAGCATAGTAGCATATGCTTGTAATGACAGGTCTGGGGAGACACAGACAGGCAGATTTCCAGAGCTTACTGGCCTGGCTCACTGCATAGCTTAATTGGTGAGCCCCAGGTACAAAGACCTTGTCTCAAAATCAAGGTGGAGGCCTCTTGAGGAATGACACCTGACCTTGACCTCTGTCCTCCACATACACACACACATACACACACACACACATACACATACACACACATACACATACATACACACACACACACACCATGGGGGGAGAGAGAGAGAGAGAGAGAGAGAGAGAGAGAGAGAGAGAGAGAAAGAGATTACACAGCTATATAATAATATAGTATGGCACTGGCACAAAGACAGATAGGCAAATTAGCCTAGAAGAGAACTCAGAAATAAACCTTCATATATATTGTGGGCTAATGATTTCCAGTAAGGATGCTCGGGGAATGTCAGAAAAATGTTTATACTCAGAGATAAATACTTAGAAATGTTACAAATCATGTTAAAGTGAAGAATAGAAAATGTCACCCTTACTATCCACATCCTCTCTCTGGTTCGTGGAAAGTCCCTACCTCACACCAGGAGCCAAAGAAGCCTTTCCTGCTTACCCGTTGCTCTCCGCCTCCCTCCGTTTTGAAGCTGGCAGAAGTCTCTTTCTGGGTCCTTATAGCTTTCTCCCTGATGGGAGTGAGGATTTACTGGTATTGACAATATTAAGGAATATCTGAAGTTAGAACCCAAGACAAGGGGTAACAGTTGGCTGTTAGGGAGGCAGTTGGGGAAAGTTCCAGAGAAGTTCCAAGGAGGGTCTCAGATGTAGGGTGGGAGAGGATGGGAAAAGAAAGACTGGAGGTGTTTCTAGCATTCCTCCTTCCAAGCATTCTAAGGAATAGAGTAGAAACCACAGGGACAATTATCTTCCCGTCCCTCTAATTTTTTTTACTAAGAGGCTTCCAAAGAGGCACAGAGATGAGTCACTGGGACCAGAATCTGGAGACAGACAACAGCATTTGAGTGTAAAATGGGTCTGGAGCCATTTGCCTCATCAACCAGCGTGGCCTGGAGAAATTTGAGCAAAGAGCTCAAACCCTGTTTCCACCCATGGGGTGCATCTGAAAGGGGCAGCCAGTAATCCCAGCACTTGGGAGATGAGAACAGGAGGATCGGAAGTTCAAGGTCATCTACCACTGCATAGCAAGTTCAAGGCCAGTCTGAGATACACAAAATATTGTGGCAGAAGGAGAAGGAGGAGGAAGAGAAGGAAGAGGAGGAGGAGGAAGAGGAAGAGGAGGATAGAGTTAAGTAGTAAAACACTTGCTTAATATGTCCAAGGCCCTACTTTCAATCTCCTGTAAGAGGGGGGTATCAATTAATCTATGGAAATTCATACAGTAGTAGTTTATTCTCAGCTCTGGCTGCCTGTTAGATCACCTGAGCGACCTCTACAAATAGCAATGGCTAGACCCACCCCAAAATTCTATCGGACCCTCTGAGGGTTAGACACTTTGCAGGAGATTCTGATGGAGCTGTGTGCTGTCATTTGGTTCTTTGATGGCAACTCAGACTCAAGTCCTTCAGAGCCTGCCTGAGCCCTAAGCCCTCAGATCTGATCATGTGATCACTGTGGCCCAGCCTGGTGGAGGAGGGACATCAGCCAAGTCACTAAACCCAAAACAAACCACTGACAACAAGTTCAGCCTAGAAAGTGCAGGAGGCCTAGCCAGAGTGTCAGAGCATCCACTGACACCAGCCACAAAGAAAGATCAGGCCCAGGAGGGCTGGAGAGGTGCTTCAGTGGTTAAGAGCAGTGCTGCTCTCACAGAGCAGCCAGGTTCAGTTCCTAGCACCCATATAGTGCCTAATAACCATTCAGTCCCACAGGATCTGATGCCCTCTTCTGGCCCCCAGGGGCATTGCACAACACAGGTGCTTTTACACACATGCAGCCCAAAACACTCATATACATAAAAAATACACAAATTTAAAATACACACACATATATATATATATATATCAGACCTAGGGTAAGGTTGAGGTCTTGCTCTTCACTAGGAAAGTTCTTTGAGTTCTCAAAGGGCAGCTGAGCATGCCATCTCCTGCTCCTCCCAGCTCCATCACATGCCTACCTAGGGAAGGGGCTTGTTAGCAAGGTGTCTGCTAGAACCAGGGCACATCTTTATGAAATTCATGGTCTGTCTTCCTTTAGATGTAGCATCTATCTGTGAGACTATTTCTCCAAGCAGTCCCAGGGCCTTCAGGTGAAGGTTTAGGGGTGTCTTGCCATCCTCTGTAGTTCTAGAGGAGAGAGGGATGGATATACCTGGAGGCAGAGTTCTGTCTACTATAAAGGCAGCAACCACTGATAGGGTTATAGATAAATCTTCTACTGGGCTATCTGGAGACCCAACTAACAACACATTGAAGAAGAAGGTGCTGAAGGCCTCAGAGAGCTCCTTACTTCATGGCTGCTGTTGCAAAGGCCAACAGGAAGCAGAGAGAGTTAAAAGCAAGGGCAAATATAACCTTCAGAGGCCCTCGTCCACTGACCTACTTCTGCTAATTAGGCCACACCTCCTAAAGGCTCCACAAAACAGCGCAGTAAGCTGAGGAACACACATTCAAAAGAAGCCTGTGATGGACACTTCAGCTCCAAACCATGGCAGGTTCGACTTAGGATATATTTTAAAACAGTTCCACTGGGTAAACCAATTATTAATTGATCTTCCTCAAGCCTTGGGTGTCTGCTCTTTAGTGGTCTCTGTGTAATCTCTTTTCATCATCACAAACACTTCATGGTAGAGCTGAGGAAACAGGAACCAAATATAAGAACCTTGCCCAAGGATCATGGCTGCATTGAAAAAAGGCTTCCCTGATTTGAATAGCCTAATCATCTCTTGTTAGGACCAATTTTGCAGCACAAGACTCTGAGGGGACCTCCTCAAACCATTGCACACAGCATTATTGGACTTTCTACCAGGATACCCTCTTGAACAGGCCACCTATCTCTTGATAGCAGCTCATCTTCCCTTGTGCTGGGAGAAGTCCCTGGAAGAACACCTCCTGGAAATCTTGGGTTGCCTAAGCGGATGTCTCTTTTTTTTCTTTTTTTTGGGGGGGGTCTTTTAGAGACAGGGTCTCCCTATAGCCCCAGCTGTCTTGGAACTCACTCTGTAGACCAGGCTGGCTTTGAACTCACAGAGGGAGGATGTCTCTTGATTCAAGACCATCTTGCTCTCTGGGTACTAGACTGCCTACGTAAGCTTCCCTGGCTTCCTCCAGAGCTCCCTTGAAGGATGCTCTTCCCTATATGGCGGTCAGATGCTCTAACCAGTACCCTCCCAGATAACTGCTGGGAACATGGGGCTGTGGAATGATGACAGCCCTTCTCTGCCATCTGTAACCGTGTACCCCGCCTGGACAGGTGAGAGTCCATGCTCTTCCGCTGTCTCCTCACCCCAGTCTAAGCCAAGAGGCAGCATCAAAACTTGGTTTTGACCTGCCTATGTCTGATGAAAATAGCAAATTCCTTATGTCATGTCAGTCCTGTCTGACCTAGCCTAGACCACCATGTTCTCCCCTATCATAGCTCTTTGCGTAGGGCTTCTGTGATAGTTCTTCTTTTTGAAATTAAGAAATGAATTTTGACCAGGCCTTATTTCCCTACTGCATTTTGGTGTCAAGGACCCCATACTGCTGCACCTCAGTGAATATCTACTGATGGGAGGAAGGGTGGTATGGGCCCTGCACAGGTAACACCTCTCTAGTCTGGCAGGAGGGCCATGCAGGTTGATTATACCGTCATCCCAATGTTGTTTAGCTCTCCTAGAATATTAGAGGTGTATCTGTGACAACACATGCTATTTGCTTGCTTTCCTGGCCAGTCAGACCACTGCCAGACACACTGCTGAAAACATTGGTGCTGGTACTTATAGATGGAATATTATTGTAACTGTAACTACTTATATGGCAGAGGGTTTAAAGCAAAGTGGCATCGTCACTTCAGTAGAACCTGTAGATGGTTGGTCTCCATGATTGTGGACTTGATAGGATTTAGAGTCACCTAGTGTTGTCAATCCCCTGGGCCTGCCAGGGAATTTCATGGTCCAACCGTGAACGAAAGGGGTTGAGAGGCACAGAGTCAACACACAGACCCTGGGAATGCAGGCAGAAGGCGAGCTGCCATGGACTCGTTTATTGGGGACAAGGTTAGGGTTTATATACTGTTCACATTCTGCTCTCCTCTTAGTGTGGTCATCATGTAGCCTTGTTATTGGCCCGGGTCTGCTACTCAGGTGTTTGTATGGTCACCTGCCTAGGGCAGGTTAGGTTGATGAGGGACAAGCTCTGTGAAAGCGCACTGAATAATTCTCAGCTTACAGGCTACTACAACCTAGGAGACACACGTCTGTGAATGTCTGGGAAGGTGTTTCCAAAGAGGATGAACTGAAGAGGAAAGACCTGTCTTCAAGGTGCTTTCCAATAACGTGGTAGCCCTGATATAAAGAAATCCAAGGAAAACGCCAGCTTGCCTGCCTTCACTTCTTGAGAGGATGCTTCAACCATGGCTGCTGTTATCCTCCACTGCCGATTTCCTGTGTGGACTATCCAAGGATGTCCAGGCCTGGAGCACCAGATTAGGACTGTGGAAATAGCCAGCTTTGTGGACTGACCAGCTACTGGGTTCTCTATCTCTCCAGTGTGCAGAGGCCATTATTAGAGTACCTAGCTCCTACCATGTAAGATAATCTAGTAAATTCCTTTTTAGTTTATGTACACACACACACACACACACACGTATTGATTTTGTTCCTTTGGGGAATCTTGCCTAACATAGAACATAATGTAAAAATTTTGATTTAACTCAGGGCTGGAGAGATGGCTCAGCCATTAAGAGCACTCAACCAATCTTAGCTGAGCATGGTGGTGTACACCTTTAATCCTGGCACTTGAGAGGCAGAGGCAGGCGGATCTCTGTGAGTTCAAGGCCAGCCTGGTCTACAGAGCCAGCTCCAGGCCAGCTGGGACTAAAGGGCGACCCTGTCTCAAAAATACCATAAAAAAAAGAGTAATCACCAGTCTTACAGAGGACCAGAGTTTAGTTCCCAGCATCTACAACCAAATGTCCCTTTGTGGCCTCTGCAAGCACTTCATGCAAATAGTACACAGACCTGCAGGCTCATATATTCATACAGATAAAAAAAAAATAAATCTTTAATAAAAATTGTATTTAACTCATTAATAATGAGGGAACTGGTAAGATCTTACAACCTGTTCAAAGAGGGCAGATATTGAAGTCAGTGTACAAAAGGTAACCTCAGGGCCTGGAGAGATGGCTCAGCCACTGTCTGCTCTTGCAGAGGACCCAGGTTCAGTTTCCAGCACCCACATGGTGGCTAACAACTGTCTGAAATTTCAGTTCCAGGAGACCCAACACCCTCTTCAGACCTCTGCAGGCACTGAACAACATGAGTATGCTTATATACATGTACGCTTACATACATGTATGCTTACATACATGGGGCAATACACTCATACACAAAAAATAAAGTGGGGCTAGAGAGATGGCTCAGCAGTTAAGAGTGCCGACTGCTCTTACAGGGGACCAGGGTTCGATTCCCAGCACCCACATGGCAGCTAAGAACCATCTTTAACTCCAGTTCCAGGGGAATCCCACACCCTCTTCTGACTTTTGCGGCATTGCATGACACGGGTGCACCAACCTACATGCAGACAGTACATTCATGCACATAAAAAAGTAATAAGTTAAAAAAAATATTTTAAAGTAACTTAGGCTTATTTTATCAAGATATAGTAAGTCTTGCAGACACGGAAATGATTGTCACAGCAGCAGACTGTAATCTCACACATGCCTATGTAGAAGAGGCACAAGAAGGGCAGCTCAGTGGTAGAGATGGGCTTCCCATGCATGGAGTCCTGTGTTCAGTCTCCAGCACCAACAGAAAGGAAGTATTCCGATTGCAGCAGGCATGCCACACAAGGTCCCATGAACCAGAGGGAGTGAGGAAGACACTCAATCAAGAGCACTTACTGTGATTTCTACAGAAAATGTCAGTAAACAAAGTAAAACATGGTCCTTCAACCTCATTTGAATAGTTTCAATGGGTTTGGGGGAATGGGACTCCCTGTCATAGTCAGAACCTGGCTTGAGAGGATTAGAACATGGCTAGGGTAGGTAATAGTGGCCTAAGCCCAAAGGAGGTGAGTAGAAAGCTGTACTTACACAGTAGGGAACATTTTTCATCTCTAAGAACTGCCAGCCTCTGGGATAGGGCAGTCTCTCCAGGATCAGCACCCCCACTTCATGTAAAAATTACCAGAAACCGGAAAGGCTTGATCCATAGTCAGGGTGAAACTCGCCTTGCCCCTTTCCCTGATAGAAAGATGACTGAAGGACCTCCCCAGCTCTGCGGCTCTGATGAGTGCTGCACAGGTCTTTATTATCACTGCGTCACAGGCCCACTCCCCTGGTGACTCCATCCATGCCGCCGCCCCCACTCAGAATGCTCCCCAAGAACCCCCCTGCCTGCAAACCCACATCTCAGCATCTGTTTCCCAGGGAACCAACATATACACTCTCCACACCCACAACCCCACTAACCACCGCCCCCTCTCTCTCCCTCACAGCCAAGCAACTTGGAGAAAGAACCTCTACTCCTGGTCTCCAAGCCTCCCAATCACTGTCCCTGTCCACACTTCTGTGGATCAAGGCCACCTTGTTTGTTGGCACCTCAATGCAGCAGACACTTCACTGCCTGCATGCTGGACTCTCTGCAGGGAATCGGTGGTCATTCTCCATTTGGAGAGGTCCCTTCCTGTTTGACGCTACACTTCTCTGGGTTTCCTTCTACTCCCTGGCTATGCCTTCTCATCTCTGGTGTAGGTGGCTGTCTCTCCCAGCCCATCCTTTAAATATCACTGTCCTCTAGGCTTCTCTCATTTGATTCTTGTTTTGTTATGATCTGCCAGGAAAACCTTGGCTCTCCCTTCACTTCAGCAAGTCTTTATGACTGTGATCTATACATCTGCATCAAAGCTCCTGCCCTGCTTATCCAACTGCTGCCTGGCTGGTCCTACTTGAATATCCCTCAGGTTTCTCATGCTAAATTTGTGTAAAACACATGGTATGGTCTCCTTCTGTAAACTTACCCTCTGTTTTCCTTGATTTTATTGGTCTTTCTGCCCAGCACCCTGATCCTAGATGCTGGGCATCAGCCACAAGGCTGGTCCTGCTGAAATTCTCACTTTAACAGTCATAGCTGATTTACCCATCAGGCATAGCAAGGGCTCAGAGTTCATTCTGGAGTCCACACAACTGTTTCATTTATTTTAAAATCATAAAAAATTAACATGATCTATTGGATGTAGTGGCACATGCCTTAATTCCAGCACCATGCCAGCCTGGTCTACATAGTGAGTTCCAGACCAGTTGTGACGATACAGAGACCCTGCTCTCAAAAAGAACAAAAAAAAAAAAAAAAAAAAAAAAAACCTAACAGGCGTGAGAGATGGCTCAGTGGTTAAGAGCACCAACTGCCTTGCAGAGGAACTGGGCTCGATCCCAGCAACCCACATGGCAGCTAAGGACCGTCTTTAACTCCAGTTCCAGGGGAATCTGACGCCTCTTCTGACCTCCACAGCATTGCACGATATGGGTGCACCCTATATGCAGACAGTAACACTCACACAATAAAAATAATAAATAATTAATATATATTAAATTATATATGATCCATCCATGGAAGATAGTATTTCTTCTTTATAGCAAAGTGCAGTTATCAATGTAAGTTTTACTTTCTATTTTATTTACTTTATTTTATGTGTATGAGTGTCTTGCCTGCATGTATGTCAATGCATCTGTGTCATAGCAATACCCATGGAGGCCAGAAGAGGGGAGGGGGCATTGGGTCCCCTGAACTGCCATTACAGATGGTTGTTAGCTGCCCATGCGGGTGCTGGGAACCAACCCAGGTCCCCCACAAGAGCAGCCAGTGCCTTAACCACTGACCATCTTTCTACCCCAACAATTAGCCTTTCTCTCCTGCTCTTTGCAGCCTAGGCTGCTATTTCTCGCCAGTGCTGTCGGGTTGAGTGCACACTGCCACGCAAAGCCTGTTTTCACTATGTGGTATCCAATCGCTCCATCACTCTCGTCTCTCGTCCTGCCTTTCAGAATCTACTGCCAGCTATTCTGCAATGACTGTAGTTTTCCTTGGAAGCAAGGTTTCCATCTGAGCCTTTGTCCATGCCCCTCTCCTCTGTCTGAACCATCTATAGCCCTCGATCGCCAAGCCTGAAATGACTGGCACCTTTCAACCTTCCTACCTGTTCTCTGAAGTCACTTCTCCAGGATGATAGTCCTGACCCTTTCCATGCCCCCTAAAATAACCCCTCAAAGTCCCAGGATGATCCTCCTGTGTGGCCCTCACTATCCTGGACTCCACCCACTTCCATCCCTGGCTCTTCCCTTTTCTAAATTCAGTGATCCTAAGGGCAAGGAACAGCTTTCTTCACAGCACTGCCTGAAGAGCCCAGCCAGAAACCCAAAGGACCATAACACTTAGAGGGTGTCAGAAGCGGGCACAGGAGCCAAGGAAGACTTTCGGGAAAGGTAGAAGAAGACCTGGGAAAGTAGTGAGTGACCAAGTGATCCAGCGTCAGAGGGGAAACATGGGGTTCTTCCTGCAATGAAATGACCGCTGAAGGAATGGAGAGTTGCGTGGAGGGTGGAGGCGGCTCCCTAGCATGTAAAGGTCTCCTCTTGGCTGAAGGAAAATGGAAAACATAAAGCCAGAGGCCACATCCGTGTTCCAGAGCACAGGGCCTTGCCTGCTGCTGATGCTGCCTCTGGCCCTGCAGGCAAGAACAGCAGTTCTTTCCTGGCAATCTTGTCTGCCTGCTGCCCCTGCCCCTTGGTTCAGATGAAACCCACCCCAGGCACCAGCCCTTCTAGGAGTCACCTGACCCTTCTGGGGCTCCCAGCCAGTTCTAGGATGTCATGTGACCACTTAGGCATGCATGACAGGCTCCCTGGGGATGCTTTGAGGGTTGACCTTGTGCCCAGCGCTTTCCTTGCCTGTGAAGTTGGGCCGACTCCCAGTCTGGAGGGGAAGGAGGGGAAGGAAGGAAGGAGGGGAAGAAAGGGAAGGCCTCTGGAGAGACAGGGCAAGCTGCTTCCCGTAGCTGATTTTGGGCCCCAGTTTCCTAGCCTGGGTTATGTAATACCTGAGGAGAACTAGGCTCCCCTGTCACCTGCACATTTTCTTGTTCTGTGGAGCGCTTCGCAGCCGCAGCTGCCTCTCCAAGCAGGTCTATTTTGGGAGCTGTTTTCGTTTGGCCTATATTAAGCACAGTCACAAGGCAGAGGCAAGGTGCGGGTGCAGGGTGGCCTGCAGGCTCTTTGTGCCTATTTTAGTGTTAAGGGTGAGACAATCAGACAAGCTGCAGCTTAGAGGGGAGACTTAAGTGACCCATGGGTCTCATCCTGGGGGCCAGAGGACAGTAGAAAGGCTAACAACAACAACAGAAAATACTGCATCAAAGAACTGACTGAAACAGTGAACTTCTGCTCAAAACAGTCAACGTCCCCATGGAAAATATTGAGAAAGACTAAGAGATGGAAAGCATGTTTGGCAGAATGCACGAGCTCTGACGGGGTGGGGGAATGAGCGGGAACACGGGTCTAGATTTGTTAAAAATAAATAAATAAATACAATAAAAAAAATAATAAATAATTAATTAATTTAAAAATTAATATGATCCATCATGGAATATATTTCTCTTTATACAAAGTGCAGTTATCAATGTAAGTTTTACTTTCTATTTTATTTACTTTATTTTATGTGTATGAGTGTCTTGCCTGCATGTATGTAAATGCATCTGTGTCATGCAATACCCATGGAGGCCAGAAGAGGGGAGGGCATTGGGTCCCCTGAACTGCCATTACAGATGGTTGTTAGCTGCCCATGCGGGTGCTGGGAACCAAACCCAGGTCCCCCACAAGAGCAGCCAGTGCTCTTAACCACTGAGCCATCTTTCTACCCCAACAATTAGCCTTTCTCTCCTGCTCTTTGCTGCCTAGGCTGCTATTTCTCGCCAGTGCTGTCGGGTTGAGTGCACACTGCCACGCAAAGCCTGTTTTCACTATGTGGTATCCAATCGCTCCATCACTCTCGTCTCTCGTCCTGCCTTTCAGAATCTACTGCCAGCTATTCTGCAATGACTGTAGTTTTCCTTGGAAGCAAGGTTTCCATCTGAGCCTTTGTCCATGCCCCTCTCCTCTGTCTGAACCATCTATAGCCCTCGATCGCCAAGCCTGAAATGACTGGCACCTTTCAACCTTCCTACCTGTTCTCTGAAGTCACTTCTCCAGGATGATAGTCCTGACCCTTTCCATGCCCCCTAAAATAACCCCTCAAAGTCCCAGGATGATCCTCCTGTGTGGCCCTCACTATCCTGGACTCCACCCACTTCCATCCCTGGCTCTTCCCTTTTCTAAATTCAGTGATCCTAAGGGCAAGGAACTGCTTTCTTCACAGCACTGCCTGAAGAGCCCAGCCAGAAACCCAAAGGACCATAACACTTAGAGGGTGTCAGAAGCGGGCACAGGAGCCAAGGAAGACTTTCGGGAAAGGTAGAAGAAGACCTGGGAAAGTAGTGAGTGACCAAGTGATCCAGCGTCAGAGGGGAAACATGGGGTTCTTCCTGCAATGAAATGACCGCTGAAGGAATGGAGAGTTGCGTGGAGGGTGGAGGCGGCTCCCTAGCATGTAAAGGTCTCCTCTTGGCTGAAGGAAAATGGAAAACATAAAGCCAGAGGCCACTCCGTGTTCCAGAGCACAGGGCCTTGCCTGCTGCTGATGCTGCCTCTGGCCCTGCAGGCAAGAACAGCAGTTCTTTCCTGGCAATCTTGTCTGCCTGCTGCCCCTGCCCCTTGGTTCAGATGAAACCCACCCCAGGCACCAGCCCTTCTAGGAGTCACCTGACCCTTCTGGGGCTCCCAGCCAGTTCTAGGATGTCATGTGACCACTTAGGCATGCATGACAGGCTCCCTGGGGATGCTTTGAGGGTTGACCTTGTGCCCAGCGCTTTCCTTGCCTGTGAAGTTGGGCCGACTCCCAGTCTGGAGGGGAAGGAGGGGAAGGAGAGGAAGGAGGGGAAGAAAGGGAAGGCCTCTGGAGAGACAGGGCAAGCTTGCTTCCCTAGCTGATTTTGGGCCCCAGTTTCCTAGCCTGGGTTATGTAATACCTGAGGAGAACTAGGCTCCCCTGTCACCTGCACATTTTCTTGTTCTGTGGAGCGCTTCGCAGCCGCAGCTGCCTCTCCAAGCAGGTCTATTTTGGGAGCTGTTTTCGTTTGGCCTATATTAAGCACAGTCACAAGGCAGAGGCAAGGTGCGGGTGCAGGGTGGCCTGCAGGCTCTTTGTGCCTATTTTAGTGTTAAGGGTGAGACAATCAGACAAGCTGCAGCTTAGAGGGGAGACTTAAGTGACCCATGGGTCTCATCCTGGGGGCCAGAGGACAGTAGAAAGCTGAGGTTCGGGTGGCGTCCCTTTAACTCCCACAGGTCCGGGCCTCATTTCACATCCGAATTTTCCTCCCCTGAGGCCTTGTTAAAAGATAATCCCAGCGTTATTGCTACACAGGTCAGGGAGAGGCTTCTGTTCTGAGGTCTGGAAGCTTCCAAGGCCGGCCTGGGTGATGTTTGGCCTGTGAAATGTAGTCAGCATAGGTGTCATGGGTCATGCAACCTCTCCATGATGAAACCCTTTCTGTGATCATCATTAAGCAATATGACCAACAGGGGCAGAGGAAGGGCTGCTGGGAGGTAGCTGGCCCAGGTACTAGAAACAGGGCTGAGACTCAGAGTTCCTACCACTCTGAAGGCCTGTGGATAAAAGGACAAGGTCAATAATTTGCCTAAGTAACCCTTGTGCCCATTTTCTCTCAGGGGATCTCGGCTTTGTCCCTTTCCCCCATGGTCTCCCTACCGGCAGATATCTCTTTTCAGAGTTTACTGTGTACCCCCAGAATGCTGGCCCCCAAACCTACGTCTTCGGTGGCTTCTTTCTCCCCAGAGTCAAGTTCTGCTGTCCCATTCAGTAAGGCAGCAGCAGGCTACCTCGGCAGCCAGATCAGTGCCTTGCCAGACACTGCTGCTGCTGTTGGCCAGGCCCTGCCACCTGCCTCCCACCCAGTTTGTTTTGTAAAGGGCAGAAGGGGACTTCTCTAGCCCCTGGGGGAGATGCTGAGGTCACATTTCCATAGACCTCCTAGGAAGGACTGGAGGCTGTGGCTTTAGTGGACCTCTAGCAGTGAGAGACTAAGTTTGTTATGATAGAAAATGGATCATGTGATTCCCAGCAGAGCTGGCCAGAAACACCCCAGAAGTAGGGAGGAGAGTACTTCGGAGTAGTTGCGCACAGTAGGTTTTTGATGATGCAAATACTAACGGGTTGAAGTGGCTTAGGAGAGGGGAGATGGGGATGCGGGCTAAAGGCAGACATAAGAGAAGATAAATAGCACTAGAATTTTAATTTGGCCTTGAGAGTGGCAAAATCTGAGTTGGAGGCAGAGAATAGTTTGAGCCTTCTGGAAGGGACACAGCTTAAGACACGACAGAGTAAAGTCCATCACCGGGATGCATAGGATGCTTAGAAAACAAGCAGTCCCCTTCATCTATGGTTTGCATTTAACTCTGAGTTACTCTAGGTCAACTGCTGTCTAAGAGTAGTAAGTGGAAAATTCCAGAAGGAAATAATTCTTATGTTTTAAACCATGACCTGTCCAGAGCAGCATGTTGAAATCTTGAATCATCCTTTTCTGTCCCATCCAGGACATACATCATCCCTGTGCCCAGAGTATCCTCAGTGCATAGACTACCTGCCTCTGGATTACCTGGGGCTCATCTTGGTTATTGGGCAGACAATCTCCAAGTTCTGCTGCTCAGGTTACCTCCATTTTCTTTTTCAATGATACGAAAGTACACATTTTCACTAGAGTGCATTGCTACAATTGTTCTGTTTTATTATTACTTTTATATCTTACTCTGCCTAATTTCTAAACTAAATGTTATCATAGGGATGTACTTAATGGAAACAAAAGCAGAGTACCGTATGGCTCAGTATTGTCTGAGGTTGCATGTATGCACTGGGGTTCTTGAAATGCATCCCCTGTGGATAAGGGGAGATGACCACAAAACAGTCTCATACAAGCAAAAGGTGAGTTGAGAGAAAAAGGTCCCTGAAGCCTGAGAAGGCTTAAATTCAAAGCCATTTTTCATAGCCCCTGACTTCCTGTCTCTTCTCAGCCTGCCGTCCATCATTTCCAATCAAGGTTATTGTTTATCAAAGTCAACAGGGGCCCCTTGGGGAGGAGGGCAGAGGTCAGTGATGAGCAATCTTTCTTTAGACTGAGCTCATGAGATTGGTAAAGGCAGAAGCCGAAGGACCAGCCAGGTCACCCAGTTGGAGAGCAGCTGTGTCCCAGGACTTCCTACTTCAATGACAGATCCTTAGGCAGGAAATAGTTCTGATTGAGAGACTAGAAGAACTGAAAATAAAATAATTGGTGCTTAACTTCCTGTTATAGTTTCTTATGTTTGAAAAGCTATTTACAGTAAGCAAACTTTCTATGTCATATAGCCATGATACATATCTATAGAGAGTCCTATACCATATAGCATTCCAGTCACCAGAAGACCACATTGTAATAGTGTTCCCATAGGATTATAAGGGAGCCAAAGAAACCCATTGCTAGTGACATAATAACCTGACTACATGAGAGTTCAACAGGCCACTCACCTGTTTGTGGTGTAAACAGACTATTAGGCACACATACTCATGTATGGTACAGGACTCTTTTTCTGTGTGTGTCTGCTGGTGGCCAGAGGTTGATGTCGAATCTTTTTCTCTATCATTCTCCACCCTACATATTTTTTATGTAAGTGCACCTGTGTCATGCAATGCTTGTAGAGGCCAGAAGAGGGCATCAGATATCCTGGAACTGGATGGTAGTTAGCTACCTTGAGTACTGGGAACCCAACTTGGATCATCTGCAAGAGCATTCAATGCTCTTAACCACTAAGCCATCTCACCAGCCCTTCCACCTAATATTTTTTGAGACAGGACCTCTAACTGAACCTGGAACTCATGAATTCAGCTAGACTGCCCAGCGATCTCCAGGGATTCAAAGGTCTCTGCTCTCTCCCAACCCCAGCACTGGAGCTACAGCCACACCCCCCACACCTGGCTTTCAGGTGAGCATTAAAGATCCAAACTCAAGACAGTGTCTCCTTATATAATCCTCCACAACCTCCAACTCACTATGTAATTCAGGCTGACCTTGAACTTGTGATTCTCTTGCCTTATCCTCCGGGAGTGCTTAGATTGGAGGTGTGAGCTACCATCGGGGTAAATACTGCTTTGCTTTGCTTTGCTTTGTTTTGTTTGGACAGGTTTTCCTCTATAGCCCAGGCTGGCCTCAAACTTGTGATCCTCCTGCCCCTGCCTCCCAAATATTGGGATTCTAGGTGTGCAGCACCATGCCTGTCTTAATACATTCTTCTTGCTGATGACAGTCAACGAGAATGCTACTGGTTAGTGTTTACTACAGTATACTTTTATCACTTTTTTCGAGTGTACTCTCTCTACTCTCAAGGTTCTCTGTGAAACAGGATGCCGTCTTCTGCCAGCCTTAGCTTCACACGTCTCAGGGTTTACCCATTTCCAGATTGCTATTTCCTCCTGTGCTTGATTCATACTTGAGCTTTTTTTCTTACCAGGCCCTGGAGCAATACCCCATACTATGAACATATACTGTGGGCCTAGGTGTGAAGCAGGCCGTGCCACCTGGGTTTATGTGAGTACACTCTATGATGGGGGGGTTGCCCTCCACAATCTAAAGTTAAACTTATTGTAAAAATTTGGGAGATATCAAAAATCTATGGAAAGAAGACAATGTTCAGATATATCATTTTGCTATCCAGAAATAACATTTTTATACATTTCTGTACTTTTCCTTGTATGTGAATTTTTCCTTACTATTTGAGAACATACTGATAATTAATGATCATGTAGCCTGCATGTGTGTATACACACAGAGAGACAGAAAATGCTACCCACATTCCATCTTTTTAAAATATTTTATTGTTTTAATTTTATGTATATGAGTGTATTCCCTGCATGTATGTACGTACACCCGTGCGGTGCAATACCCACAGAAATCAGAAGAGAGCGTCGGAACCCATGGAACTGGACTTACAGATGGCTGTTAGCTGCCGCATGGGTGCTGGGAAGGCAACCCAAGTCCTCTGCAAAAGCCAGTGGCTTTAAACTCGGAGACCCCTCTCCAGCTCCAGCCCCTCCTCATTACTTCCTAAGGACAGACATCCATCATTCCCTTAAGCCCCCCCCCACAAGGTTTTTTTTCTTCATGTTTTCCCCCATGATTATTGATGTTATAAATATCTATGACTAGGGCTGGAGAGATGGCTCAACAGTTAAGGACACTGACTGCTCTTGCAGAGGACCTGGGTTTGATTCCCAGCACCCACATGGCAGCTAACAACCGTCTGTAACTCCAGTTCCAGGGGATCCAACTCCTTCTTCTGAACTCCTCTGGGCATTGCGCATCATGAGTGCACTTACACGCATGCAGGTAACACGCTCCCCCCATCCCTACCCCACCCCCATCTCATGCCTGCTGCTGGCTGCCATCCCTCCCACCGTGACTGATTCTTATCTCTCTGGAACCATAAGCTAAATACACTCCTCCTTCTCTAGGTTGACTTGATCACAGTGTTTTATCACAGTAACAGCAAAGTAGCTACTACACTCAAGAAGTGGCTGACACTGAAGTAATCTTTGTATCAACTCTGAGGCTCTGACTGGGTCACATACAACGTCTAAATGTTTCCCAAATAAGTTTTGCCAATGTCTATTCTCATCAAGCAAGAGGAGCACAGCATTATGAGTTAACGATGTTCTTACTCTCCCACGTGGGAGGTCTACACCATAAGCCAGCACTTGGGAGATGGAGACAAGAGAATTGAGAGTTCAAGCCCAGCTTAAGCTACATAGTAAAACCCCATCTCAAAAACAAACACAAACACAAGAATATTCTTATTTAGCATGCCAAGGTCCTGGGTTCAAGCTCTAGTACCACCAAGGAGGCAAAAAAACAAAAACAAAAACAACTTACTGATTTGATAGATTAAAAGTTGCTAGGCATGGTGGCACATGCCTTTAGTTCCAACACTCGGGTGGCAGAGGCAGAAGCAGGCACATTTCTGTGAAATTGAGGCCAGCCTGGTCTACATAGTGAACTTCAGGCCAGCTGGGAGTACAGGGAGACCCTGTAAATAATAATAATAATCATCATCATCATTGTCATCATCATCACCCAGGACTGATCACTAACCCTCTTGCTTCCCATGTACATGGTACCAGGTTGGATCCATACTGGGGGAAAAATATCTAATTTTCACTTTTTTTTAATACCAGGGATGCTAGGATCCCAGGCACAGGAGACCAGTGCTCTACCCTGAGCTTTCTGTCCCTAGCTTTCTTTTAATTTTGTGATTTGAGACAAGGTCTAAATTGTCCAAGCTGGACTTAAGTTCAGTCTGTATTCAGTCTCTAGGCAGACCTTGAACTGGAGTCTTTTCTGCCTCAGCCTCCCAAGCAAGTGGGATTTTAGACTTACCCTATAAAGCCCAGTGTAAAACATTTTACAATGTTTTCATCTTTACTTTCTTATTAATGAATTATATTTGCATATTATTTGCCTATTTAAAATTTGCTAAAAATAATTTACCAGCACATTAAATCCCTGAAGTTTTAAATGCTCAGTGGTCACATTAAAATATTTATGAGGAGGGTGAAAAACCTGGGTATTTTTCTTACCAGTGTGAAAAGAAAAGAATTAATTTAATCACCAAATTCCTTAATCATTTTGAAAACACAGAAGAGTCGGTTCATTTAACCAGCACGATTTTGATTGTTGTCCTAGCCGTCAAAGGGCTGCACTCTGTCCAGTGCCAAGTATTTTTTACCAAACAAACTCTGTGCATATTTAAAATTGGAGCCCTACATTCCAAGGAATCTAATCTTCCCACAGCTTTGTGATTCCCCAAATATTTCAGAAGTCCTAAACTATAACTTCCATGTTTCAACTTGATCACATTAAACTCACCCACACCCCATAGCCGTGACCCCAAACCAATATTTTTTGAAGTTCACTCACACCTCCCACCTTTAATTTTTAGTTACATCCAATCAAAAGAAAACACTAAATTGCTCTGGGCTGTCTTTTCTTCCCAGCATTGCTCCTAGTGTGTTTGTAGACCTTAAAGCAAAAGAATTTGTCCTCTTCCCTTTAAACCTCCTGCTGATTTTCCCTCTGAGATTTACAAATGCATTTTTGAGAATTCTTCAGTACACAGAAGAGGTTCTGCCTGTGAGATTTTTTTTTTTCTTGTAATCTCATTCCCTACTGTAAAGCAAATCGCTAACCTGGCACTAGGACTTGAGTTTATGCAGCCTTGGGAGAAGGAAAATGGCTCTTTAACGCTGGTTGTGGTGACAATTCTTTTTAAACCCGGGCTGAATTTTACTGCTGTCTCAAAGAACCAGAGCTGTGGAGGGTCGGCTTCCACACCCACCTCTTCCCCACTCTGACCTTCTTTGCTTATCTGGAGCTCACTAGGTAGGGCAGGCCCCTCGAGACTGTTCCAAGTAGTTTTGTTTTTTAGAGCTGAGTCTTTTGCCAACCACAGTCATTTGAGAAAGCCACCAGGTCCTTGCCGGGAATCTGCTGGCAGTGGCCTGGCCTTGGTGAGGCAAGGCGGCCAGGGGAAGGCAGCCAGGGGCAGGTCTGTGAGCTGACCCCTGTGCTTGGACTGCAGCGCTCCCGGCTGCACACCCAGCCTGCTCCCACAGACCGAGCCCGCCCCAGCTCCGGACTCAGCTTGGAGTGGAGCCTGGTTAGCTGAGCCCCAGCTGCAGCAGGGCGCCAGTGTCTGCACCACTCCTCGCTCAGGTGCCACAGCCTTAACCTCTGTATCCACCCCAGCCCCAGGCGTCCCCACTGCGGTCTCAAAGCCCCCACTGGATGAACGAATGAATGGTGGGGACTGTTTCCAAAGGAGAGGGCACCGGGTCCTGGGTGGCATTTCTGAGTGAGTTAGAAGAGAGAGCCGCGGACGGTTCCTGTCATCTCGGGCCCAAGTGCAGAACAAGACAGGCCACTGGCCGCATCGGAGGCCCAACGCCTTTGCACAGGCCAGGAAGGTCCCTGGACAAGACGGCAGTGTTGATTTGGAACCTCCATCTCCTGTTCTTCCCACCTGCCACAGGGGGTCTGATCCACCGTCTCTTGCTTCCTGAGTCCATTTGCCTGGTGTGACAAAATTCCTGAGATGGAGTGGTACGTAAACAAGGCACAGTTGTTGCATCTGGCTTTTAGGTGAGTTCTAGGGATCAAACTCAGGTGGCCAGGCTTCCATGGCAAATGCCTTTACCTGCTGAGCTAACTCTCAGGCCCACACAAATTGTTTTTAAACAAAATACTATTTTTCATGCAAGAAAATCATCCCAAGTGCTAAAAAGCAATCACATGTGGATACAGACCTAAAAGGCAAAAAGCAGGGCTTCACACATCTGAGAAAAAATGTAGAAAGCTCAAGGAGTTAACCTGGGATAAGGAAATGATTAAGACAAGCAACATAGTACCATGAGACAGTGCACTGGACAGACTCAGCTGCAGTATGCCTGTGAATTTCTGTTCCTCAGAAGATATGACAGGGGAGGCTGGAGAGATGGCTCGCTGGTGAAGAGCACTGGCTGCTCTTACAGAGGACTTGGATTTGATTCCCAGCACCCACATGGTGCCTAACAACCATCTGTAACTCCAGTTCCAGGGGATCCAATGCCCTCTTCTATCAAGGGTACCCTTGCACACATTCAAGCAATATATTCAAATAAATAAATAAAATCTTTTTTTTTTTTTTTTGAGATAGGGTCTCCCTATAGCCCCAGCTGGCCTGGAACTCACTCTGTAGGCCAGT
>VZQC01012167.1:599016-648394 GCA_009823505.1 Rhizomys pruinosus
AAAAAAAAAAAAAAAAAAAAAAAAAAAAAAGTGACAAAACAAGATGGTAGCTTTGCCGATAACCTACCCAGTCCGATAACCTACCGGCTCACATCATTAATCCATTCCCGAGGCTCAGGTCCCCAGCCCAAACGCATCCCACTGGGCCTCACCTCTCACACTGCTACATGGAGGAATTAGGCCTCAAAGGGACTCTTGAAGAGGATCACTGTATTCAAACCAGAGTGGAGGTTCTGGGCTCATTTTCTTTTTCCCCATTACTCAGCATCTTCCCTGTGATCAAGGTCACCAAGGGAGCAGGTGGAGAGCTGCGTGATGAGGGCAAGTTTCTCTAGTTTTTCATAAGGACAGGTCTCACCCAGATCTGTTCCATCCTATTCTAAAAGGCTGAATGTACCTCTGGGTATGTTTCACAAATGTGCCACTTCCCCTGACCTGGCCAGAGGTGCTTGCCCCTGGAGTCACTCCTTGAGGGTCTGTAGAGTCCACTCAGCAAGGCTCCCCCCCCCCCTTTAAGTGCTGGGAAGCCAGGGGGAAGTAGAAGGCCAGGGGGAGGTAGGTAGTGAGTGGGAGGAACAACTGCCTTCTGGGGGAGCAGGGCAAGGTGGGACTAAAGACAACACACAGATGCTGGGGGCCTCTGCCAGCAGCTGACAGTTAACATCGGGCTTCAGAGGGAGGCACCGCAAATGCTGTCTCACTGGCCAGGTGCCTGTCGGGGGAAATGCAGGAGAATGGCAAATCAGAAAGGGAATTCAGTTCTGCCATCCAGGGCCCTGCGGGGACCATGCTTCCATCTTCCTTCAGTCCTCCGAAATTCCCCCACCAGGGCCAACCCCTCATGTTATATTCAAAATGGGCACGTTACTTTCACCTCACTGTGACAGAATACCTCACGGAATAACTTATGGCTTATGGGTTCAGAACTCGTGGAGGAGGGGCCCATGACGGCCTGAGTCCGTGGTGGACGAGGAAGCAGAGAAAGCCCTGAACCAAGGACTAGGTAATAACCTTCAAAGCCCTGCCCCTGGTGACCTACTTTGGCCATCTAGTACGTTATAAAGGTTCCGAGACTGCCCGAAACAGCGCCATCAGCTGGAGAACTTGCAGACAACAAATTAGCCTGTGGGGAGATTTCTTATTCAGCGCCAGCCTCAGTATTTAAATCTGGAGTCCTTAAAGCAATGGCCTGGGTTTACACCGGCTGTTCTGTGCTGTTTCCTGGGCAACCAGTCTAATCCTACCGCTTTCCCTGCTGTTTCCCACCTGTGTGCAGGTGAGCACAACCAGGAATGAGGCTTCTCCATCCCCACCTGGCCTGCCTTCTCTCTCCTCAGCCTCCATGGCTTGGAGCGCAGGTAGTCAAAATTAATCACCGCTGAGGTGGCAGCAGCAGTGCTGATCCCTGGCTCCAAGCCAGGCTGTCAGGATGTGCGTCAGAAAATGCCAGTGAGTGAAATAATTCCAGAGTAGAGTGAGTCACCAGGGACTCAGGACAGGACAGGGCCCAAGTCATATGGGGAGCCAGAGGGCAGCTAAGTAGGGTGCGTGTGCGTGGCTTGGCCAGGCACTGAGAATGCTCGCCTGTCCTAAATGAGAACAGGTGGTTTACCCTGCACTGTGCTCAGTCTTAGAAGCAGGAAGGGATCTGAGCAGGAGGCCAGACTCCTGGTCACGCCCCTGGCTATGGTAACTAAGGCCCTCACCTGGTTCCCATAGGCTGGGCTTGGATCTGAGCCTTAAAACCCAACAGGCCTGCTATTTCCTCACACTTCCCCTCCCAGGGACCTGGCCACTGCCAGGATACTGCAGGATACCTCTGACCGCAAACGGGGAATAGTGGCAGGTCAGCTGAGCCCCGAAGGAGACACAGCAGGTGTGTCTATGCCCCCTGGGCTTGGCTCTGTACCTGGGGAAAAGACAGAGGGCTGTTCCCGCTCCAGTTCCGTCTCCCCTGCTCACTTCCAGCACTTCACGCAGTCTATAGTCTATAGCTCTCAGCAGTGAGTCCGTTGCTAAGGGAGACAAGACAAAGATGGGGGTGAAGAGCCTGATGCTTGACCCATCAGGGTGCAGCATCCCCTGAGCTATGGCCCAGCAGCCATCTATGGCAGCCAGGCTTGAAACAAGAGACAAAGAACTTGTGCCTGCTGTGGGAGTAGCGGGGTGTGTGTGTGTGTGTGTGTGTGTGTGTGTGTGTGTGTGTGTGAACAGTAGCCCTGTGCCAGCACAAACGTGGGGATCCATTCTCTTCTTAGGACCGTGGCCAGGGTGGAAGAAGAGTGGGGCAAGGGGGACCTAAGCAGATGTCACACCCTCCCTTCCCCTCCCCCACTGAATTCGTATCCATCAAAGGGGCCAGGGACCAGGGTGGAGCACAGTGACAGTTTCTGATGTTGGGGCCACCCTGGCCTTCATGGTCACTTCATCTCCTGTCCCTCTTAGTTTCTAGGGCCCCTACCTCTGCCTGACATGCCCTAGGAAAGCCCCACCTTTGCTAGTGACTCCAGCCTTTGGGGACAGCTTGCCCTTGTTGGACCACAGGTTCTGGATGGGCCCTGAGTAGCCTCCCACATTTGAGGGACCCCCAGTCCTTGGGGCAGTAAGATCTGTGGACCTCCAAGGAAATGAGGCCAATGCCCAAGCCTTAATTCCCCCTTCCTATCCCCAGCCTCTAAAGTCTGTTCCTCTCTCCAGTCCCAGCTGACCTGAAGCTTTCTGGATTGGAACCAAACCCCTACTTCCATCTCAAGACTTGGGGTTAATTCCTTGCAATTAGGTGGCTTTAAGAAGTGATAGGGCTGGGGCTGGAGAGACGGCCTAGCGGTTAAGAGCACCGACTGATCTTGCAGAGGACCTGGGTTCAATCCCCAGCACCCACATATAACTCCAATTCCAGGAGAACTCCAGTTCCAGGGGAATCCGACACCTTCTTCTGACCTCCGCGGTGTTGCACAACAGGGGTGCACAAACCTACATGCAGACAGTACATTCATACACATAAATAAATAAAAAAAAATAAAATAAAAAATTTTAAAAAAGTGATAGGGCTGACACAAGGCCTGAGCCCAAGGCTTCTTGGGACCTACAGGTGTCCCAGATAGGTGGATATAATTTAGAAGTGGGCAGCTCTGAGTATGGTCTAAGGTAGAGAGGGGCACAGGCCTTACGCAAGTATCAGGTTGGCTGAAAGGGGCCCTGTGCAGTGACCACTTAAGGTTCTTGCTGACCATGTTACCATGCACTTTGGCCCCAGGCTATAAATTCAGGAATTTTTCTATTTTGTCCCCTTTGCCCTACCCCCAGGCCACATGTCCTCACCTGTAGCATTAAGACCACCCAGGCCCTCACTGTTCACTGCCGTATCAGTGTTAAGCCTACCTGGATAGAAAAAAGCATTCCCGTATATTAGACTCTGTGAGGCAAGGTTGGCCCCAGCCCCACCCAGAGTGGTCTGGACGAGGTCCCCAGGCCTTCATAGCCAGACCATTCCTGCTTCTCTGCTCTCTGTCCCCCTCCAGCTATTGACTGTCTCTGATGGCAGACAGTGATTCTTGATAATATCACACTCCAGAATTCCAAAAATTGGGGGGGAGGGGGTCAACCAACTGCCTAGTTTAATCCAGTAAAGCCAAAGGGAGATCCATGAATCCCATACCTCACATCCCGAGTGGGAGCTGCTTCAACTTCTCTTTCCCTATCTGTAAGGAGTTGAGAACAGCATGTTATAGTCAAGCTGGAGGAGGCCTAGGGCTGCGTAGTCCCTTTGGGGAGACTCGGGGGATGAACACTCAGCATGTAGTGAGACCTGTGTTTGTCCTGCCTAACCCCTCTGCCTGGTGGGAACCCTCATGCTGCCTGCACGCCTTGTGACCCTGGGAAATCCCATCCCCTCTGGGAGCTTCCATTTTGATTTCTTTCTTGGCTAAATGGGGATGATGATGATGATAATGACAGACGACGACAATGATGATGATGATGACAGTGATACCTCCTTTTTTTACTTAAGATGCAAATTTTTATTCACTTTATGCTTATCAATAGTATATATGTGAATATGTGCAGAGTGAAATAAAGCATGCAAAGACTAAACGGGGAGCTGTGACTGAGGGGAGAACTGTGAGTTTTTGTTCTTCTCATTTCTAGGCTTCCTATAACACACTTTCATTCTTGTGTTATCTGTTATTTTTTTTTTTTTTAGTTATCTGTTATTATTAAGCAAATTGTCCCAAACCTTGGAGGCTTAGACAACAAACGTCTATTTTCTCACAGTCTTGTGATGGAATCCAGACAGTGTTGCCAGGTGCGTCTGCCTCAAGACTGCAATCAGCAAACAAGGGACAGAGGCAACGAGGGATCCCCCCCTTCCAGGTGCACTGACAGGATTCTGTTCCTCAGAGGTCATCATGTTGAGGACCTTGTTCTCCCCTGGCTCTCAACCAGTAGCCCACCTACAGTCCTTGTCATTTGGCCACTCCACAGTAGTGCCTAAAACATGGCATGGGACACAGCCCTTCAACCTTCCAATATGGACCGAAGACCAATGTCTCTCCAAGAATCCTCCAAACCCTCAGTGCCAGATGGGTACCACTGAGACTTCCAGCTTGTGGATTGAGAACCACTGGGGTTTCAACCTCCCCAGAGTACAGACCGCCACCGTCGGACCACCCATGCTGCACCACGGAGGCCAGCACAGGAAGACCAAGACAAGATACAGTGTCCACTGGACCCCTCCTGGTGACCACGGGAAGGGAAGATCCCAGTATGGAGCACAAGGACAGGACCGATGGCTGCCCCGGCTCGCCAAGGAGGAGCCCCCAAACACTTCCTTAAGGAAAACATGACTTCCCTCAGCCAGCACAGTTCATCATCCAGCAAACCCCAGGCAGGAACCCGGAGCACAGACCATGGAGGAGTGCTGCTTACTGACCTCTCTCCTGGCCCTGCTTTCTTCTACAACACAAGACCACCTATCCAAAGGGGGCACAACCCACAGTCAAGAAAACGGCCTACAGACTGCCACAGGGCAGTCCCATGGAGGCAATTTGATACCTCCTTCTTAAAGGATTGTTTGAAGCTTAAATGAGGCAGTTCATGGAGTACAACACTGGGCATATAATAAGCACAGAATAGATTGTAATTGTTCTCATTTAATGTAAGGTTCTTGATGGCCTGGATCACTAGCATCCTTGTCACTTCATAATCTCCACGACCTCTAGCCTAATGTCTAGAACCAGTTGGAGCTTAATATGTATTTGGTGAGAAAGAGGATATAGGCAGGGTGAGTGGTCAAATGTGGCTCACCATCTCTAGATAGTGAGTGGGCTGGAGGGACAGTGGGGCCGCTAAAGGCTGAGGCTAAGAACTGTCCCCCCCCCAAAAAGAGAAAAGCAGAGGCTCAGTTAAGCAGTGTGCCTGGCTTGTACAGGCTAGTCACACATCTTGGCCTGGAAAGGTTGTTAGTGCCCTCTATACAACTTCTGCTCCAAATACCGAAATGCAGCCTGTGTCCAGGACACTCGGGCAGGACCCAGACTTCGAAGCTCCCTGCAGGATGAGGGTGGCAGAGTGTCCTCCACTCCAAGCTCCTCTTAGGACTATCTACCCTAGGCTTCTACCCACAGCTCAGGTTCTCAGAGAACTTGCCCTGGCATCCCCAGTAGCAGAAGGAAGAGGGTAAGTCTGGTGACCAACGGTGAACTTTGCAGAGGACGTGGTAAGCCCCAGACAAGCAAAGTTGGGGCATGTGCTTCCAGTGGGCAGCCTGGCAGCAGCCCACACTCCCTCGCTTCTGCCTCGGCATCCGCCCCATGCCATCTGGGTCCTGCCTGGTCCATGGAAAGCTCCCAGCACCAACTCCTTCTCCTTTCCTACATGCAAGTTGGGTCCCTGTGTCCTGGTGGCAGATCCCTTGTGGCTTGGCTCCCTGTCCACTTCCTGTCTCACTGGTTCCTTTGCTGCCTGGTGGGAGAGGGCTTAGGCCAAGTGTGAGCACAGAGCCTGCAGAGAAATCTTCGCCCATGACAAGTCAAAGTGGCTTTTCGGCTATCTCCACCCAGCACTTCCTCCAATTTTAGCCACTTAAAAGCCATTCCTGGGGAGGAGTCGGGTTTCTGTAGGTAATCGAGTGACCCTGAAAATGGCTGCTGATTGACTAGGGAACCTGACAGATGGCTGTGGGGGTCCTGAGGAGGTCAGAGATTCTGCAGCTGCCTTTGGGGTTCCATATCACTGTCACTACCTCAAAAAACTTCTGGCCAGCAGCTTCTGCCCCATGCCCTTGAGCACCATCCAGGGTTGAACAATGCCTCTTAGGATCCCTGGTATCCCAGCTAGTCACGCGCCTGCTCGTCTGATAAGCTGTCCAAGCCAAAGCTACAGGCATTTATTTTTATAGAGTCTTAGCACAGGAGGCAGGGAAAGGGAGAGGACAGCAACAAGAGAGGAGAATGAAAGGGAATGAGGGGGAAAGAGGACCACCAAGCCTGAAAAGGGAGGTGGGCTGAGTGTTGGATGGATTCCAGGCTTCATGGAGAACAGGGAGCTCTGCAGAGCTTGAGTGAGTTCTCTTCTGCCTGTCAAAGGTCGTGGCCAAAGACCCCACAGGAATCCCTCAGGTTAATCACCTCATTTTTTCTGAGGACTCCGTGGGGACAGGAACCCAGTTCCTGACAGTACCAGAGCAGTTACATCATTCTCTTTTCTGTATCCTTGGCGATCCAGGTACCAGGAAGGCTCCCTAGGATAGGGAAAGGCAGGGTCCAGCCTGGAACTCCCTTCGGAAACTCAGGGTAGGGGTGAGGACCACCATCCCCTCATGGGTAGCCCCAGTAATTCTACAGCCCAGGTCAAAAGCAGCTGAAACCTCAAACCCATGCTTTGTACTAACATCCAGAAATGCATAGGGGATTCAATTTCAGGCTAAGCTGACATCGGAACCTTCCAAGTGTTGACTCCATAAACTGTCCTCCCAGTAAGACATCCTCATTGAAGCCAGCCTGCCTGCAACGAGTGTCTATTTTAACCTGTCCTGTACCTTTCACTGGAAGCAGAACACAAGCGTACATACTCCCAGTAGATGTGACTGAAAGTCTACACAAGCATCCCCATGCTGACACTTAGGCTAAGCCCACCTGTTAGGCTAACCCTACCAGCCCTCTAGCTTCCTGGAAGCACTAGGGGGAAAGCAAGTCCAAGGGAAGAGACCCACGGCTCTGGAATGCACATTCCCCCCCCCCCATGCCTCATAGACACCCATGGGAAACAGTTGGGCTTTTTATAATCTTTATTTGTTAACAGTTGAGGCTATTTTTGTCCCATGTGGCAAGAGATGCCAGTGCCTCATGAAAAAAGTTGTGAAAAACACAAGTCTATTTTGGGGTGATCACCCTCCTCAAATCCTTGCATCCCCCAGCTCCACAGGGTTCTGGGGACAGGGCCTGCCCTTGCCAGGGAGGCTTATGGGAAGCTAAGGATTCTTGGGCCTGACAGCACTACATTCCCCCCACCCCATTCCATTGTACCTTCTTGGCCTATGAAATGAATGGGGACAGAAGAATCACTACCTAGTTTCAACTTGGGTATATCCCAGCCTGCCTAATGGTGGTTTCAGGCTCTGTCCAGAGAAAGTCCCCAAGAGGCTTGGGTTGGCACCACACCATTGCTGGGTATGCTATGGAGCCTGGCAATAATGGTGGTTCTCACAGCTCTTTGAAGACATAAACCATCAAGGGCTCAAATTTCTTGCTAAATGAAGAACTATTTGAGAGCCATAGAAAATATCTCAGAAGGGCCTAGACCAGCCATGGGTAAGGCGGGCTGGGGGAGTGGGCTAAGGCTCTGGGGCTGGAGAGATAGCCTAGCGGTTAAGAGTGCCGACTGCTCTTGCAGAGGACCCGGGTTCGATCCCCAGCACCCACATGGCGGCTAAGAACCGTCTGTAACTCCAATTCCAGGAGAACTCCAGTTCCAGGGGAATCTGATACCCTCTTCTGACCTCCGCGGCATTGCACGACACGGGTGCACAAACCTACATGCAGACAGTACATTCATACACATTCAAAAATAAATAAAATTAAAAAAATTTTTTTTAAAAAAGGCTCTGCACATCCTCTGCCAGAGGGGAGCAGCTAAAGACAGGCCACACCAGATTGCTAATGGAGTCTTCCTGTCACTGCGTGGCTGCAGGCCTTCTGCAAGGGGCTGGCTGGCCTTGAATGTCCATCACATCAAGAACTTTTCTCTCGTGTTTCCTGGTCCTAGCTCCCCTGAGCTCCCTTCCGTTTTGTCAGGTGACCCCCTAGGGCCTAGGTGGAGACCATAGTGGGTTAGACTCTCAGAATTTCACCTCTAACCTTTGACTGTTCTATACATGGGGACCAGATGGCTGGGATACAAATAGAAGTTGGGTTCCTGTTACCCAGGGGTGTGGAGCCATGAGGGTCAGCACATGGAAGTTTGGGAATCCTCTGAAGGATTTCAGTACTGGAAGAAATGGTGAGGAGGTGACAGAGCCATCTGCTGTCTTCGCACAGTGCCACTTATGCCCTTGTCCCTGCTGGAAGACCAGAGGGATTACGCTCCTGATCCAAGGTCAAGTAGCTGTTTTCAAGGTCAGCATCAGTGAGGTGACAGTTACCTCTCTGCTCCGGTTTCTTTCTCACTCTTGTCTTTCTCCTGCTTTGTCACTCGCTACCCTGCCCCTGGGGACTTGACACAAAGTCAACTATTCCCATTTCAGGAGTTAGCTCTCTCTTTCTACCATGTATATCCTTGAACTCAGGTCCTCAGGCTTGATGGCAAAAACCTTTACCCTCTGAGCCATCTCCACTACCCCCTCAACCCTCCCCCTTTAACAATTCAATGCCGACTGCTTCCAAGGGTGTCTTTTGTTGCTGTTTTCTTTCTTTCTTTTTGCTTGTTTGTTTTCTTTGAGACTGAGTCTACCTGTAGCCTCAGCGGGCCTGGAAGTCCCTATGTAGACCAGGCTGGCCTCCATCTTACAGAGGTCTGCCTGCCTCTGCCTTGGGAATGCTGGGATTAAAGGCATGCAACATCATCCCTAGCACTCAAGGGTGTCTTGGTTGACTTCTCTAAGGCCTTCTTGACCATTTCTGAACTCTCCAGACATTCTAGAAGTTTCTCTGAATGAACTAGATCCAAGACTGTGACTGGCTGGCTGAAGGTGGGGAGGGTTGCGGAATTAGATTCTCTTTCTTTCATTCCATCCTTTCCAAATACCTCCCTGCCCATTCTCAGCCTTAGCAACCCTCAGCTCATGGTTGTTGAGTCCTAATTTGCTCAGGAGTTGCTCCCGTGAAAACGGTGGCCAATCACATCTAGACCTTCCATGCTTGGTACCCAGATCTGACGTTACTGCTGCCATAAACCTTGAAGGTCACAGGAACATTTGTCCATGAGAAAATTAGTCCAGAGAGGACAGAGTTTGGTCAAATATCTCACAGTTTCATGACTGACAACTGGCTGCTCTTTGCCAACTCACTAAGCCAGGTCAGAGTGGGCTGGAGCATGGCCCTAGTATCAACCTCATGGCTGGCCTCTTGGCTCCCCAGGGTGACCCTTGGGGTTCCCAGGCTGGTGTCAGTCCTCTGAGCTTGTACAGCTGGGCTATGTCTTTGCCCTGGGTAGAGCCCTCCACTTGGGCTGACTTTGGGTGAGTCACAACACTCTCCCTCCCATTCCCTTCCCTGTCACCTCCCATCCTGCCCTCTCCCTTTCTGTGCACCTTCATCAGGAGTCTGGAGGGAACCCGCACCATGGAAAGCCGAAGAAAAGCCTGGTACAGCCCAAGGAAGACCTCTCCAAACAGCATGTGAGCGGCCACTTCGTGGTACTGTCCCTGCCCCCCTCCACTTCATCTCTACAAACTTCTGCTCACCCATCAAATATTTATTGACTATTGTGGCTACGGGCACTAGATTAGCATGACAAATCGACAAATAGTCCTTTGAATATGCATGTCTTTCCTTAAAGGTGTTCTCAGTACTGAGAAGGAAAGAGAGACCGAGTGTGAGGCAGCAGAGTGACTGGAATTACTAGGGGAGCATAGGAGAAGATAGGGGAAGTCTGGTCGGATGGGGTTGCTGATAGGAGGCTTCCTGAAGGAAGTTACATCCAGGCTGATTTGAAGGGTAAGGAAGCATTTTGGGATTCGAGGGAGTGGGAAGGGACTGTTTCTGCAAAGGCACAGGAGGATGGTTTCTTCCTCCTTGTGGGGACCTAGTGGTGGCCTTAGCCTGGCCAGGGGGCTTCCTCTCCTTGCCTAGGCTCTGTGTCTCAAAGCACCTCAGGTTTTGCTTAAGATTTGTTCCTGAGCTTTGTCCCCAGACCTGAGTGGGGATAACACCTGCTCAAGTAGGAACACTGATGGGGAACATGGGAGCGGGGGTAACTCCAGGAAAGGGGCACCAAGAACACGTGCTCATCAGCCTGCCCAGCTGGGAGGCTGAGCTGCTTGTTCAGCACACAGATCACACAGGCTGGAGGAGGGATGAACAGAGGGGTCTGCAGAAGTTGGGTTGGCCTTGGAAGCAGTGGTTTTAGCCACAGGAAGAAGGCAGTGCCGGCACTGGCCAGCACCTGGAGACAGTGTGTATTTCCTGAGAATCAGAATGGAGGTTTCTCTCCTCAGCTAATCCTCAAGCTCATGAGCAAGCATTGGCCCAGTGGGAAAACAGCAGCCTTGTGATGGCCTGGAGGAAGGTGGTTGTAGGGATAGAAAGAGGAGGGAACCTTCAGGGAACAGGTTCAAGGGGGGTATGCAATGAACAGTTTTAGTGAGGGAAGGGACGCTCCTGGAACAGGAGACTCTGGAATTGAACCTGTTGGAATTCCATGTTGCCAGGAATCCCTTAGGTTGCAGCAAAGCACTCCCCCCAGGACAAGAAAGTAAGGCTGTAGTGGGCAGGAGAGGGGGACGCAGAAGCCCAGATAGCTAGTGAGGCCATAGAACAAATAGCTAGTTCTGAAATGCTACCCAGAAGCGTGTGTGTGTGTGTGTGTGTGTGTGTGTGTGTGTGTGTGTGTAGAAAAGAGGAAGAGGGATAGAATGAAAAGAGGAAGGGAGGGTGAGGGGAAGAGTGATAAAGTATCGCTGGAACTCCAGGCCCTCCTGAGAAGAACAGTGAAGGAAGGAAAGCACGCTCCTGGGTCCAGCCATTCAGGTGAGAGGGCTGAGATGCTGCTGTCTTGCTGCTGCTGTTGCTGCTGCTGGAAGTTGAGAGCTAGTAATGGCAAGGGGTGCAGAATAGGCCATTGGCATCTCATGCTTTGCTGCTGGGAGAATCCAGCCTCAGGGATCTGGTATTGGAAGGTTGGGCAGAGACGAAGCTGGCATGGCAGAAACTCTCTGGTCCCAGAGCTGGTGTGTGGCTGCTGAGCAACAGGGACGGTGGAGCTGAGGGTCTGGGATAGTCCAAGCCAGCCCTTTCAAGACCTGGTACCTGTCACAACTGGGGCGCAGTGGAAATGGGAACATAGTGGCGATCCACCCCTTATGTCAAGAATATTCCATTACCCAAGCATGAGGAGGGGAGCAGGAAGCAGCTACCTGAATACCCCAGTTACTAAGCTGGAAATGAGGGGCCGCTAGGATCCCTGTAGATTGCCTTAACAGAGAAGGCTGCAGAGGCCCCTAGACAGCAGGGGTTGAAACATAGGTGGGGCACCTTGACCAGGATCAGCAGCCTGAGGAGGAAGGGCTTGGAGGAAAATCGCCGTGTCAGGAGAGGATCGAGTGGGCTCTGACTGGGAACGCCTGAAAGGTGAGGGGACGAGAAGACGTGTTTGGGGAGAAGCTGAAAGGGGTGAGTGTGCGCAGAGGCACGGCTGGGTCCCGGCCACCCCCAGCCAAGTGCTGGCTCTCCCTGAGCCACTTTACTGTGAGCAGCTTTATAATTTCATTTGATGCTTGCATTGGCTCAAGACCAGTCCCCAAACCTACATCTGAGAACCCCATGGACCAGTCTGGTGGAGGTTCTCAGGCTGAGCTGCCTTTCTCTCCCAAGAGGTACAGGCATGGGCTCAGGGTTACAGGCCCAGGAGCAGGCCCACTGCTCCCCTGACTGTACACAAAGCTGTTCTCCTACTCCACGATGCACAGGGAATGTACATGCTGCCAGGACAGGTAAAAGGTGAGATCAGGAGTCACCCGACACCCAGGTGGCTCTCTGGAGCTGAGTGGAAAGACCACGATATGAGTGGGGTGGCTCTGGCCTGCTGTGGGAACCGAGAGATGTCTCATCTTGAGCTTCTTTTTGGTACACTCACTCTTCGGAGCATAGAAGACGGGACAAGCCTCTTCTGTGCCAAACATGGTGTGTGTGTGTGTTGGGGGGAGCACACCAGAGCAAAGTGTAGCTTCTTTCCTAAAGATGTATTTGAACTCCTATTTCCTGTTTATGGAGGGTGAGTTTTGAACATTATAAAGTAGCACCCTTGGGGCTGGAGAGATGGCCTAGTGGTTAAGAGCACTGACCGCTCTTACAGAGGACCTGGGTTCGATCCCCAGCACCCACATGGCAGCTGAGAACCGTCTGAAACTCCAATTCCAGGAGAACTCCAGTTCCAGGGGAATCTGACACCCTCTTCTGACCTCCGGGGCATTGCACGACACGGGTTCACAAACTTGCATGCAGACAATACATTCATACAAATACAGAAATAAATAAAATAAAAAAAATAAAGTAGCACCCTTAGTCACAGTCAACCTCTCCAGCTCTGGAAAGTGGTTGGGGGTTCAGGAGGGTCCTCTAACACTTAAATACCTGCTATACATTGATTGAGCAAACACACTTATCACAAACACTGTGATAGGCAACTTCAAGTTGCAGTCATAAGCCCTTACAGATGAGAGGCATATTTCAGACAATACAATGTATGCATGTATGTGTGTATGTATGTATGTACGCATGTATTTGAGACAGTCTCACTATGTAATCCAGGTTGGCCTGAAACTTTCTATCCTCCTGAGTGCTGGGATTATAAATGTGTATCATCAAACCTGGCTTCAAAATTCAATTATTGTTTGAACTTTTTGGCAGTGTCTCTTCCTCATCATCTTTTGCATAACCTAATATCAAAATCTATCTGCATTTTCAGAGCACAAGTTGGAAGTGTGACCAAATGGGCGGAGGTGGGAGGCAGTTTGCACTTTTAATTTTTTTTTTTTTTTTTTTTTTTTTTTTTTTTTTTTGGTCTTTTTGAGACAGGGTCTCCCTGTAGTCCCGGCTGGCCCAGAACGCTCTACATAGATCAAGGCTGGCCTTGAACTCACAGAGATCTGCCTGCTTCTGCCTCCCGAGTGCTGGGATTAAAGGCATGCGCCACCACGCCTGGCTGCACTTTTAAAACTGTCTGGAAAGCCAGGCGTGGGGGTGCACGCTTTTAATCCCAGCACTTGGGAAGCAGAAGCAGGCAGATCTCTGTGAGTTCAAGTCCAGCCTTGATCTATGTAGAGGGTTCTGGGCCAGCTGGGACTACAGGGAGACCCTGTCTCAAAAAGACAAAAAAAAAAAAAAATGGGGCTGGAGAGATGGCCTAGCGGTTAAGAGCGCCGACCGCTCTTGCAGAGGACCCGGGTTCGATCCCCAGCACCCACATGGCGGCCGAGAACCATCTGAAACTCCAATTCCAGGAGAACTCCAGCTCCAGGGGAATCCGACACTCTCTTCTGACCTCCCCGGCATTGCATGACACGGGTGCACAAACTTGCATGCAGACAGTACATTCATACACATACAGAAATAAATACAATTAATTTAAAAAAAAGCTGCTCAGAGGCAATTGCCAAGATTGGTCACACAAGGAGTGGCCTGATTCTAGCAGTCTAGACCATCCTAACCAAACCAGCTTTGAAAAGAGAGGCTTCTGTCTGATGGATATGATGGATGGCATTGGAATAATTTTATTTTATTTTAGCTTTTTGATTTTTGGAGTCCAAGTCCCACTTTGTAGATCATCACAGCAATCTTCCTGCTTCGGCTTCCTAAGTGCTGGGATTACAGATCCGAGACCTCGTACCTAATTTCCAGAAGGTTAAATCCAGACGGAGGACCAAAAGAAACCATAGATAGGGTTTCTGTGGCCAGTATTTTCGCAGCATTGTTTGCAAAGTTGAGAAGCTACTAGTAAACTCCCTGTCACCTCGGATCCGGATAGGGTGGGGACTTTTGAAGAAGGCGTAGATGACAAACATGGCAGGGACCCACAAAGAAAGCTCACTAAGGACCCTGGCAGTCAGCGGCATAGCCCATAGCTGCAAGGTTGATGGAGAAAGACCGTTAAGTGCTCGGGAAAACCCCAAGGAGACCGAGGATGAAAACGCTGCTGTGTGTGACCCTGTGGCAGTTGGTAGAAGAGCCTGGCTTTAGGAGAAACTGAGGAAAACCTTTCCGTGGTCCTCTAACTCGCATCCCTTCCAGGGCGCACCAGGATGCCTCTGAGTTTCTTCCTAGCCTCCTGGAGGAAAGCGTTGTGGGAGTCCTGCGAGGTTTTGCGCCCAGCCGGGTCAGGAGGGACCACCAGCCTTGGCTCCCAGGAAAGAGGAAAGGAGGCCGGGAGCGCGGGAGAGGAGGCCGGGTCGGGGGCGTGTCACAGGCGTGGCCTCCGGGCGTCCAATCCCCTTCGCCTCCCGCCTTTTCTCCGCCCCCTCCCCTTTCCACCAACGGCGCGCCGCGGTGGGCGGTCCTTGTTCCTGCTGCCCTGCCATTCCAGGGTGAGATTTTTTTTTTGCCTTCTTTTTTTTCTTCCCTTTTTTTCTTTTTTTCTTTCCTTTTTTTGTGAATGAAAAAAGGAGGTCGCAAGCTGTCCCCCGGACTGCAGCGCTCGGCGTCTCCAGGCAGCGTCTGTGCGGCGCCGGCCTCGCCCCGCGCCTCGCTCTCCCGCGCGCCGCCCGCAGCCTCCGCAGCAGCGCAGCCGGGCGGCGGCGCAGCCCAGCGGCCTGAGGTCGGAGCGGCGGCGGCGGCGGCGGCCACGCGCAGCCAGACTCCGCGTGCCTCCATGACATTGGGCGCCCAGGGCGCGGGGAGATGCTGATCCGGAAGAGGCAGTGGCTGCAGTGCAGCGCGCGCGACTGCTCGCGGGCCGCGGGCCGGCCAGGGCTGCTCTGCCAGAGTTTCTGATCCAGCCCGGCCCGGAGCCCCAGCGCAGCGCGGCGGCGGTGGCGGTGGCGGTGGCGGTGGCGGCGGCGGCGGCGGCGGCGGCGCCCTAACTTGCACGCGCGGAGTGACCCCAGACATCTCACTAAAATGAGCGTGCTTAGCAAGAAGAGATGTGTTCCCTACACTAGAAATTACCCCGTCACGTGTAGTAGTGTAAGTAAATGATTGATTTCTATTGTGGCCGGGTTGCAAGCAGCCTCTGCAAACGCGCCGCCTCGCCTTCGCGCTGCCTCCTGCGTCCTCCCCTCCCCTCCCCTGCCTGTGCCCCTCCTGCCTGCCTTTGGGCTCCGCTCTCCCTTTGGGCTCTTGCCGAGGCTGCAGGGTTCAGAGGGGCGAGAGACTAACCTTTTCCTGGGTATTTCTAGGGAAAAGAAGATGTCTTGCTTTGGCGTGGCGTGCCCTTCTCCCCCATTTATTTATTTTTAAAATGTGTGTGTGTGTGCGCGCGCGCGCGCGCGCGCGCAGAGCAGCAAGTCAAGGGAAAAATAAGTTGTGAAAATGTTGCCTTTTCCTCTTTTTATTTTTTTATTTTTCAAAGCTCATGGAGTTTGGGTGTTTGCTGGTGGCGATGTTCCTTTGAAGTCAACTTCATTGTAGTCCTTCCAGCTGAGTTTCGGCAAACTGCTGGTGGGAATCTTGAGCTTTGTTTGTTAATATTTGGGTATCTTAGGATTGAGAAGGGTTATTCTGTATTTAGGCTCGTATTTTTGTTAATATGACCATTCAAGATCCCTTTGGGCCTTGCTTTACGTTATCTGCGTGGGAAGGATCCATCCATCCCTCCACCTTCACCCATATTACAATGTCAGCAACCCGGGTGGGAGCTCCCTTAATTCCAAACCCACCCTTTGTCTGCTCCTGTCCTTCGGATTCTCTTCCTAACCACCTTCCTTGATTTTTACCTTCACCTTCTGGATTTTCCTCCCTTTAAGATATTGTGAGATGCAGGATGTGGGATATCGGTTGCTAGGAGACAAGCCAGGCTCCCAGGGAGATTCTGTCGTTTCCTTGACAACCAGACTAGGGCAGCCACAAATGAACAAGCCTCCTATCAGCTGTGGGAGGGAAAGGGGGCCTTTCGAGCTCTGCAAAGTGTGTGTAAGGGGTGGGTGGGAATGGGAGCCTATGAGGGTGGTAGCTAATTTGAGCACACCTTCACATCTTTGCTGGACTGAGTCCAAAGAACCGGGGAAGCAGTTGTACAGTTTGTTTCTGAAGAGAAGACAGCAATTTAAAGACAAGAGTTAGGGGAGGGAAGATCGGGGACTTTGGGATTGTCGGGAAGCAAGCAGAGTGAATTGGGGGTTGTGATGTCTGGGGTAGGGTGGCTCAGAAGGCAACTGTGGGGTAAGGTCTGGAGTCATTGAAGGAGAGAGTGCAGAGGGAAAGAAGTTGGGAATCTCACTGAGTGGGTTGTAGCATCAGCAGCAATCCAGAAAAGTAGCTGTATTCCAGAGCAGAAATTATATCACTGTTGGCATGTTGTCTCCAGGACAGGATCCTTGCCTAAGACAGGCCTGCTTAGACAAAGAGTTCTGCTGGCTTAATTGGGCCAGGCTGTATCTTAAAGAGAGATATAATTACACATATGGATATGCAATCTAGCATTATATAATACTATATTACATAAGAAGACAAATGCCTCCTTTCACCCAGGCTTTCTTGGCATGAATTTACTGAATTTCAAGAAGTTTCTCTCAACGCCCTCGTACCCATTTTTCCAGAAGAGACTGTCGCCTTTTTCTAGATAGGACAAGGAGGCTTGCAGTTTAGGACAGGGGTGCCATGGGTGGTGGATGACCCAAAGTGGGGAGGCAGTTGGCGGATGTGTAAGTTCCAGCGATTCAGCCAGGCCGCTTCCTAAACTCATGACCAGTATTTCCCTGTCTCCTACTTGTTGGTTCTCTGTCCCCTGCTGAACTCTGGAAGCACAATCAAATAAAGTATGCTTGAGTCTTCATCTTCAGCCGCTGAATTTGGACATGGCCCTGGCTTTAAGAACTGAGGCCCTCCTCTGTGCCTTCTCCCCCCCTTCACTTCCAAACCTTCATGCTGTCTAAACTACACAAAGAGGTTCTGTTGGTCTGTGGGTTTCTCTCTTTATCTTACTTTGTAGGTAGGATTCTGTTTTCGTTTTGTTTTGCTTTTTGTTGTCCACTTGCTAAAGCGGAAACCACTTCCACGTGACTCTTCCTGGTACCCACACATCCCTCAGCTGTCTAACAGGAAACCAGGACTATATTAAGTGGGATTCCCTGTCTTCAGCCCAGGAGGAAGAAGAGGGAGGAAGAAGCTGATGCCTGGTGGAGAGGACCAGGAGGGGCCCAGGAACGATGCAGATGGTTGCCATGGAGAAGGAGGCCAGGCTTGCATGGAGACCCCTCATAGCTAAGGGTCCATCCAGATCCTGTAAAATTCCAAGGAAGAGGAGGAACTTGTCTCATTGACAAGTCCTTGCTGCACTTTTTGCTGAGGTTGCCGAGCTGTATCCACTCGCGCAAATCCCAGTTGCCATCATTACTTGAGAATTTCTGCATTCCTGCATGTTGGCATCCAGTTACAGCCTGGCAGGACCAAGCTTCTCTGCTGCCACTGGTGGCCCGACTCTGGTCTGGATGGCTCAGCAGCAAGGTGCCTGGGCAGCCTCCAGGTCTCCTCTGCACTCAGCCTTCCTGAGCCTGGGAAGGCTTGCTCCACATGCCTCTAAGCGCAAGATGACTCTTGCTGCACACAGAGAGTAGCGGGCTAGCCTGCTGAGTCTAAGTACACCTGCCTGTCCCTGCTTCTTCTCCACCCTGCTGAACACTTCTAGAAGGGCGGATGCCAATGGAGAGGCTGTCCTCAAAGTCTCCACAAGTCTAGGGCCCTGGTTTTTGAACCACTGACATGACATTTCAACTACAGAAGGGCTATCTGTCCATCTGAGCGAGCCCTTTCTGGTATGGAGAAGTTACTTCTCTGTCCATCACCAAAGGAAACTGAGGCAGAAATTCAGGTCAAGCTTGGCCCGTTGCTTCTTCTCGCACCCAATTTTCCATGGAGACAGTCTGGCCAGCTTCTGTCCAGAGTGCCAAATGTTTGGGTCTTCAATCTGAGCTTCCTCCTTTCTGGGAGGTGCACCACGTGGGAAGTACAAAGGAAGTAGATCTCACTGTGGGGGGCTGGATGTGGGGTTCTGGAGAACCTAGACAGAGGATGGGAAAGCCCACATGCCATGGAGTGTATCATCCCAGCCTGTAGCTCCCTCCATCTCTGTCTCAAAGTGGGCCTTCAGTTGAATGAGACACTTGGGGAGTGTGACAGAACCAGAGTAGAAGAGGGAGGCCTGAGGCCTCAGCCGGTACATAGAAGGTCTCCTATTCAAAGAGGCTGCCAGGGAAACTTCTCCTACCCCATAAAAGAGGATGGATTGAGCAGGCTGGGTCTTGGAAATCTACCATGTGAGTGGGCCAGGGAAAATGGCGGACCCTGGGAGAGCTGCTGCTGAGCCTAACATGTCCATTAAATTTTAAAGTGTCTCAGCCCTGTAGCATGCTGGGAAGGGGTGGAGACCTGGCCCCAACTCTGCTTCTCTCAGCTGTTTGTTCTGCTGCTGCTACGGCCCCAGGGAAGAGGAGGAGGAGAGAAGAGAATGAGTGAGCTACCAGGCAGGCATTCTTCTTCTGGGGGAGTGGGAATAGGTCCAGGCTCAGAGAGCTCTGCCTTGGGATCTCTCGCAGGCTGCCTCCATCCAGAAGCCCAGCTGCAGGATGGCGGGGACCAGAGGGAGAGAAGTGCCATCGCACCTCTCAGCCTGAGTGAGCCCCTGTCTCTTGGGGCCACTGCAGGGTGGCTGTCCTGGATGTTCTCCACTCCTCTCTCCCTGTTGGCCCCAGCGCTTGCTGTGGAGACAAGGGAGTCTCCACAGTCAAGGGAGGGCAGCCTGTACTGGCCCTGGTCCTCAGGGGGCTAGCCTGCACTGACCCTGGTCCTCAGGGGGCTAGCCTGCACTGACTCTGGTCCTCAGGGGGCTAGCCTGCACTGACCCTGGTCCTCAGGGGGCTTGCCTGCACTGGCCCTGATCCTCAGGGGACTAGCCTGCACTGACCCTGGTCCTCAGGGGGCTAGCCTGCACTGACCTTGGTCCTCAGGGGGCTAGCCTGCACTGACCTTGGTCCTCAGGGGGCTAGCCTGCCAAACTGTTCTGATGTCTCCCTTCCTGCCCTGCAGGTCCCAATTAATGGATTCTGACATGGATTATGAAAGGCCAAACGTAGAGACCATCAAGTGTGTGGTGGTGGGGGACAACGCTGTGGGCAAGACCAGGCTCATCTGTGCCCGGGCTTGTAATGCCACCCTCACACAGTACCAGCTACTTGCCACCCATGTGCCCACGGTATGGGCCATTGACCAATATCGCGTGTGCCAGGAGGTAAGATTTTGAGGCTTTTGGCTGGGGTGGGGTGGGGTGGGAATGCCCATCCTGAACTGTAGCTTGGGGTCTCAGGAGCTCATGAGAGGCCCCTAGGGGTGGGGTGGTTGAAGCAGAAGGAGCCCCTGTAGAGAGGGCAGGGGAAAGTCCATCCCCAGGGTGGGAATCCTGACCATTTACATTTTCAGTGGTTATAGTGGCTGGGAGCCATGTCTTGTGCAATTGCAAGGTTAAAGTACTAGGAAATCCCGGGGCTGAGGATCGGAAAGGTGAGAGCCGAGAAGGGGAGAGATCTAATACTAAAGGATCTGGAGCTCATAAGTATGCAGCTGTAAGGAAAGCTGGGAACATGGGTAGGTTCCCAAGGAATCCCTTCTCTACCCACAAGCCTGCCCTCGTAGGTTATCTCCCACTTCCGACCAACTTGGAGCCTGCCCTTCCTATTGATTCTCCAGAGGTTTCACGTGGATGAGCAGGGTGTGCAAGACACATGCCAGCCCTGTCCTCTCCATCTCCTCACCCTCATGCTGCCAGGGACTCTCAAGGGTGAACCAGCATCTCTCTCAAGGGTGAACCAGCGTCTCTCTCAAGAACCATTTCCCTGTCTCCCCTGCCCCAGGTGCTGGAACGTTCCCGAGATGTAGTAGATGATGTCAGCGTCTCCCTGCGCCTCTGGGACACCTTTGGAGACCACCATAAAGACCGCCGTTTTGCTTATGGGAGGTAGGGAAGGCCTCAGCTGCTTAAGGGAGTTGTGAAGGAGGGGATTTCCTGCTTTTCCAAGAAACCGAGCCTTTCTGTGTTGTGGAAACTGGAAAGAAGGAGTGGAGAAAATATGGTGGGAGACAGTCTCTGGACTGGGGCAGCTGGGGCAGCAGGGGCAGCAGGGGCAGCATGGACTTGGAGTTCGGAGGCCTGGTTGGGTCCTAGCACTTCAACCTACTAGCTCTGAGTAGCTCTGAGCTGATTTTTCTCACTGTGAGAGAGAGATTCATCCTTCCTTCCTTCCTTCCTTCCTTCCTTCCTTCCTTCCTTCCTTCCTTCCTTCCTTCTTCCCTTTCTCTGTCCCTTCTCTTTCTTTCTTTCTTTCTTTCTTTCTTTCTTTCTTTCTTTCTTTCTTTCTTTCTTCTTTCTTTCTTCCCTCCCTTCCTCTCCCCTCCCTCCCCTTTCTCCCCTCCCTTCCCTTCCCCTCCCCTCAGTTGAAGCTAGGGCTCTACCACTGAGCTATATCCCCAGTCCTTTTTAAGACAAGACAAACAAAAAACAGTTTTGAGACAGGGTCTTCTTAAATTGCCCAGCTGACCTTGCACTGATGCTGGAGCCCAGGCAAGCCTGGAACTTGCAATTTTCCTGCCTTAGCCTCCCAGGTAGCAGGCCTGAACCACCACCAGGCCTGGTAAAGTAGTAATTTGTGCTGGGCGTGGTGATGCATGTCTTTAATCTCAGGACTCAGGAGGCAGAGGCAGGCGGATCTTTGTGAGTTCAAGGCCAGCCTGGTCTATATAGTAAGTTCCAGGACAGGTTGGGCTGCAGGGAGACCCTATCCCAAAAAGACCAAATATAGGTAATTTGTGTGTAAATGGGATGGGGCATGTGGGTGTGTACATGTTTGTGTGTATGTTCAGATGTGTGTGCAGGAGCATGCACTCGTGGGTGTAAACTATGGAGGCCAGAGGTTAATATCAGAATGTCTTCCTTAATCTCCTTTTACCTCTTTTGAGACAAGGCTTTTCGCTGAGCCTGGAGGCAGCATTTTGTTTAGTCTGGCTGGCCAAGTTCCAGTGATGTGCCTGTCTCTGCCCCTAGTACTGGGCCTCCAGGTGTACACAGCCTTGCTGGAATTTTTGCGTGGTACTAAGGATCAAACTGAAGTACTCATGCTTGCACAGAGGGAACCCCACTTTATCCCACTGAGCCATCTCCCCAGCCCCAAAACGGTACTTTTTAACTCACAAGATAGTGCAAAGCCAAAGGAGCCTTTGAATTCTAAAACAGCAGCATAAATTAGAAGCATGGTTGTTATACATTGGAAGATGGAAGGAGCCAGTCATAAGCCAGGGGTGGAGCTGTAGTACAGGGGAGGAGGGGCCAGGCATGTTTCCCTTTTTCTGGGTACAGGTAAACTGCCACCATCTTTCTCTACCTGTAACCTCTCTTTCCTACCCCAGATCGGACGTGGTGGTTTTGTGCTTCTCCATTGCCAACCCCAATTCCCTCCACCATGTCAAGACAATGTGGTACCCAGAAATCAAGCACTTTTGCCCCCGAGCTCCTGTCATTCTGGTGGGCTGCCAGCTGGACCTGCGCTATGCTGACCTGGAGGCTGTCAACAGGGCCAGGCGACCCTTGGCTAGGTAGGGGTTCTGGTGTGCAGGGAGAGGGAAGGAGCACCGGGGGAGGGCATGTCACCATGGATCCTGGGGGGATTCTTGTGTCTCTCCCTCCATTTGGAGTAAATTCACATCAAAACCAAGAAGCATGATCATTCATTCATTCCCTCATTCATTCCCTCATTCATCCTTCATGTATCTGTTGCACATATGCTGGGAACAGTATTGTGTAACACTCTGAGAGAAAAAGTAATGAGAAGACAGAATCTGAATGAAAATGTCCTATAATTTTGTTGGAGACAATACATTTCTCTAACCCATGGGTTCCACATCTGTGGATTCAACTAACTGTGAATGGAGAATGTATAGACTGTTCCCCCTGAACAAGACATAGTAACAGCTATTTACATAGGACTTGTATAAGTAATCTAGAAGTTATTTAAAGAGGAGTGGGGGTCCCACAGGTTATGTAAATACCACAACATTTTACATAAAGGACTTGAGCTTCCGTGGATTTGGTATCTGAAGGGGATCCTGGAACTGATCTCCCTTGGATACCAAGGAACAGCTGTATGTGAGTAGTCAAATTTCCTAAAGTGAAGCTTTGCATTCAAGTTATCTGAGAGGGAGGCAGTATCAGTGCTTGAACTGGGAAGGTCAATGAAGTCTCACATAGATAAGGACTCGAAGGCCAGGCAGAAAAGAAAGAGCCAGGAAACAGAGGGGTCAAGGGCATGGAACCCAAGCAGCTCTCCAGCCTGAGAAAGAATGGACAGGTTCCTTCTCCATCCCGAGTTTGATTTCCCTTCTTCAACTCATCAGACCCATCAAGCCCAACGAGATCCTCCCGCCAGAGAAGGGTCGGGAAGTGGCCAAGGAGCTGGGGATCCCCTACTATGAGACCAGCGTGGTGGCCCAGTTTGGCATCAAGGACGTCTTTGACAACGCCATCCGGGCTGCGCTCATCTCCCGTCGTCACCTGCAGTTCTGGAAGTCGCACTTGCGCAATGTGCAGCGGCCTCTTCTGCAGGCACCCTTCCTGCCCCCCAAGCCCCCGCCCCCCATCATCGTGGTGCCCGACCCCCCCTCCAGCAGCGAGGAGTGCCCCGCCCACCTCCTGGAAGACCCGCTCTGCGCGGACGTCATCTTGGTGCTGCAGGAGCGGGTGCGCATCTTTGCCCACAAGATCTACCTCTCCACTTCCTCCTCCAAGTTCTATGACTTGTTCCTCATGGACCTGAGTGAAGGAGAGCTGGGGGGCCCCTCAGGGCCAGGGGGCCCCCACCCAGAGGACCACCGGAGCCACCCTGATCAACACCACCACCATCACCACCATCATGGGCGGGATTTCCTTTTGCGAGCAGCCAGCTTTGACGTGTGTGAGAGCTTCGATGAGGCCGGAGGCTCTGGCCCCGCTGGCCTCCGCGCCTCCACCAGTGATGGGATCTTACGGGGTAATGGAACAGGGTACCTGCCCGGCAGGGGTCGTGTGCTTTCTTCCTGGAGCCGAGCTTTTGTGAGCATCCAGGAAGAGATGGCAGAGGATCCTCTGACCTTCAAATCCCGGCTGATGGTGGTGGTGAAGATGGATAACTCCATTCAGCCCGGGCCTTTCCGGGCAGTTCTCAAATACCTGTACACTGGGGAGCTGGGAGAGAACGAGCGGGACCTCATGCATATAGCCCACATCGCTGAGCTGCTGGAGGTCTTTGATCTGCGCATGATGGTGGCCAACATTCTTAACAACGAGGCCTTCATGAATCAGGAGATCACCAAGGCCTTCCATGTCCGCCGGACCAACCGGGTTAAGGAGTGCCTGGCAAAGGGCACCTTTTCAGGTATGAAGCATGCTCAGAAGGCCGGGTTGGGGGAAGAAGAGTGGGATGGGGGATGGGGGATGGGGAGTACTCCTGTGGTGTCTGGTTGACCTCTTAGAGTTCTGAGTTTGTTTCTGCCCCTCATGTCCACAAAATATGGCAGTTCTGCTGCTCAAGCCAAGAGCTTGGTTGTCTAATGCCTAGTGCTCACATCATGTGGCCTCACGAGGCAACTTAGTGGTTAGGGCTCATTGACTGTCCTCATGACCGATTCACCTGCATGTCCACCGTGTCCCTTATACAATGCCTCTTCTTCCTGACAGATGTTACCTTTATCCTGGATGATGGGACCATCAGCGCCCACAAACCCCTGTTGATTTCCAGCTGTGACTGGATGGCTGCCATGTTTGGGGGACCATTTGTGGAGAGTTCCACCAGGGAGGTGAGGCTGGGGATGGGAAGGGAGAGGGAGAGAGAGACATTTGCATTGTTTTGCATCAGTTAATGATGGACCCAAGACGAGTTTATGAGATGCTTCCTATAACTAAGGATTTTATAATATTCTAGTAGCTTAGTAGTTTGGAAAGCATGTTTATGTATACCGTGTTTAATTTATCCATGACTTTTACTCCCAGGAGGTCATTCACATGTATGCAGGAAGAGGATACCCTTAGAAGTTGTGTGACTTGTACAAAGTTCTATGACTAGAAAGGAGATGTTAGGTTTGCAACTCAGAATCAACAGTGCCTTGGTTCCTATGTTGTTGCTTCCCTGAGACACACAGAATAACTAGAAAAGTCTAGTATGTCTCAAGAATTCATCAGTGTCACCACCAATAGGTTTTATTATTATTATTGAGCTATGATGAAGCCAACAGATCAGATGATGCTATTGAAAAGGTGGTCTGTCAGGGAAGGGGCATGAGAGAGGAAGTGGTTGGGATGTAGGTTCTGGATTGGTTAGTTTGAAGATTGAAGGTCCACTTGAAGGTAGCTCTTCTACTAGTTCTAGGAACTGGCTGGGTCTGGGCAGGGCAGTCCTGGAAGGACCAGCGAGCCTCTAGCTATCAGAACATGGAAATGCAGATTGTAAGAGCACGTGCTGCAGTCACCCTTCTGTCCGATCAGTGCCCATTCCCTTCCCCATGTGCCACTTCCTCGGGTACCAGCTCAGCTTAGAGTGGAAAGGAGCCTATCACTGCTGGGCGTGGTGGCGCACACCTTTAATCCTAGCACTTGGGAGGCAGAGGCAGGTGGATCCTTGTGAGTTCAAGGCCAGCCTGGTCTACAGAGTGAGTTCCAGGACAGCTGGGGCTACAGGGAGACCCTGTCTCAAAAAAAACAAAAACAAAACACACAAAAAAACAACAACAAAAAAGAGAGGGGCCTAGCAGTGAGCCCTTAGAAATGTTCTCTAAACTGCTCTCTTTTCCATCCTCCCAGACAAGCAGAGCAGCCCAGGCCGAGCACTTGGCATTCTCAGGTTGCCCATCACCCCATCTTGTAACAAGGTTCTATCAGCTGGTCTGTAACTTCTTAGAAGTTCAGGGACAAGGTCTTTGACTTCTGCTAAGTACCCCTGCTGCCCGAGGTCCCATCTCTTAAATAATGCTCACCAGACATTTGACTAAAAAAAACTGAACGAAGGAGCAATCAGCAGTTCCATTGTGTGATGCAGAATATGCTCTCCGAGAGGTTTCTGGGAAGCAGGCACTTAGGGAAGAGTAGGCAGAAGGGTTGTGTTGAATTGGTTTCTAGCCCCAGGGGCCTGACCACCCTGGGCACTTCTCAATACCGTAGATGCCAACTTTAAAGCTCCACCTGATTCCCAGCAAGCCTGGAGAGTTTCGCATCTGATGAGAAAGCAGTTTTGGTTTCAGGGCTGATCTGAAGAGATCCCGGAGGCCCAAAGCAGCAGCTCTGAGCAGCTAGCTGTTCCCTTGGCTCTTCTGCATCCCGCTTCTCTGCTCCCTGCAGGCACGGGGGCTCTGGGGAATAGCTGGTCAAATAGCTACTTTAAGCACTCCTCCCAGCCAGAACAGTTTCAGGATGCCAACAAGAATTTAGGTCCCTTCAAAAGACTCCAGAGCCGCACTCACTGACACTGTCACTACCCCAGGGCTCAATGCCATGGAGGTCTCTCAAGTAGGTTCAGACTTACTACAGAAGGCTCGTGGACTCAGGGAGACTAGCCCACTGGGTCAGGTGTTTTCGGCTCTCGGGACTGAGTTGCTCTTGGCCACCCCAGCTTCATGTCATCTGCCCCATTCTCTCCAATGCAGGTGGTGTTCCCATACACGAGCAAGAGCTGCATGAGGGCGGTGCTGGAGTACCTCTACACCGGCATGCTCACCCCCAGCCCCGACCTGCACGACATGAAGCTCATCATCTTGGCCAACCGCCTCTGCCTGCCGCACTTAGTTGCTCTCACAGGTAACTACCCCGAGTGTGAAGGGACCTCCCTGTGGTGAGTTCGTGGAGACTCCAGGGGGTGATTACCCATCTCTCTCCTCTCTCCTCCTCCTGGGGACAAGGTTGGAGCGCCAAGGGAAGAAGCTGTCCTAGAATTCAATCTGCTGTCATGTGTAGAGTTTTGGCTGAGGACAAAGTTGGGAGGTGTGTGAGCGAGACATTGGGGCTTGACAGGGCCACCTCAAAGATCTTGTGGTACCAAAAAATGACCTCTAGCAGGTGATGGCACCTGACCTTTACTTGAGCAAGCTCAGGAAGTCGACAGGAATAGAACACTTCAGCTTCTTCCTTCCCTTCTTTTCCTTGTTCTCTCCTTCCTTTGACTTCACATTCTCTTCCTTCTTCTTCCAGAAACATAAAACAGTTATTGACTAACCACTCAGTTCCTTGTAAAGATTGTGAGAGCTGGGCGTGGTGGTGCAGGGCTTTAATCCCAGCTGCACAGGAGGCAGAGGCAGGAGGATCCCAAGTTCTAGGTCTGCCTGAACTATAGAATAAGCCTAAGCAATTTAGCAAAACCTTGTCTCAAAAAAGGGGGATGGGATGGAGATGTAGCTCAGTAGTGGTATTTGCCTACATGTGTGAGGCCCTGGTTCAAGCTTCAGTATCAAAGACCACACACACACACACACACACACACACACACACACACACACGTACCGTACGTACACATGTGCAGGCTTATGAGATCCAGGGCTTAGATTTTAGAATGGCTCAATCCCAGAATCCGTCAAAGTGGAGGAAGTTGTAGGCAGTTGGGAGGTACAGCAGGAGGCAGACTGTCCGAAGGCTAGATGTCCTCAGTGGAGACGAAGGCCACAGCCAGAGACCCAGGCAGGCAGACCAGTTCTGTCGGTGTTGGAGTTGGCATTTGTGTTGCTGTTGACTTTGATACCAGTATTGATGTTGAGGTCAAGGTTGATATTCCTGTGCAGGGCAGGTCCTGAGTCAGGATTCAGGCAAGAGCTTGGGGTCAGAGCTGCTGGGGCCTTATGCAGTCAATTAGGATTAGGACAGATACAAGGCAAGACAGCAGTCCCAAAGAAAGGAACTAGAAGGAACAGGAAGAAGGCAGAAATCATTTATTGGAGTCAGAATATCAAGAGCCTGTCCTACAGTGGACATTCAGGGACCCGCACTGGGGGCAGAAGGGACTTCAGGGCAGGGAGCAAGAACCATGTCTCAAGATTAAAGCTTTAGTATTCTGTGCTGCCCATGAAAAATGGTGTGGTCCTCCTAGAGCCCATAAAACTTCAACACTTACATGGAGTGATTCTCTTCTTAAAAGACTCTCTCCAAAATAATGACCCCAAGGAAAAATAAACTCCATAAAGATACTTCTAGAAGTTCTTTTCATTAGGACAAGCAATTGGAAAAAGACAGAGAAGCACCCTTTTTAAGCCCACATAGGTAATTTTCCCATGGCTGCCATTTAAAATGTCAAACTGTACTGCATGTGAAAAGCCTTGCAGAAAATAACCTCAAATTACTTTTCCCTGGAAATAGTCTAAGCATTTGAGAAAATGTGCATGAAAATATGACTATCCACCTTATTAAGGATCGGTGGGAGATACTGAATTTCATGTAGTTAGTAATGCTTTACATTTTGTGAAGGTATTAATTCACAAAAGTTGTTTGTTCTAAAGTATAACACAAGTAAATAAATATGTTCAGCTTAATGTATCATAGAGCAAAATACTTTTCTAGTCTTGATGAATGTCAAGAGCTGGCACCTGCCTGGCCACACCAGAGGTTTTCACTTCTCCCATGACCAATCCCTCTCTTCTTCCCACAAGGACCCACTCTGCCCCGTACTCTATTGACAGTAATTCTTATAGACTTGCTTCCTTGCCATCCTTTACAGTTCTATGATACCAGCATGCTTCTTTAACATAATAGCTTTGTTTTGCTTTTCATATATCAAGTTTTAGTCAATCAATGAATAACTGTCTGGTTTTTTTGTTGTTGTTTTTTTTTTTTAAGTCCTCCCATAATTTGTTGAAAAACAAGCCGGGAGTGGTGGCGCACGCCTTTAATCCTAGCACTTGGGAGGCAGAGGCAGGCGGATCTTTGTGAGTTCCAGGCCAGCCTGGTCTACAGAGCAAGTTCCAGCTGGGGCTACAGGGAGACCCTGTCTCAAAAAGACCAAAAAAAAAAAGAAAAACAAATCAGTGCTGCTCTTTAAAAAAAATTAGTATGCATTTGTATGCATGTTCTCAAGGGCACCATGCCCCACACGTGGGGATCAGAGTACAGTTTGCAGCAGTCAGTTCCCCCCTTTCAAAGGGGGTAGGGAGCGGGTTGGGGGGTGGGGGGATGTGTTTCTGGGAATTGAACTCAGACCATCAATGCCATTACCCACTGAGCCCTCTGGCTGGCCTGACACTGGTCTTTGTAGTTTTCAACAGTCCAGATTTTTTTTTTTTTTTTTCTTTTCGAGACAGGGTCTCCCCGTAGTCCCAGCTGTCCTGGAACTCACTTTGTAGAACAGGCTGGCCTTGAACTCACAAAGATCTGCCTGCCTCTGCCTCCCAAGTGCTAGGATTAAAGGCGTGCACCACCCGATTTTTACTGACTATAATATTCTTCTTCCTCCTCCTTCCTCTCTCCTCCCTCCTCCTTCCTCTTTCCTCCCTCCTCTCTCCTTCTTCCAGATAGGGTCTCATATATGCCAGACTTGTCTTAAATAATGACTGCATTTCTGGAACATTTGAGACTTTTTCAAAATGGAGTTTTCTATAAGCTAGCTAAATTAGCCTTGAACTTGGGTGTGTAGTGGGGATGCCCTTGAACTTCTGATCTTCCTACTTCTATTTCCTGAATACTGGATTATAGTCATCCACCACTATGCCCAGTTAATGTGATGCTAGGGGTGAAACCCAGGGCTTCATGCATTCTTCAGGCAAGAGGGCTGTATCTTTAGCACCACAATTGCATGTCCATGATGTAGTTCAGTATAGTTCTTTGTATGCCATATATATTGTAAACCAATAATCTGCTTTAGGAATTGGATCCTGGTGCACTTAAAAAAACAAAACTGCCTGGGCCATGTATGTTAGTGCACATTTTGATCCCAACACTCCTGAGGCAGAAGCAGGAGAATCTCTGTGAGGTTGAGGCCAGTCTGGTTACTTAGCCATTTCCAAGCTAGCTGGTGCTATCTCAACTCACCCCCCCAAAAAAACCAAAAAACAGAAAAACTTCCTTATAAGCTATTTTTCTTCTTCACCATAAGGCATCAATTATTTCCTTTCTTTTTATGATACTAATAGCCATTGAGTATTGATGCCTATTGATCTATCAGCTGATAAGATACTGCTAAATGATAACATCCCAGCTCAGCCATCTATTTCTCATATATCTGTTGGAAGACTTCTACAAAGAGAGAAACTTCTATCCCTTCCCCTACTCTTTGGTTACTGTTCTGGTTTGCTTCAATTGATGTGACAAAACACTCTAACACCAACTTGGGGAGGAAAGAGTTATTCGTCTTCCATCTCTCAGGTCACAGTTCATCACTTAGGGAGCCCAAGGTAGGAACTCAGGGCAGGAACCTGGAGGCAGGAGCTGAATGAAATACAGGCCATGGAGGATGCTGCTTACTGGCTTGCTTCTGTGTCGAATGCTCAGCCTGCTTTTGTATACAATACAGAATAATTATTTGTTGAGGGGTGTGGCACTTCCCACAGTGGGCTGGGTCCTCTCACATCAAGAAAATGTCCCACAGACATGGCCACAAGCCAGTCCAATGGAGGCAATTCCCCAGTTGAGGCTCCTTCAACCTAGGTGTGTCAAGTTGACACTAGAGCTGTCCAGCACTGTTACCCAATACAGTTCTTATAAGGAAATCAAGTGAATGCTTTTTTTTTCCTTTTATTTACCAATATCTTGAGATACATTTCTTTCATTTCATCCTTGAGGGTGACCAACTAGTTTGTGTATGTTTTAAAAGTATTGTCATGAGCTTTTAGGTTTGAAAATATTTAACTGGTTTAAGTTAATTGTATTTATCCTCCTTTTTTTGTTTTCTTTTTGTCCTTTTGAGACAGGGTCTCCCTGTAGCTCCAGCTGTCCTGGAACTCACTACGTAGACTAGGCTGGCCTTGAAGTCACAGAAATTCACCTGTCTCTGCCTCCTGAGTGCTAGGATCAAAGGTGTGTGCCACCACACCTGGCAGTTGTTTATCTCTTTTTTCTTTGTTTTGTTTTTGAGACAGTCTTAAGTAGCCTGAGCTGGGCTCGAACTCCTGGTCCTCCTGCTTCAGCCTTCCAAGTGCTAGAATCACAGGTGCACACTACCATGCCCAGGGCATCTTCCTGTTGAAGCTTAGACACTGTACCGCTAGCCAGCCTTTTCATGTTCGCTTCAGAGTCTTCTTTGCTATTTGGAATGAAGAGACCTCCCAGCTCCATCATATACAGTCATGCTTCAGACCTGGAATCTGCCATTTCTCCAAGACACCCCAACTTCTTTGTGGTGCTAAACCAGGGCCTTTACATGCTATAAGTCCTGTGTTTTTTGTTTGTTTGTTTTGCTTTTGTGGTTGGCAGTGGGCGAGTGCACTACAAATGCTCACTGTTCTTTGAATACTTATCATTTCCAGGTCTTTTCTGTGGGTAAAGCTGGAAAATATCTTCATCTTTTTAAGGATAAAATACCTCATGAATTTATTCTGATACTTTTTTTTTTTGGTGTGTTTGAGACAGGATCTCCCTGTAGCCTCCAGCTGTCCTGGAACTCACTCTGTAGACCAGGCTGGTCTTGGACTCACAGAGATCCGCCTGCCTGTACCTCCCAAGTGCTGAATTACAGGCATGTGCCACTACGCCTGGCTTTGTTCTGATACTTGTATATGGAGGGATGTTAACTTCCTCCATATAAATGTTTTTTTTTTTCACATCAATGTTTTAATGTAAAATTTAAGGTTAATGTACAATTTGTTAATATAATTTAAATTAATATAAATAAGTAGGTTTAACCCATAGTTCTAGATCATAGCTCTCAGGCTATTTTTGTTTTCAACAAACGCGAGGTGCCAGGCCATCTCTGCATCTGTGGCTAATTGTACTGGGGACTGTGGCCCTCTGTATATCAGATTATCAGGTGGGACCCATGTAGTTTGAGAACAATCCTCTCAGTAAGCTTAGCAGCCCCTTTCATCTCCTGTCCCCACCCCACTGAGGTCTTGCCCTCATCCTTGCTTCTCCCCTGGTGGGAACACTCTTAAGTCTCCCATGGTCTTTCTGGCCTGTTGGGACTTGTCCCTGGCCTGATCTGTCTGAATCCCTCCCTGCAGCAATCCCCTGCTGCAGTGCATAAGCAGCGCTGGTCCTTTGATGGGTCTCCAGCTGATTGTTGGCTGTGTGTGTCACAGAGCAGTACACAGTGACCGGGCTGATGGAAGCAACCCAGATGATGGTGGACATTGATGGGGACGTCCTTGTGTTCCTGGAACTGGCGCAGGTATTGTGACAGGGAAAGGAATTGGCAATAGTCTCAACTCCAGGCCGTCTGCCCTCATAGGCAGAGAGCAGGGGCTTCTGAGGGGGAGGAAGGGAACCTGCTATTAGCCTTGGCTGCCCAGCTGGTGGAACTTACCTTCTCCTCGACACCAGGAAGTAGCTAGAGAGCATCCAGACTTCTGCAGGGAGAGCTGGCCAGGGGAGGAGGGGACCAAGACCTTGGGCCACCTACGGGTCAGGGGAGAGGATCCCAGGCTGAGGCTGGGGTCCTCCAGGGGGCCGTGGAGGACTCTTTGCTCTGAAATTAACTGCTGGCATCCTTATCATCAAAGAAGCCACGGTGCCAGGAACTCAGTCTCTAAGTAGGGCTCGTGCCAGGTTTTTCTAAGCCTGGTTGCCCACATCTCACTGTGGACTGCTTTGGCTACTGCTGATGGAAAGAGAAGACCCCAGAGGAGCTGAGGAGGGTGCATGCAGGAGGAACCCTCACCTGGGGGGTGGGGGGATGGGGGGTCCTGGATATCAGTAGGGAAGATCCTGGGGGTGATGGCTGGGTTGGCAAGGGGGCTCAGGAGTCTCTATCAAACATCATCTTCCTCAGCCCTAGGCAGGCTTGATTTTGAGAATAGGCCCCTTATGACTGAAGGTCATTTGCCTACCCTGCCAGTGAGTACTGCTGCTTAGGCCACTGTAGACAGACAGACATCCGTGCAGAGTCCCTGCTCCTGTACGGATCACGTCTGTTCAATCCACAGTTCCACTGTGCATACCAATTGGCCGACTGGTGTCTGCACCACATCTGCACCAACTACAACAACGTGTGCCGAAAGTTCCCCCGAGACATGAAGGCCATGTCCCCAGGTGAGTATCCAGGCCAGCCCCTACAACTTGCTGCAGCTAACAGGCAGGGCCATGGGCAAGGTGGGCTTGGTGTTGACTTGGAGGTGCCTTCAGACCTGTGTGCCTCATAACTCAGCCCCTCACCCCCACCTTCTGTTCCAGAAAACCAGGAGTACTTTGAGAAGCACCGGTGGCCGCCAGTCTGGTACCTAAAAGAAGAGGATCACTACCAGCGGGCGCGGAAGGAGCGGGAGAAGGAGGATTATCTACACCTACGGCGGCAGCCGAAGCGGAGGTGGCTGTTCTGGAACAGTCCCTCCTCGCCATCCTCCTCTGCGGCAGGCTCAGCGTCCCCGTCCTCCTCCTCGGCTGTGGTCTGAGATGCTGCCACCCTCTTCTGACCCCGCTGCTGCCGTTCCCATTTACCCTTGTCTTTCCGCTCTTCTGCATCACCCCTCCCACCTGACGGGACGAGGGAGCTCACCTAACCAGGACCCCAAGGGTGGAGCTGTTCTCACCAGCTAAGGTGGCTCAGCCCAAGAGGTTCCAGGCCCTTGCAGATCAGAACAAGGTCCACCTACAGTTCCAGACAGGGCAGGAGACATGGCCCAAGGTGGGACGCAGGAAAGAGCTCAGAGCTCTGGTACTTTCTCTCTGGACTTGAGGACCCTAGAGTCAGTGGGGAGAAGCCTCCTTGCACGTGGACTTATCTGTGTGTCTTGATCTCTGCTTTGGCTGGGGAGGTCACCCCGTCCCCCAGAGCTGCAAAGGTCTTGTCCTTGCTGGTCATGTTTTTCCACCAACACACTTGAGGGTTGCAAGTATTTTGTGGGCATTGCCCTGAGGGCTTACTCAAATCCTCACCAGAAAAGTCAGTGTAGAGAGGAAGTCTTTGGAGAGAGCCCATATTAAGGTTTCCGCACCATGCTGCTAGTGGGAGCATGGGGTAGACTGTGTCTTGCTACCATCCCTCCAGGGCTGCAGACCACAGGCTTGGTGGTGGGCAGCAGCTCGTTCAGTGCTCTGGGCCTGGAGGCAGTGGCTCTTGCTACAGTGGGGAGCTTCTCCCTCGCTCCTGCACTCTCACACTGGCACATGGAAAGCAGAGAAGGTTGGGATGTGGGAGGAGGAACGATGGGTTCTGCTCTCGGCAGTCCCAGGGTCCTCTGGGCCTCTTCCCCTGGCTTTGGGTAACACTGCTTTTTATGGCGCTGGACAAAAACGGCAAAAACCACCCAACAATCAACAAATGAAAACCAAACTCGAAAGAAAACTGCTACCACCAAGACCGTTCTATCCTCTATCCCCCCAAAGAATGAAGCTCAGAAAAGAGACCCTGTAGAGCCTACATTGTCATGAAGCCAAACAGAGACTGCCATATTGTGGATATAAAGGGTCAGCTGTACCATCCACTTGGATGCATTCCGGAGAGGACTTGTGGCCTCTCATTGAGGATGCCTGACTTCCTGGTGGCAGGTTACAGCGTTGAGGGAAAAGCTTTGGCTTCAGGGTTTAAGGAGCATTGCACTGTTTCCATCTTGTTGCAGACTGACCTCCTCTTCCAAGGGACCCCACAGGATGCACATGGGGTGTGTGCTTTGTGGGGAAGGGTTTAGGATGGCTGTCAAATGTCAAGACACAACTAGAAGAGGCGTCTCTTGAAATGAAAGGTCACAGAGCTCAGAACCCAACCCAGGGCTGGTTGAGAAAGGGAAGGAGAAAGGGAGAACTAAGCAGGAAGAAAAGCAAGGTTAGTCCAGAGAGGCTGAGAAAATGAACCCAACAGCCCAAAGCCTGGGCCCATGGGACAAATGCTAGGCCTCAGCTGTCCCACTTCCTAAGCCTAACCCATCCTTAACCCCTTTTTAGACTTACAGGTTGAAGCACCACAGGGCCCTGAGTCATGACAGCTCAGGAGTCCCTTTCCCTGAGAAGATTTTTAGGTAGGAAGGGCTGATGTCGCCTGGATAGGTTGATTGGTCATGTTGGAGATAGTGCAAATACAGCCCCAGGACTCTGTGGTTCCAAGGAGTGGAGTTCTGATTTTGACCTTGTCAGAAGGACCTGGCAGCAACAGGTTTCACAGGAGGGTGAGCCACAGTGTGTGGTTGTGTGAGCGGGTCCCTCTAAGGCTGTAGCTAGCTGCCTTCATGTCCAGCTCTCGAGTGTCTGGGATGTGAGTTGTGTGCTGCCCTCTACTGGCTGTTCAGGCTCCCTGCATCTAAGTTCAAGTGTGCCTTTCATACCTTCCCTTGAGGACACACTTTGGGGTACACCGGGGAACTGTAGGTGAGAGGGGGAGTTCAGTCCTAAAGAGCAAGGAGCAGAGGAATTGGGTGTCTCAGATGACGGCGGGACTGAGCAACCTGGGCCCAGTGAGGAGGATGGAAAGGCAGCTGGGAAGATAAAATGAAGGTCAGCTAGAATTGGAGAAAGCCCAAGGACAGGACACACTACCGTTCCCCACCACCCCCAGGCCAGCTCACCCCTCAGGGACCCACTGCCCACCCCCACAGCTCTGTCAGAGCCAGCCTGCAACATGTGGAGCTCTACAGCCCAGAGGAACCGCCCTGGGAGTTTGGGAGAGAGCCAGGAGAGGGGGTGAGCAGCCAGGACATGGGTGCCCTGGATTCCAAGAGGCAGAAGCAGGAGACCCCAGAGCAGGGAAAGCCTGCTGTATAAAGGCCAGTAGGAGGGAGCAGTCACACAGGGACACCCTCCCCTGGACTTGTGTCACTCAGTGTTTCAGAGGATGGGGGCAAAAAAAAAACATGAAAAACCACACCTCTTTTTATATAAGGTTTCATATTTAATTTGGTCATGAATTCATAATACATGAGTATTTTGTACCTAACAGCATTCCTTGTATTATTTGATGTTACCAACACATTTCTGAGAGGCAAGAAAAGACCTCAGAAGTGTGAGGGTGAAATACGCGCCTGCTGTTTGGACTGGGTATGCTGCCCAGCAAACCCTGATGAGCAACTCCAGCATCTGCATCCCAACATGATGCTTAATTGACAGTGGTGAAGCTAATGCTTATCTAGAAGAGGGGTTCCCCTCCTACGGCTCTGTAGATGCTACAGCAACCCTTGGAACAAAACAGTACAGGGTGCCTGGGAAGTGACATTTCCTGCACAATTGTCCTCTTGTGACTAGAATCCAATGAAGACTTTGCCAGGGAGAAGGCAGGAACAGAGAGGATTTAAAAACAAGAGGGTCAGGTGTGGCGCCATACCCCTTTAATCCTTGCACTGGCAGGCAGACTTCTGTAAGTTCGAGGCCAGCCTGGTATACATAGAGTTCTAGATCAGCCAGGGCTATATAGTAAAACCCTGTCTCAAAAAATAAATATGGGGCTGGAGAAATGGCTCAGTGGTTAAGAGCACTGGCTACTCTTGCAGAGGACCCAGGTTTGATTCCCAGCACCCAAATTGTGGCTAACAACCACCCATAACTCCAGGTCTGGGGAATCTGATGCCCTCTTTTGACCCACATGGGCATTGCATGATACAGTTGCACTTAGATACGCGCAGGCAGTACACACTCATATACATAAAATAATATTTAAAAAAATAAATACAGTTATGAAAATAGAAATAGAACCACAGGACAAAAATCTTACCATGCCAGCATTCAGGATGCCCTGTCACAGTAAGTATGAAACGCTGCGGCATGCCTGTGATCCTAGCACTGAGGAGGCTGTGGCAGGAGGCTGTGAGGACAGCCCGAGATACACTGCCAAAACCCTGACTCAAAACCAAAAAGCAAAAGAATTGACATCTCAGTGTTCAGTCTTATACACAGAAGTCAGAGGCTTACAGAGGGCCACAATCCTCAAATATGGGTTTCTGTACCCTACAATGTGGCTCAGGGTTCAGACTCACAACTGAGAAGTCACAAGTTAGCTAGTGTTTCACACTCACAGAATCCCCGAGACCATGGCAGATGCTAGGGTAGACTTTTGTCCCCTCCTCCTATCTTAGCTAGGACTTGGAGTTTACTAATGTGCATTAGTGACGTCACATGAACTGATTTGGCACCTCTAGTCTAACCTATCCTCCCACTCTGGCCATAGATGAGGGATGGAAGTCCAAGTAGAACTATTATATTAGGGTTCTCTACGTGACACAATCTATGTAATTATAAAGGGGGTCTTAGGAGACTGGTTTACATGTCTATAGCCTGAGAGCTAAAACATGAGGAACCAAAGAGGCTCAAAGCGAGGTGGGAGGTCCAAGAGCTCCCCAGAGTCCCTGGTGTTGAGTCCCCACTGAAAGGCTAGAGACTGATGTCCACTGGTGATGGCAGTAGCAATAGGTAACGTTATGTGGGGCTACTGGAGCGTGTATTATCAAGTTGATTGTCTCTGCGCAGGCCTTGGGATATTCCCAGGAAGGCCTAACAGGAGAGAAGACCCTCCTGCAGAGTGGGTGGCACCTGAAGGCAGGCCAGATTAAGGCAGTCTGAGGGGAAAACTGCTACTTTTGTAGCCTGTGTCCCTTGCTGGTGAGTGCATTCACTCTGTCCCTGAGCCTGCTGCTGTCATCCCGTGATGACATTGGGACTCAGCTTCTTCAGCTTTCCAACATGGACTAAGGACCAGGGGTCTCCAGGAATCGTTCCTTTCAGGCCTTCAGCGCCACCCAGTCTCTTGGACTCAGCAGCTGCTGGCTTTACACCTCTCTAGTGTTTATTAAATATATACATATATATATATATAAATTTATATATATATATATATAAATAAAACTAAACAAGTAAGTACAGAGCAGCAGATCCAGATACATAGCAAAACATCACACTGGTTGCTCACACAACCGGCAGAGACAACTGGCTCAGCTTTGCTGAGAGCAAATGAAAGGTAACAGCCTCAAATCAGGGCTTACAAATATCCAATAGAAACTGACTGGGGAGGGTCTGCCAAAGCACCCAGCTTGTCACACAACAGTTTACAGGAATTGAAACATTTCCTCCAGGAGGAAGAGGGAGGCTCCTGAGACCTGAGGTGGACTAATGACCATCTACAGGTCCAGTGCTAAGGCACTGTACTCCTGCAGGCAAAACACTCATACGCATAAATGAAAAATAAATTTAAAACAAAACACAATACAAGAAGATATAAAGTTCACTTACATATAAATTAAAAATAAATTTAAAACAAAACAACACAATACTATATAACAAGATACAATAAAGTTCCATCAGACCTGCGGCATCTTCTTGATAAATGAACTTCACAGTCCTTAATTGTGTCCTGGACATTCTTCTCTTATCTGCCCCGTGAGATTGTTCTGGCAGTTGAAGGGCTGACAGTAAGTGAAGATCGGCCTCAGGGCTAGGTGCACAAACACAGGGGCAGGTGAGCTGGGAACACTTCACGAAGGGTAGAAGACCCTAAGTCAGGTCTAGAAACTGGGGGTGGGACTTGTTCTGTGCTTGCTGCTGGAGACTTACCTGCATCTGAAGGCAAATTCAATCAGGAATCCTGCTCTTCAGGAAGGCTGCTGGCTCAGTAGAAGGTGTGCAGACATCCTGGGAGGGGAGGGGGAGCAGTGTATGGGATGGACATGGAGAGGCGCAGGGCGTGGGTGCACTGCTATCTCAATTCTATTTATTTCAATTCTATTTATCTAGTATTTTACTTTATGTATATGAGTGTATTGCCTGCACATGTATAAGTACACCCACATCATGCAATGCCTGCAGAGGTCCGAAAAGGGTGTCAGATACCCTGAAACTGGACTTACAGACGATTGTTTGCTACTATATGGGTGTTGGGAATCGAACCTAGGTTAAGAGCAGCCAGTGCTCTTAACCACTGGGCCATCCCTCCAGCCCTGGGAAGCAGTTTTGCCGGCATTCAATGAGTGGAGTCCAGAGCAGCCCTAGGCAGCAGAGGTGGAGGTGCCCAGTGGGCCTCCACCATGGCTGCTCTATATCACTGCCGCTAGATGGCGCAAAAGGACTCAGTGAAAACCTGAACCTGCAGCTGAGGGCAACTCCATGGACTGGGATGGAGTAAATGTGACGTGAGCAGGACACATGTCACCCTCCATCTTGAGAAACATAAGGGCCAGGGATACAAGTCTCATGAGCCCCAGGAGTCACATGGACGTTTCCTGACAGCCTCGTTTGAACAGTTCTAGGAGACGTATAGGTCAGCTGATAGAATGCTCACCTAGCACACACACAATCCTGGGTTCAATTCCAAGCACCACATAAAACTGAGTGTAGGGGCTGAAGAGATGGCTCGGTGGTTAAGAGTGGATAGTATTCTTGAAGAGGACCTGAGTTCCATTCCCAGCATCCTGTTGGGTTACTTACAACTGCCTGTAACTCAAGCTCAGAGATCAAATGCCCATGAGGCACTACATTCATGTACACACACCCACACAGAGACAAACGGGTCTTTAAAAAATGAAAACAGGGGCTGGAGAGATGGCCTAGCGGTTAAGAGCGCTGACCGCTCTTACAGAGGACCCGGGTTCGATCCCCAGCACCCACATGGCGGCTGAGAACCGTCTGAAGCTCCAATTCCAGAAGAACTCCAGTTCCAGGGGAATCCGAGACCCTCTTCTGAACTCCGCGGCGTTGCACGACACGGGCGCACAGACTTGCATGCAGAAAGTACATTCATACACATACAGAAATAAATAAAAAAATTTTTTTTAATTATAAAAAAAAATGAAAACGGGGGCTGGAGAGATGGCCTAGCGGTTAAGAGCACCGACTGCTCTTGCAGAGGACCTGGGTTCGATCCCCAGCACCCACAGGAGCTCCACTGAGTGCTATGGTGGAGAGGGTTAGGGGGAGGCTGAACATCAAGGGAGAAGGGAGGGATGGTTGAAGAGTGGAAGGCAGGAAAAGTGACAATCGGAGGGACTGGGAGGATCCCGAAGAACGGAAGAGAGGAGAGGAGTTACGGTCTCTCAAGTGCAGTGAAGTGACAACAGCAAAGGCTGCTCTGGATCCCTGATAGCTGGCCTGGCGGAACCCCCACCCCAGACAAAGCACTCACTTCCAAGAGGACCGTTTCCACTTCCTGGAATTCTCCTGATGGAGAACTCTCCATTTCTGCAGGTCCCTGTAACAAACATGTAGATGTTTTTGTCAGAGTTGGAAGACCAAGGCCAGATCTTGACAACCACACCTGGATCGAGGCGCTTGCCCTCTATGGAGACACAGACAAACTTCCTGTCTCAGTAGCTAGAAGGCCATCTGTGCTGGCAGTCTATTATGCCAAACAGGACAGGCAGTAAGTGCTCACCTCAAGTGTTATGCTGCAAGTGTACCCCTGTACAAACCTCCATCCAGACGGAATGCTCCCCTCCCCTTGCCCCGAGCTTCCTCTTCTGGCCACACCACCCCCCAACAGTTTCCCAGACTTCTTATGAGAATTAGTTGGAAACTGTAGAGGAAAGAGCTTTGCAAAATCCAAAGTTAAGATGTGTTTCAGGGCTGGAGAAATGGCTTAGCAGTTAAGAGCATTGGGCGCTCTTGCAGAGGACCCAGGTCCAATTTCCAGCACCCACAGGTTTGTGAACTTCAAAATGTGAGTTCTGGGAACTGAACTTAGATCGTCTAGAAGCAAGCACTCTGCTTCTGGAAGCACTCTGCCTCTGGAAGCAACCACTGAGCCATCTTTCCAGCCCCTAAATTTGACTTATAAAAAAAAAAGCTTGGAACAGAAAGAATAGAAGAAAATTTCTATATAAAATAACCAAGGTCTCCTAGCAGCTGGGAGGCAGAGGCAGGTGGATCTCTGTGAGTTCAACGCCAGCCTGGTCTACATAGTGAGTTCCAAGCCAGCTGGGGCTACAGGGAGACCTTCTCTCAAAAATACCATAAATAAATAAATAAATTCTCTCACTTTTTCAAATGTCAAGGCACATAGGCTGAGTGGTTATTGACTGTTTATAATGTCTATTTTCCTTTTTCTTTGTTAAGTAAAAATTGAGTATAGTTGAAAAATGAAACAAAACTAGTCCAGGTGGAAGGAGGTCACCGTCAGTATGAACGTTTGACTTGAGATAAAGATGGACCCAGACCTAGCACTTGGGAGGCAGAGGCAGGCGGATCTCTGTGAGTTCAAGGCTAGCCTGGTCTACAAAGTGAGTTCCACGACAGCTGAGACTAAAGGGAGACCCTGTTTCAAAAAAGACCAAAAGGCCGGGCGCGGTGGTGCATGCCTTTAATCCTAGCACTCCAGAGGCAGAGGCAGGTGGATCTCTGTGAGTTCAAGGCCAGCCTGGTCTACAGAGTGAGCTCCAGGACAGCTGGGGCTACAGGGATACCAAAAAAAAAAAAAAAAAAAAAAAAAAAAAAAAAAAAAAAAAAAAAAAAAAAAAAAAAAAAAAGACCCAGAGCAGAGAGACATAGGGAATTCCATATTTAAATGGGATTGAAAGAACAACACAGTAACTTGGAACAACAGCAGGTCACAAAATAAGTTGCATTCAAATGACATAGAAATATGCACAAATGAAAAAATTGAGGGGGAAAACCTCCCCCAAGAAATCAGAGGTTCATTTTACATTGCAGGAAAGGTCTTTCTGAAGCTCCAAGCAATGAAAAAGGAAATGTATCTGCCTATTTCACTAGTCAAAAATGAAACTCTACCACATGAAAACATTAAATGAAAGGACAAGAATTTGGGAATCTGAGGCTAGGGGGATGGCTCAGTCAACAAAGTGTCTGCCACACAGGCAAGAGGGCCTGAGTTCAGATCCCTAGCACCCACATCGTGGGCATCGTGGCATGTGCCTGCAATCTGAGCGCTAGGGAGGTGGGACAGGGAGATCCCTGGGACTTGCTGGCCAGCCAGTTTAGCCAATCAATAATCTCCAGGTTCAGCAAGATCTTGAATCAGAAAATAATAAGGTGGAATAAGGAATAAAGAAGTGACATCAGACACTGACCTCTGGCCTCCACATCCATGCACATACACGTCCATGCACATCCATGCAAGGTGACATATGCACACATGAATATGTGCGTGCATATACATAAATCAAAGAAATGAGGAATCTATTATTCATGTGAGAGAAGATGCACATAAAGAGGGTTAACACATGAGGACTGCCAGATGTGAAGATGTTTAAAACAAACCAAGCATGATTAAGACGGTTGATGTTTTCTTAAAGCAAAAACAAGATGTGCTCAATGTAAGATCTGAACACATGAACTGATACAAATGAAAAACAGGAGTGTGTGTGTGCATGTAAATTTGTAAGTGTGACTGTATATATGCAATGAACAGTGTGAACACCTCTATTCTTTGACTTGGGAATTCTACTTTCTGGACTCTTCCTATAAATGTGATCAGAAAACTCAACAGATGGCAGAAAAATGGAAAACTAGTTGAGCCTGGTGGCATAGGCCTGTAATCTCAGCTACTCTGGAAGCTGAGGCAGAAAGGTAGCTCCAGGCCTGCCTGAGCTGCAGCAAACTCAGGGTCAGCCTGAGTTTTGTGTGCCACTGTCTCAATAAAAAGTAAAAAAAAAAAAAAAAAAAAAAAAAAAAGACTAATGATGTAGCTCAGTGATAAGAGTGTTTGGCTAGCATGTAAGGCCCCAGTCAGCAAACAAAAATGAAATCTGAGAACTCAGCCCTTATTTACAGCCTGCTCCGCTTCAGGTTGAGATCACAGTGATAGAGAATAGCTCAGTCACCACCGGACCGTGTGCAGCCCACCCTTTGTCTTCCTGTCTCTATTTCCCCTGGGTCAGAAGATCTGACGAGAACTGACACTGTCTACAGACCGGTACTGCCTCCAGTAAAACCTGTCACCAGCTCTTGTCTGTCCATTTTCTGCTCAAAGAGAGAAGATGGCCAGTCTCTGCTGCTTAGGGTCTCAGTGTGATCACTGTCCTGAACCTCAGGTTCTTTCGGGGGGACACAATTGTTTGGAAGTGTCCTTGGGAAGGCAAAGACCTCACTGAGGAGTTTACAGTTTACATCCAATGCCCCCTGCAGGGGTCCACCCCTCTCAGTGGGGTCACCCCCAGGCTTACACATCTATGATCCTTGCTAGTGCTACAACCCTGCTGCTGTATCAAGGGGAGGTCACTATCCCCACTTGACTCTACTCATTGGGGCAGGGCAGGAAGGATAGGGCTGCAACCTGGCCTAGGGGTCTTAGGAAGCTCAAAATGGCCATTTGGGTGAGCCCCGCTCCACTTTAAAGAGTCCCAGTCCACTTTAAAGAGCTACAGCAGTAACCAAGGACAAATGGGATGATAGACCCTCCCTGGGCCATGCAGCCCCTCAGAAGCTCTACTTCTTCTGTGGAGAACTATGACCTCTGGGGCCTTTACTCCAGAGCTGACCGTGTCATTGTGGGAGTCAGTTCCTGACGTCTGTGAGTTCAGAGTAGAGTGTCTCATGGAGTTCATATATTTAGAGTCTTGTCCTTGGCCTGGAAGAGAAGAGGTGGTCCCCTTAGCAAGTGTCGAGGGAATTCATCAGCTCCTCCTTTTCTGAGCAGAGTGGGCTGGAAACTCCAACACTGGACAGGGAGCCCAGCAAGTGCCCTGGGGTAGGGCCATTCCCCCTTGGGGCACCCTCAGGCTAGGGAGATCAGGGAGAAACTGAATGAAAATAAGCACACAGAGGACCTCTGCCTGGCTCCGTTGAGCCAAAGCTGTCCCTGACCACCTCCTGCCCCGACCTTTGTCCTCAGGGAGGAGTTGATGTTTTTCTGTCCTATGTCCCATTCTCTCGGATTTGACTAAGAGATGAGGGTACTGTCGGCTGCAGAGAGGGACTGGTGGGACTCTGGGGTTCCTAAGGTTCCTGGAAGTGGGAGATAGTGTACCAATCATAGGAACAAGAGGGAGCGAGGGGTTGAGGACACTGGGGTTGAGACCCAGGGAGGACATTTCCGAAGGGCAACAGCAGGGGAGGAAGACGCAGAGTCCACAGCGTACCCACCCTCAGTCAGTACTCACCTGACCCAACACTCTTCAAATACGCAAGCATTTTCTTCCATGTTTGAGTTCTCCAAAGAACAACAACAACAACAACAACAACTGCAACAACAACAACAATGCCACCCAGGGTGCCCAAACATATGGAGCAGCCTTGGGAAAGCTGAGATGTGTGCGTCTCCAGGATGGTGTTCGTGAGATTTCTAGTGACATTATAGACACACTTCCGGTCACTAAACGGGCTACAGGGACTCTCTTCAATCTCCTCGCTTATACACCTGGGCACACAGAGGGAAGAAATGACGAGATCCTGTGAAGTGGCTGCTGGCCAGAGGTGATGAACAGAGAGGGCCATCCTCCTTGCCCAATCAATGTCCCGGAGGAGGAGATAGAGGAGAACACAGGCTTGTCACGTCTGCTGGGGTTCCTGCATCCCAAACTTGTCCCTACATCTGGACACAGTGCAGCCCTTTGGATCCTCTGTAGGTAGGGCTGCATCTTCTGGCCTTTTCTGCAGGGTGTGTGCTGACTTGTCCTGGGCTGTAGCGCAGCCCCAAGTTAGGAGGGGCAAGCTTAGAAGCCCATGTGCCACCACCAAGCCCTTTAATAAATAGACCTTCCTATTAATCATAGTAAACACCATGCAGTCAGGGAGGAGTAAATTAACTATTCACCCTGAAGCAGAGGGTCAAGATATGTCTTACTGGGAAGAAGGGGACTTGGGGCGAGGTCCCTTTGAGAACTTGAGGGAGCCACCACACACATCCTTATTATGCTTTTTGTAGTGGACAGGGGAAATGTTTTTGTCTTCCCAGGCCTCTGCCTGCGTAAGAATTCAAAGTTACTACTGAAGTGCTATATAAATAAAGACAGGCTGTGTGCCATGCATCCTGACCTTTTCAAAAAGAACTAAAACATGTCCTGGGAATCTCAAAGTATCACAGACCCAAGGCATCTTTCCTAGAGACAGTGTACAAGTAACCTGGCCGAGAGGATAAGAATGGAAGCAAAGGTTGGGAAGGGCTGCTGATTGGCAGGGGACAAGAGTAAGGGACAGACATGCAGATGGAGCTGGAGGGCTACCACAGGCTTGGAAGGTGCCAAGTATATGGGCCTATCCTATGGAGGCTCCATGGAGTCAGGGGAAAGAAAAGGGTACAAGGAAGCTTAGGTCTTCAGGGGTTCCCCGGGGCGGGTAGGAGTTCCTGTCCCAGGCTCCTGGGTCTTACACAGTGCACTTCTTGCAGTGTTCAGTGTCATCTTTGCTTCTGAAGGTGCCTGGCTTACACTGACACTCTGTGTTTCTGGTTGGGGTACACCGGCTTTTCTGAGTTTGATCTAGAAACACACAAGAGTTCGGGGGTAGTTTCCCTGGTTACCAAAATGCACTTCTTCAAGACAGTCCCCTTCCCCTTCTGCTCAGCTGAACTCAGGAAGTAATTCTGAGGGCCAGTTTCCATAGCAACACATCCAGGCACACAGAGGATGGCTCCCCTCAGCTGCTACACATTCTCGGAGCCACCCAAAGAGGACACAATTAAGGGGACACAGTTCAGACTTGATGTATCGCATTTGGAGAGTAGTAAAATCATTTCAACCCCAAAGTCAGTTGCAACCTTTCAGCCTCTGGAAGGAGAAGTCCTTTGGATGACCTGTCAAAAGCCTGGCTCTGCTGAAGAGGAGTGAGAAGCTTTGAGAAGCGGAGGGTCAAGGAGCTCGCACCTGCAGGGACCCCAGGCGCAAGAGAGCCCGGCAGAACCAGCTGGGAGCCCAGCCCCACCCCACACAGCCCCTTCTTGTCTAATGTTACTGATTATGATGGTCAGTCTCAAACACCAACTTGATGCGATCCAGAATCATCTGGAGACAGGCCTCTGGCCACGCTTGTGGAGGTTATCGTGATTAGGTAAGTGAGGTAAGAAGACCCACTTATTGTGGGGTGGTTCCTTTCCCTGAACTAGAATCCCAGACCGGAGAAGGAGAAGGTGAGCTGGGTGTGGTGGTGCAGGCCTTTAATCCTAGCACTTGGGAGGCAGAGGCAGGTGGATCTCTGTGAGTTCAAGGCCAGCCTGGTCTACATAGCAAGTTCCAGGACAGCTGGAGCTACAGGGAGACCCTGTCTTAAAAAGACAAAAAAAAAAAAAAAGAGAGACGGTGAGCAGAGCCAGAGCACTCATCACCCTCTGTGAGGGGGATGCGATCAGCTCCTTCAGTCTCCTGCCACCTCGATGTCCTTGCCTTGAACTGTGGGCCGGAATAGATCCTTTCTCCCAGCTGTTTTTCTCTGGGTGTTTTATCACAGCAACAGCAAAAGAAACTAAACCATTAACTTAAACACTTTAGCAGGCCCAAGATGGGAGACATGAATGTGTATTGGGACAAGTGTCCTTGTCTCTTCTCATCCCGTATCACTTGTCTAGCCATCTGGGGCTCCAGGGAAGTGTCTTGGCACAGCTGGCATGAGGGGCTTACTGTCCACCCTAAGTGTGCTGAGTTTATAATTAATGGATGGTGAAAGCAGAGGCAACTGCCCCATAATGCATCTGAGGGCACTGGCTGGCCCCTCTAGAGGGGCAGATTAGTTTCCAACCTCACTCTATGTAGAGACACTGGTGGTCTCCATGACTTCCTAAAACACGGCATGCATTATTTTTTTTTCAGTTAAATTTTTTATCCTCATCAAATCAAAGATGGACAGGGAACAAGGTAGGATGAAGACCCAGTTTGGCTCGAATTGAGGTTTCTGAGACCACATCAACTCCACGACCCTCACATCCCTCGACCCCATCTGCAGGACAGGGCCCCTTGGTTCTGTACCGGTTTTACACTTCTTGCAGGGAAAGCATGAATCCAATGTATTGGGTTGGTCGGTGAATTCTACACCATCTGCGCATGGCTTGCACTCTCCATTCTCCCCTAAGTACTGGCCTGGGGAGAGAGAGAAAGCTGGTGAAGGAAACATCAGGATTCCCAGAGCTGCAAGAGACCTGGCAGCTCTTGACTCCCTAGCAGTAGGTTCCAGAGCAATCAGCTCTGCTTGGCCTTAGTCAGACCTTAGTTCTGCACATGCTGTGTACACTTGAACCAGTACTGCTGACCAAAACACAGTGCCAGACTCATACAAGACTCATGTTCAGTGTTCACAGTAACACAGTCAAAAGAATAAGGTGTATTGGGTGTGGCAGTGCACACCTGTGACTTAGCACTTAGACTAAAGACAGAAAAAGCAGGAGTCCAAGGTCATCTTTGGCTATGGACAGAGTTTGAGGAGAGCCTGCGCTACCTAAGACCCTGTCTTAAAAACAAACAACAAAAAGAATAGGTCACAGGCTGGCAAGATGGCTCATTGGGTAAAGGACCTTGCTCCCAAGCCTGAGAGCTTGAGTTCCATCACCAGGACCCACACGATGGAAGGAGAACCAACTCCCAAAAGAAAGCTGTTCTCTGACCACATATGCACCATGGCATGCATGCATGCAAATATACACAAATAAGTGTAATTTTTAAAAAAGAGCATCAGCCAGGTGTGGTGGCACACACCTTTAGACCCAGTACTTGGGAGGCAGAGGCAGGCAGATCTCCATGAGTTCAAGGCCAGCCTGGTCTACAAAGCGAGTTCCAGGCCAGCCAAGGCTACATAGGGGGACTATGTCTCTAAATAAATAAATAAATAAATAAATAAATAAATAAATAAATAAATAACAGGAGTATGAGAGAATACCACGAACTTTTGCACACACAAATATAAGGCTAGAGAGACAGCTCAGTGGCTAAGATCACTTGTTGCTGCCGTAGAAGACCTGGGTTTGGTTCCCAGCACCCACATGGAAGCTAATGACCATCATTAAGTCCAGTTTCAGGGGATTCAACACCCTCTTTTGGCTTCTGCAGGCAGTAGGCATGCACATGGTGCATTTACATATATGCAGGCAAAACACCCATGTACACAAGAGGAATAAGTGACATCTTAAAAAAAGAAACACTTGGGGCTGAAGAGATGGCTCAGTGGTTAAGAATACTGGCTGTTCTTACAGAAGACCTGGGTTTGATTCCTACCACCCACAGGGTAGCTAACAATAATCTATCACTCCAGTTCCAGGGGATCCAATGGTCTCTTCTGTTCTCTATGGGCACTGCACAACATGGGTGCACTTACACAAATGTAGGCATAACACTCATATGCATAAAATAAAAATTAAAAATTAGGGCTGGAGAGATGACCTAGCGGTTAAGAGCGCTGACTGCTCTTGCAGAGGACCCGGGTTTGATCCCCAGCACCCACATTGCGGCTGAGAACCATCTTTAACTCCAGTTCCAGGGGAATCTGACAGCTTAGCCATGCATCCCTCTGGCCCATTACTCCAACCTAAACCTCATGCCAGGAGCCTGAAGATGGGTCTGGGCCTCACTGAGCCTCCTTGTCTCTGTTTTCAACATGGCCGTAATGAATAACCCCTTTCTCTAGGTTTTACTGTTAATTTGCCTCTTGTAATTGGTTTAATTAATTAAAAAATATTTTATTCATTACTTTAATTTTGTGTATGAGTGTATTTCCCACATGTATGTAAGGGCACTCCTGTTGTGCAATGCCCACGAAGATCAGAAGAGGATGCTAGATCCCCTGGAACTGGAGTTACTGATGATTGTTAGCTGACATGTGGGTGCTGGGAACCAAACCCAGGTCCTCTGCAAGAGCAGACAGTACTCTTAAATGCTGAGCCATCTCTCTGCCCCCCATTAATTGGCTTACTTATGAAGGATAATGGTGGAGCCTGGCTTTTTAGTGCTGCCAGAGAACAGGCTCTGAACCTAATAATCCCAGTACAGGACCAGACTAGAGGCCAACAAAGCTTCTAGGAAGAATGAGATGAGTGAAAAGAATTTGAACACAGCTGTTGATCTTAGTGCATCCAGAATTTAGAAAATGTGAATAAGTGAACAATACCTGGATAGCAGTGTTGGGCTCAATGGTAATACACTTGACTGATGTGAGAGACCTTAGGTTCAATCCCCAGAACAAAAAAAGAAACAAAACAAAACAGACAAAGGAAAATAGAAAAACTGAAAACAAACCCACAAACCACCAAAAACCTCCCAAAACGAACTGGATAGCCACATGTAAATTAAAAAAAAAATCTGGGGTGGGGGATGGAGGGGAGTGAGAGAGATATGACTCAGTGGTTAAAAGCACTTGTTGGGCTGGAGAGATAGCCTAGCAGTTAAGAGTGCCTACTGCTCTTGCAGAGGACCCGGGTTCAATCCCCAGCACCCACATGGCGGCTGAGAACCATCTCATCTGTAACTCCAATTCCAGGAGAACTCCAGTTCCAGGGGAATCCGACACCCTCTTCTGACCTCTGCGGCATTGCACGACATGGGTGCACAGACCTACATGCAGACGGTACATTCATACACATAGAAAATAAATTTAAAAAAATTTTTTAAATAAATAATTTTTTAAAAAGCACTTATTGCTCTTGCAGAAGCCAGATTTCAGTTCCCAGCACCCATATCAGGCAGCTCACAATTGTCTGTAATTCCGGCTCCAGGGGATCCCAGACCCTCTTCTGATCTGCATGAGTGCTCAATGCACATTCAGATATGAACACACATAAGTAATGAAATAAACCTTAAAAAATAAAGAACCTAGGTCCTTACCTGACACTACATACAAAACTTAACTCAAGGGGCTAGAGAGATGGCTCAGCAGTTGGGAGCACCGACTGCTCCTGCAGAGGACCCGGGTTCGATTCCCAGCACCCACATGGCAGCTAAGAACCATCTTTAACTCGGGCGTCGTAGTGCATGCCTTTAATCCTAGCACTCGGGAGGCAGAGGCAGGTGGATCTCTGTGAGTTCAAGGCCAGCCTGGTCTACAGAGTGAGTTCCAGGCCAGCTGGGACTAAAGGGAGACCCTGTCTCAAAAAAAAAAAAAC